>VXAV01008072.1:856327-885448 GCA_013399715.1 Alectura lathami | reverse complement strand
CGCGGCGCTCGGCTGCCCGGCGGCTGCCGCCCTGCTGTGGCGATGGGGCCTGGGGGGCGTCGAGCAGAGCGCGGCCGGCAGGGCGAGGGAGGTGATCCCCCCCTCTGCTCTGCCCTGGTGAGGCTGCAGCTGGAGCGCCGTGGGCGGTGCTGGGCTCCCCGGTTCACGACAGACGGGGAACTGCTGGAGAGAGAGCAGTGGACGGGTACGGAGACGGCTGGGGGCCTGGAGCATCCCTCTGTGAGGAAAGGGCTGTGCCGCCTGGAGAAGAGGAGGCTGAGAGGGGATCTGAGCAGAGCTTAGCAACGTCTGCAGGGCGGTGTCAAGAGGACGGGGCCGGGCTCTTTTCGGTGGTGCCCATTGACAGGACGAGGGGCAGTGGGCACAAGGTGCAACACAGAAGCTCCATCTGAACATGAGGGAAAACTTCTTTACCGTGAGGGTGACAGCACTGGAACAGGCTGCCCAGAGAGGCCGTGGGGCCTCCTGTGGAGATATTCAAACCCACCTGGGCACCTTCCTGTGCAGGCAGCTGCAGGGAACTGCTTTAGCAGGGGTTGGAGTGGGCGATCTCCAGAGGTCCCTTCCAGCCCCCGCGGCTCTGTGTGTTACGCCATGGAAATGTTCAGGCTTTCTTCCCCGTCAGAAATGGCACAAGTTGCCATCTGAGCGTATCAGCATCGTATTTGGTGAGGGGGAGAGCATTTCTGGCACGCCTGCCTTGCTGCTGCTCAGCATCCAGGACGATTGGTGCCCTTTCTCTTCACAAATCTCCATCCTTTACTTACGTTCTGAGGGGCGGTTGGAGTACCTGTGCTTACCTGTGCCTGTCTGGAGGCCCTGTATCGCAGCGTTGATGCGATGAAGCTGCACAGCCACCAGTTGTTAAGAGCGCTCTTGACAGAAACTTATTTTCAACAATTTGTTCTGACAAGATCTGCCTTCTGGGTCTGTGAGTTGTGCCTCTTCTCTTCCAGCCCCTCAGGTGTTCTCCTTTCACAGTGCCCTGGTGGCTCAGATATTGTCCTAATTGAGGTATTATTAAAAATAAGAATGTACAAAACAAACAAAAAGCTTATGCAACTCTCACTGTTTCGTCTTGCCCAGGAGTTCAGAATATGCCTACGAAACTGTTCAAGTACCGTGGCAAACGCGGAGCTCCAGAGGAAAGAATTGATTTTTTTTTTTTTTTTTTTTAATTTATTTCTTCATAGGTTTTTGCTGTTCGATCTGGTGGAGCTACAGGAGTTGTTGTTAAAGGTTTGGAGGACAGAAATCCCATTTCGTTCAGGTAAGGCGCCTTCACTTGTGTTGCCTGAGGGCAGCATTCTGCCGCCTTAAAGTCATGTGGTGCTTAGTCCTGACCTGCTGCGCTTCTGGCATAAAGCTAACAGGTTGCTGTGAGCATCTGTTTATTTTGTTCTTAGATGTGTGCTGCTTGCAATTCAGGTGACGTGCTTTTCTCTCGAGCCTGTAGTCTTCTGGAAAAAAATAAGCTGTGGGTCTTCTTGTAGCAGCAGTATTTCATTAAAACAGGTTGATGTGTGAGAATGTGGGGGTCCAAACCCATGGTCCCTGCAGCAGCTGTGACTTCTCCAGGTGTGTGGTTTAGCAAGTTTAAAAAAAAAAAAAAAAGCGATGGCTCTTTGTGCTCCGCTGTCCCTGTGTCAGGAATGACACTTTTACCTAGAGGCTGTTCAAATCCAGATTGGCGTGAAGCAATTTGTTTACCGTGATGTCAGGTATCATGAGTTCTTCTCGAGGATGTATCCTGGTGGGGAAGCGAGCAGGCTTGTGTCTGTCAGCAGTAGCCTTGCTAGCAGAGGAGCTGGTCTCAGGGTGCCAGTGGGTGTGATGGGTCTCGGAAGCACCGGGGCGGAACCGAGGACGCGGCTTGAGCTCCGCACCACGCGCTGCCAGGGCTGAGCAGCTCTGGGAGCTCCAGGCGGTGGTGTGCGCCGTGTCAGCCGTGTTGCTGTCACGGTGTGCTCGGCGCTGCTGGAGAGGTGCTGCTGTCTTCCAGTCCAGATGTTGAGTCCTGAACTTTTCAAGCGGCTATCCAAAGTTGTGTTCAAAATATTTGCATCCTGCTTTTTTCTCTCTCGGTGTCATTTATGCAGTCATGTAGTCACTGTTCTAGGCAGTATTTCCATACCTTCTTTTTCTTCCTCTGTAGGATGGAAGACAAAGGAGAAGTGAAGTGCATCAAGTTTTCCTTGGGAAACAAGATCCTGGCTGTGCAGAGAACATCCAAGAGTGTGGTAAGACTCCCACCCCCAGCAGACAGGGAGGGAACTGGAGCTGAAGCTCTGGTACCTAGAGTACCAGAGTAGAAGCCTGAGAGAAAAGGTTTGGAGTTCTGGTGGCTGTCAACAGCTGCAGTGAAAACTCCTCCCTCACCCTGAGGGCTTGGCAGCTGCCAGGCGACATTGCTGTTTGTGAGGGCCATCATTGAAGGGAGGTGGAGGGGTGGAGCTGCCTCCTGTAAACAGTCCCTGGCTGTGGTGAAGCAGAATGTAGTAAGTCAAGATTATTTCTACATATCTCATCCCCAACAATTTGATGGGCTAATGTCTCTCATCTTGTATGCGTAATATTCTGTGCTTCGTAATTGCTAACGTGCTTCGTGTGTGTTGTTGCAGGATTTCTTGAATTTTATCCCAGACAGCCCTCAGCTAGAGTACACACAGGAATGTAAGGTGAGTTGAGTACGTGTCCCGGTGCGTAGGCGCTTAGGTGAAACCCTAATGCCAGTTGTGCTGGCGGCCTCCGCTCGCCAGGAGAGCTGAGACACCTTCCAGAGCGCTGCTGTGAGGAAGCGAGGTGCGTACTCGCTGCTGGCTGTTTGGACTGAGGTAAGCTGGCAGGTGTTAACAACGCCACCGGCAGCCTTCGTGGCTCGGTCACCTCGGTCCTTTCGCAGAAAGGGCTGGAAGTGCTGCGGGGGCGACAAACATCAGGGCGTGGGGAGGAGAAGAGTCAGAGTGCCGCTGCTGCGCAGATAACGAGCGATAATCAGCGTGACACCAGACGTGTCGGTTTGGGTGCTTTGCCCTGATGGCACTGATCAGTGGTAGCAAGCTGTTGGTGGGCTGCGTGCTGCGCTTGGTAGTTTTGGATGGTCAGCTGGAGGAACAAGCGTTGTCATCTTTGGTACTTCCCAGTCTTTAACTAGGAGAAATTACGGTGTGGGCTAACGTAGCGCTGAAGGGATTTTTTACACATTGGGGTTCGCAAAGGTTCTTTTACTCCCATGGACTTCAAAGCTGAAGCACTCTGCTTCATTATTTGGGATTGTGCATCTGCGTGAACCGTTCCGTCAAAGCATTTGTGTGGAGCTCTGAGTGAAGTCATGGGAAGTGTTTCCGCTCAGTTCTTCGTGTCTGTTGGTGGCAGGAACAGGCTTTTCTTGCCAGAAATTAGCTGATGGGGCAGGATGGTTGGAGCCAGAAGAACTTGGTTGTTTTCAGGGGGAGCAATAAAATTGACTGTATAATAAGCTTACGAATCTTACATGCTACCAAAAATGCAGATCACAGGGTGGCTTGGGGAGCCTCCTGGAGAAGCATGCAGAACACTTCAACTCCAGTGCCTGGATAGCTAAACAGCCTTTGATCTCACAGTCTTCATTTAATATTTGCTTATCTGAAGAGTTAATTTTGCAAGTAAAAGAGTTGTTTGTTTGCTTGTTTGTTAAAAGACCAAGAATGCCAATATTCTGGGATTCTGCTGGACAAGTTCTACAGAAATTGTCTTCATCACAGATCAAGGAATTGAATTCTATCAGGTAATAAAATAACTCCGTGTAGGGCAGACTCGTTTAGACATTTTAAAATGTAAATTTTCATCAGTATCTTTGAATTCCTTTTGTCCAGCTCTCAGATTGGGAAAATGTACCTGAAAACAGTATAAAAGAGCAGAACTGTTATTTTAGACTGTGATTATTTTCTTTAAGAGGGATACTTTTGGGGGGCAGGGGAAAACTTAACAGGCTATGGAGCACAGCGAACAAAGATCCAAAGATAAAGGAGTACTGAGTGAAGCACTGAGAACTTCAGAGATGCTCTTGGCTTGTGCGGAAATGAATATTCACCTGTAACGTGAAATACTGCTTCATGCAAAAGCTTCAGCGCTGGGGAGGATTTGTGCATGCTGAAAATGCGGCAAAGAGCAAATGCTGGCTGAGGGAGCGATATCCTTCTGCAGGCTGGCAGCTTCCTTTCGTGTCAGTCAGCTCTCTGTCTGAGCTCCTCTGTGTGTGTTGAATCAACCCCTGCATGTGTTTCTGGAGCAAGCCAGTGAGCAAACAGCCCTCCCTGGTATTCACGCTGGGGATGCCGTGGGCTTCCCGCAGAGCTGCGTGCTGGTCGCGCTGTGGGGATCCAGTGGCAGCGTAATGGTGGTATCTTGTGTTGCCAGGTACTGCCAGAGAAACGGAGTTTAAAGCTTCTGAAGAATCAGAGTATCAATGTCAACTGGTACATGTACTGTCCAGAGAGCTCTGTCATTCTTCTGTCAACCACTGTCCTTGGCAATGTCTTGCAGCCGTTCTATTTCAAGGTAAATAGATGTGTTCCCAGCTCTTTGCATCGCGTGCGCTTCCTCTGCGAGGCTGCTGCCTCCCTCCCATGTTCTGCGGCTTTGCTGAACCCCTCCAGAAAGGTGTGCGTGTTGCATCTCCACGTGACGATAAGCAAAGGGCAAAGCAAAATCTGTAAGCTGGTTCTTGGGTGACACCTTAATTTCAAGCAATTTGCTTTTTCCTGTGTCCTCTTTGGAAAGAGGCGTGCTCAGCTGAGGGTGGGCGGTTGGCCTTAAAAGGGGAAAAGGAAATTAGTGACGCAGTACTTGACAGCTTAAATATCCTCACTTCAATAAAAAGAGAGATCTTGAAAGATATATTCTTTCTAATATGGGTGTTTACACGCCATAGTGTGATGATAAAGGGAAGCTAAGGGCCTCCCGCTTGTGACTGTAACTGCAGCCTCACAACTGTGAGTGGATGAATGCAAGACAGAAAGGAAGAAGTCAGTGCTTAACCAACCGCTGCTGTTCCATACGTGAGAGCGCTTACCTTTCCATATTTGTTTCTCTTGATGCTCTTCCCTGTAGACAACACTTAAGGTTACAGTGAAAATATTTTTCTTTTTGGCGTGGAAAACCAAGGCAGTGAAAACTAGAATCTGTTTCAAGTCGATCGTACAGTGATGGTGATTCTGAAACACCATGGTGAGGCAACTGAGAAAAATGAGGGACAGAACAACAGGCTTTGCTTTGCTGTTTTTAAAGGCTCAGGAAGTTTTCTCTGGCAGCCTAAGGGAACGTTTTAAAAGGAAGAATATTCAGATGGGTTTCCTGGTTTGCCCTGATCCCGCTTAGGGTCTGTACTGGATCCTGAAATGATGCTCTCAGAGGTGTCCAGGTTGAACTTCTCACTGCTTTCTTGTAAGGATTTAGGTCACGTGTCCCCCTCCTTAGTGCGTTGTGTCAACTTGTAGCTAGATAGCTTTTGTTTTGTGTTCAGAAGGCAGTCCGTAAAGATTTCCCGAGAAAGGGACTGTACTGAAGGAACCTTTGAAACCAGAGCTCTAGCAAAGGAGGGATTCCTGTAGTGCTCGCACCTCATGCTCAAGAGTAAGTTTCTAGAACAGGAAGCGAAGCTCAGCAGAAGTTTTGGGGCTTTGGCAACTCTGAAATTTTGCTTAAATTCCACAAGACAAGAGGAAGAGGGGAGAGGGCGCCTTGGGGGGGAGCAGGGAATGCTCTCAGTGTAACGCAGATTCTGGAGTTAGCAGGAACAAAAGTAGCCTGTGACTAGGAGGGGTTGCTTACATTTTCCCCTTCCCAGTAAGCATTTATTTAAGCTTTGGACCACGAGTTTTGCTGTGAGAGAGGAAGTTGAGAGAATTTGTGTGAGATCTCAAGGCCAATTTAAATGGAGTTTGCATGCAAATTTGTATTGACTTAATTAAAATCGAAATGCCTTGCTAGCTGAGCTGATGTTAGAATATCAAGATGCCAAAGCTGCTGAATTCATAATATCAGAAGTCTGTGAAGGTAGAAAAGTGTCAAAATCTTTTCCTTATGGCTGCCACCACTCTCCGCCTCACGGGGGTGCTATGCATGCGGTCTTTGGCTGAAGGCCACTCGAGGCCTTCTGCTTTCACCTCTTAACTGTGGGTTTCTGTGTTGTTGCTTAACAGAGCGGGACAATGGCGAAGCTGTCGAAGTTTGAAATCGAGTTGCCTGCGGCACCCAAGTCCTCCAAGCTGAGCCTTTCAGAGAGGGATATTGCTATGGCTACAATGTGCGTATCTGACTGGGGAAGCCTCGTCTTCCTTGGGAAAGTGTGACAGTGGGGATGTTGTTCCTTGTGCTATCGGTGCTCCTGCTTTGGAGGGCTTTGAAGCGCTTCAGTTACTGCCTGAACCAGGAGTCTGAACGCCTCTCTTGGGGCAGGCAGGGGAGGGAAGCTGGGATTGTCCACATGAAATTGTTCAGAGGAGTACAGACAGCTTCAGTGTTTCATTTTTGAACTGATGTGCTGGCAGCGTTGGTCTTGGCTGTCTGATTTGCTGCACGTGGTCGTTTGTCAGACATTATTTCAGTCCTTCACTTTGGGTTGGTTGAGCGCCGGGCTGGGGTAACCTCGCATCTCTTCTCCTAGGATGAAACATGGTTCTAACGGCCTGGTGGGGTGAGACAGCTTTTGGCCTTAGCTTCAGAAAGGACAGCCTGGGGCTCATCTCCCCAGCTTCTCACTTTCAGACGATGTTTTAATCCTGTTGTCTCATTAGATACGGGCAGCTGTATGTTCTCTATCTGAGGCATCACTCGAGGACTTCCAACAGCACAGGAGCAGAAGTTGTCCTCTATCACCTGCCCAGGTGAGAGCAGAATAAAGAACATCTTCACACAGTGTGTGTAAGGGACTTCTGCTTTCCTGGTCGAAGCAGGTGTACTGACCACCTCTTCTGTTTCCACAGAGAGGGCTCCTGTAAGAAGACACACATCTTAAAGCTGAACAGGACAGGAAAGTTTGCACTAAACGTTGTGGACAACCTGGTGGTAGTGCATCATCAGGATACTGAGGTCTGATTTATTTACATTTTGTCTTAACTATACTTGTTAGCTCTAGAAAATGGTGGTGAGTCCATGTCTCAGTTATAACTCATATTAATGCTACGCGTCAGTGCAATCCCAGAGCTCTTACTCTGTAGCACTTCAGCCAAGCTGTAAACGTGACACAAACACAGAAAGCCACATCCCATTGGCACTGAAACTGATGCAAATTTCCACCATGCAGGGCTTTCACTGCGAGCATTGTCCACACCAGGTTAAAATGTGAGAAAAGTGAATGAGCCTGAGCGGTGCACATGTGGGGATAGCACAGGGAGGTGCAGTGTTTTCCTCAGCGTGTCCCAGAGCCATAACTAAGCAGTGAATTTCACAGGATGTAGTGGAGAGCAGAGGATGGAAGTGTGAAAAATGACCAGAGTACAGGTAAAAGGGTGGTACGTTGTTTGTGAGAACTAACTTCTCTTCTCCATTTCAGACTTCAGTCATATTTGACATCAAGCTGAAAGGAGATTTCGACGGGTCTGCCACCATCCACCAGTTCGTACTTCCGCCTCGCTCAATCCAGCCCTATCCAATACCCGCAGCAGGTAGAGCCACGCTCCGCACTTTGTGGTCTGTGGCCTCAGTCAGGCCTGTGCTGAACGTGTAGCTGATGGTTTTCCAGCTTGAAAGGAGCTGTGAGCCAAGAGGTGGGAGTAGTCTGAGCATGGTTCCAGTAGCCTGTGACAAAGCGGTAGGATTCCCTGTGGGAGAAGGACTTTTGTAAGAATGACTGCACTGTAAAAGCTCTTCATGTCTGACTTTGAAGTCACTAATAAAAGTGTGCATGATAAATCCCTCAAGGTTTGTACTGAAGTGCAAGCCTACCTTGCTTTTTAAGGAGCAAAAGTGATGGCATGAATTGAGCAAACGGGAGTCTGTGCATTTGGAATCACAGCATTAAAGAGGGAATGCTTCAGCAGGAGTGATTTTACCTGGCTGAAAAACAAAACCATTTGCTTTCCCACACTGTTGGCTTTTCTGTGCCAATGATCTAGCAGAACAACTATACATAACCTTTTGTTTTACTTGCCTGCTATAGGACTGCTAGACATGTACAACCCATACTTGCCTTTTCCGTGTAAGCATGGGGTTTGTATTTTGTTTCTACTCCTGTTCTTTAACTGCTGTTAATTTTCCTGCAGGTCCAGCCTCTGTGACAAGTCAGTCTCCTGTTCCATGTAAACTCTGTATCCTTTAAATGCTTGAGATGTCAGTCATGTTCTGTGTTCCAAGCATGGAAAAAGCCAGCATCTGCTGTCCTGACCCACTAAATCCAGGTGCAGTGATCATGGCTGTTTACTGCTCCCAGAGGAAAGAGCATGTTTTGTAAGTGCTTTCCTCCTGTCACAGAGCTGTAAATGGGGGAGGCCAGGGCAGTGCACTGGGGGTTCTCAGTCAGTGCAGACTGTGTGAAGTCTGTGTGAGTAGATGCACCAAAAGCAGATCCACGTCCAATGATACGGTTAAAGACCCTGGAAGAGAACAGCTGACAGTAAATGAAAGTGTTACCTGATTCTGCCTCAGCCCAGTGGTATGGATGTAGTAACAACAGTTTGAAATCAATGCTGAGATGGGTGTTGAGCTTTAACATTCAGATTCATCTTCATGGATTGTCTTTCAACCTGATATTATCATCAGTGCAAGCGAAGGTGAGCTCTGACCTTATAGTTCTGTGACTCAGGGTAAAATGGGAACCACTTGTGGCAGTTTAACGTCAGCAGGCAGCCAAGCACCCCCAGCTGCTTGCTCCCCAGCAGGATGGGGAAGAGAATCAGAAAGGCTGAAGTGAGAAAACTTGTGGGTTGAGACTCTCTTCAGTAGGAAAAGCAACAGCTGCATGTGCCAGCTGAGCAAAAGGAGAAATCAACTCCATTTCTAAGAAAGCACGGCTTCAGCACATGTAGCAGCTACTTGAGAGGACAAATGCCATGACTGACCCTGCTTCCTCCTCCCAGTGGTACTGAGGGTGAACATACCCTTACCAAAACCTTCCAAGGGTAATGCTGCTCTCAAACAGGATTAGGAAGGCAAATAAGTTGGGATGCATCCTCATTTGAGCAGGAAGGAGGGAGATCTGAACTATATTATTTTATTCCTTCAAATCAAGGTTACCTCTGGAATCTTCAAGTGAAGCTGGAGCCTGTTGTGAACCTCCTGCTTGATAAAGGAAGACTAATGGACTTCCTTCTCCAAAGGAAGGAATGCAAGATGGTCATCCTAGCTGTATGCTCTCAAAGTAAGCATAGATGCTTTGTCGATACATCTTAGATGTGTTATGCTGCCTCCTTAAGTGCTTGCACAAGGTTGCTGGAGTGCTCTGAGAATGGAGTTCACCTCTGGACCCAGCTTTGTCATAGGAAGTGGCAGACACCTACAGTACCCTCAGTTGCCCCTCTGAAGGGATTTAACAGCACAGAGTACTTCAGCTTCCCACCCCGCATTGAGTTAAAATACATCTGACATAAGTGAAAGTCTGCCCTTAAAGTTCAGCATAGACATCAGAGTAGAGATCACCTTCTGGAAAAGGTAGTGTTACGCCTCCTTGTTATTTCTCCTCATTGCTTATTTTTCTTTTTCTCTCTTTTCAGTGCTCAGTGAGCCAGGAAGGGGATCACTGCCTGTGATTGCAACTGTTTTTGACAAACTGAATCATGAATATAAGAAGTACTTGGAAGCTGAGCAAAGCTATACTATGGTAAACCATGTTAGCTATAGCAGCTTACAGAGATAGGACAATGCTCTTGGAGCTTCAGGCTACAGCACAAAGGCCAAATACCTGCTCTTTACTCAGGAAAGCTAGAGCTACCCCAAGATAAGCCCCTGGCAGCCTCAGACTCACAGCAGAAAGGCTCATGCAAGGTAAAGCGTGTCCCCCACTTGGGGATAACAGCTTTGTTCAGCACTCTGCAGTGGAAGATGCTGCACAGGTTGCCTCCAGTAAGGCAATCTACCCTAGTCCTTGAAAAGCAAAAAGGTCCAAAAAGCAGCTTTGAAGCTATACTACCAATGTGGTCCGAAGACCATTGATTTTATGGCACACTATGCCACTGTGTAACCCATGCAGCACCTGTGTCAGAACTACTTCTGACAAATTAGCAAGTTCTGCTCATGTAGTACAACTTCATCCTAAAGTCCTCCTCAGGGTGGTGTGGGCCTGCATCAACATAGCAGGCTTGCTCATGTCCTGATTTGACATAACAGTAGCTACATTTGGCACTTTTAAAAGCTGTTCTAGGTTTAAATACAAAGGCTCACACTATGAACAGTGTAACTTGACCACAGCTGTGAGCTTCCTCAGTAACAAAATGTGTTTTCAACTGGGAGCTAGACTGGGACTGTTCTCCAAGAGTACTGTGTTCTGAAAGGCTTTCTTCTCACAGGTGGTAGAAGCAGGTCAGAGTAGAAGCAACCCGCTCCTGAAACGCCCTGTCCGCACTCAGGCGGTCATCGACCAGTCTGACATGTACACCCATGTGTTGTCTGTCTTTACAGAGAAGAAGGTAAGTTGAAGTGACAGTCTCACAGCAAGCCTGTTAAAGCATCTTGTGTCCCAGTCTGGGGGGTTGTCATGAGCAGAGGAAGCTATGCAAGTTCCACCTAACACTTATCTCTTGTCCAGGAAGCACCTCATAAGTTCACTATAGCAGTCCTGATGGAATACATTCGCTCTCTTAACCAGTTCCAGATTGCAGTTCAGGTAAAGCACCTATATACACAAAGCCGCATTACTTCATGGGGCTGCATGGAGGTTCAAACCAGTCTTGGTTGTGTGTTAAATCCTATGCAATAAGGCCACCTTCTGACAGTGCTGAGGCATGCCTTTGATGGTGGTCTTCCTGCATTCACAGCACTACCTGTATGAGCTGGTCATCAAAACCCTCGTTCAACACAACCTGTTCTACATGCTCCATCAGTTCCTGCAGTATCATGTGCTCAGTGACTCAAAGCCTTTGGTACGTAGGGCAGGTTGCTTCAGTAGAACTGTGATGGGGGTGGGCAGTCCTCGATGTCAAGGTTATTCCTGTTTTTGCTCTAGGCTTGTCTTTTACTGTCCCTGGAAAGCATTTACCCTCCTGCACATCAGCTCTCTCTGGACATGTTGAAAGTAAGCATTTCAAATGTAGCATCCCCATGTCACATGGGGCTTAGACTTAGCTGACCAAGCTTGGAGTGACAAGCTGGTGTCTAACTCGTGCTGGGAGCAGAGTCTGACAGTTGTGATTGATTTCAGAGGCTTTCCACAGCTAACGATGAAATAGTGGAAGTCCTGTTGTCCAAACACCAAGTTCTGGCCGCCTTGCGATTCATCAGGGGTATTGGAGGACACGACAGCATTTCAGCCCGCAAGTTCCTCGACGCAGCGAAGCAGGCAGATGACAACATGCTGTTCTACACCATCTTCAGGTTCTTCGAGCAACGGAATCAGCGATTACGGGGAAACCCAAGTTTCACACCAGGTGAGTAACAAACAGCAACACAGCTGGTTTGTGCTGTGCAACAGAACTAAGGCTTGCTTCACTTGAACTCAGCTGGAGTGTACCATGATGAACTCAGTGCAGTGTATCATAGAATGGCTTGGGTTGGAAAGGACCTCAGAGATCACCTAGTTCCAACCCCCTGACATGGACAGGGCTGCCAACCACTAGCTCACTAGATCAAACTGCCCAGGAACCCATCCAGCCTGGCCTTCAACACAGCCAGGGATGGGGCAGCCACAGCTCCTCTGGGCAGCCTGTGCCAGCGCCTCACCACTCTCTCAGTGAAGAATTTCTTCCTGATGTCCAACCTAAACCTCCCCTCTTTCAGTTTTAGCCCATTCCCCCTTGTCCTACCATTATCTACCCGTGTAAGAAGTGTAGCCTGTATTTTAGGCTTCAAGTGTACTTCCAAGGTTAACTTGCCTTACCTCTTTACATACAGCACTGTGAATGAACCAAGTTCGAGCCAAACAGGAGTTCTCAGCTTAAGCTGGCTTGTTTGGCTTGCAGTTGCCTGCTTTGCTTATTTCAAAGCTGAAGTCTCCCATTACTGCCTTCTCCTGAAGGCACAAACTGGGTCCCAAATGCAGCCTTTGAGTCCAGATGTCCGCTTCCACACATCACAAAACTCAAGGCCTGTTTCATGCTACCATTCCTCTCGCTTTAAAACTCAAGCTAAACTGCTTGTGCCACCACCACACTGGTAGTTACCAGCCAGGCTGTACACTCACAATCCCACGTCTGAAGCATGGGGAACAGAGGCCTGGCACGGATGCAGGCCTGCTGGTCAGGTACCTGCTTCAGCACAGGGCAGCCTGTCACAGGGCTGATGGTACCTCAGCATCCCACTGCTTTGCAGCTGTTGAACTCCTTCACTCCACAGCATTAAAGATGCAAATTAGCACTTAACTGGCGTAAATTAAGCTACAGCACCCTGCTCCTCAGTTCCTCCCTTTCACTGTTAACATTATTTTGCCCCCTTAGGTGAGCACTGTGAAGAACACGTCACCTTCTTCAAACAAGTATTTGGAGAACAAGCTCTCATGAAGCCCACAACTTTCTGAAACTCTTCCACTGGAATGTATAAACTTAATTTATTGCATTTAAGTAGATTTTTGAACTACAAAATTGCTATTTTATAATAAAGTATATACAAGACATTTTGGCAAATAGTACTAAAAAGTATTACAACTTGTGATGGCTTCCCCCCTAAAAATAGAGACAAAAATTGCATTGACCTGCATTTAAAATTAGTGTCAGTGGTTGAGCAGTCCCTTCTCGTACACATCACCTCAGTTTCATTAACAACAGCTATTCAACTTGTAATGCAGCTGGTTTAGGTTTTCTAGAAGAGATGCAACCTCTTGAAAACAGAAGTGTTTTAGTAACCTTTACACATTAGTTTTAGTAATACTGTTACATGAGCCACACATAGCGTTTCCTGAGTTTAAAGCCATGTCCAAAGCTGCAGCTGATGTCTTCTGGCTGAGTCTGTGCAGGAGTCACGTCAGTGGAGGTTACAGTGATAGTCATAGAACACTGCTGCACTTCAGTTCTGAAGAGGAGTTGGGCCTAAGCCACAGTTTGTGAGTCCACTGAACACTGTTAAAAGCTAGAAGTAGAGGAGTCTCTCCCGTTCTGTACCTCTGGACCTCTCCTGTGCAGCGTGAGTTTTAGCTTTATTTACTGATGGGCCTGAGTAAGAGAAAACAGTGTTACTCTGAGGTCTCAGCATCACAACACACCAGGCAGCAGCTGTCACCAAGAACCACACAGGACCTTGGTTCTCTCTGTCCTGCTTAACATTGAGCTGCACCCTTCTGCTCAGCTCTTGATAGCTGTCAGCAGCAGCAAGGGCAATAGCTACCAGGACTGGTAGGGACTTACCTGACTTACTGTCTGAGGGCGTTAACTCATACACGAGTTTCCAGATTTGAGGCACACAGCATTTAGGCCACCCCTACTGCCAAGTGAGACCACATGCAAGTGTGGGAACCGCATACCAGAAGAGGTTTGTTGCTTCCACCCACCACCTTGTGCCCAGGTTTAGAGAAGGCCATGCTGCTGTGTGCTGTGCCACGTGGGCCTGGGCAGACAGCTCTGGGAAGAGTGGCACAGCGCAAACGCACTGTACAGGCTGTGGCTGCTTCAGTACAGCTTGCCTGTCGCAGTGACCCTGCGCTGCCAGTGAATCCTCTTTTTCTGAGGGATCTGGCTACTTGCATCATGGAGAGATGGGCTGAAGCATTGTCTTAAGTTTTGTGATCCTTGTTTCATTTAATGTAGGAAGAAGCATCTAGGGGTAGCTAGCCACTTTTGTTTTAAGTACACCTTAAACTGTTACATCTTACCTATGTAGCTAAGCAGAACTGGAAGAAATATTAGTCCATGTGTTGCCCCCAGCAGAACCATAGCTAGATACATCCTGAAGTAGAATATCTTGAAGATCTGAGATTTGGAAAAAGCCAGTACTACAATTCCTCCAAATTTGGTCAGTGTGATCCCACTGAAGACCTGTCAATTAAAAAGTAGTTTTCATAAGTGAAGTGATAACAAAGCATTTTCAGCAAAAGCTTTCACGCAGTTTGAAGTTCCTAGATGTTCCCTGTTAATCCTTAGAACCAAATCCAAGACCTACTCAGGAGAAGTGTTCACCTCATAGCCCTACTGAGGCTGCAGGCTGGGTTCAACATGGTGCAAATCTGCTCTCATCTGTGCAGCCAAACAATTCTAGTTTAATTTTGACTCTAGGCAGACAGAACATGCTAAATATAGCCAGTACTTGAGGTAACGCACATTTCAGTGAGGTTCCTTACGCCCAGCCCCAGAACAGTCTGTTCAACCACACCCAGGCCACTCATCTTAAACCAGGTGAGATGACAGCACTGCCTGAGCACCCAGCCCTGCGTGTGTTCTCAACACTCCAATGCCACCCCATATTCAGGACGTTTCCCAGTCATTGCTAAGTGCTTCTCTTCCAAATGCTTAAAGCTTGCAGGGGACAACTCAGTCTGAACTGGTTCAGCTAAAGCTTTAGCTCCATTACTGGGCAGTATTACTGTCAGGCTAATATGAAGTTAACCAAGCTCTGATCATCCATGTTACTGGTTCCTTATTACTGGTAGAAGCCTAGGCTGATGTTTGAAGAACTTTGATCAGTTATTCCCCCCCCCAAAAAAAGCAAGGCCATCCTTATGGCTTGAGGATGTTGACACAGTCTGAAGTACCAACTTAGCTCCTCGTTCCGCCCCACGCACAGTGGACGGATACTTACTGAGCTGCCCATGTGAGACAGAGCTTCTTCTGCACGCTCTACTCTGCTGCCCTTGGTACTAACGGTGAACGCTCTCGTCACATGGCTGCAGAATTCCACGGCAATACCGCAGCTCTGCAGGGCAGAAGGAAACATGCATTGAGGAATCATTTGGACGAGCATTTTGATGGCAAGGTCTCTACTCAGAGCTCTAGACAGGCTACAGAAGTTCAGTTACTTGTGATCAGTTTCCAAGGTTGAAATTGTCATTGGAGCTTGTGACTCAGCATTTGTCACTGGAGGCCTGAGTGCTGTAGGGCAGCAGCTGTCGCTAAGCAGGAAGGCTGATCAAACAGAACTCAGAGTGCAGGATGGTTTTAGAGGACAAAAGTTGCTTGAAGTTGAAGGAAGCCAACCTCTCACCACTAGCTGGCTTTAGGGTAACACAGTATACATACTGATTTGATACCATAAGGCCAGCTGAGTTAAACACTTCGTTTAAGGATTTTCCTTTACATGAAATTAATCATTTAAAACATTAAATGGTTGGCAAGTATGTGCCCTATGTAGCAGGCAGACATGCAGGAATACTTGCCTGGTTGTAACAGGTGGCAGTCCACTTCCTCATCACATCCTCAGACCTACCAAAAGCTGCTGGAAAACAAGGGTGAGCCGCAGCTCTGCCAGCACTCTGCTGTTAGTAACTATGCTCTACAGTGTTTCACCAAGGTGCTTGCTGCGCCCAGGCTGTTTCACCCATTTACACGGCAGCAAGATGGATGCTAGCCCACCACAGATCTGCTCTGCAGAACATGAAGCTTGATCAGTTATTCTGTGTATCCCTGCCTTGGCAGGAACCACCTCAGCTGATGTCCAGCAGCACCTGGCCTAAGCAGTAACAGCTGTTGCTGTGGAACAGATGCAGTAGAGCTTGCAGGTCAGCTGCTGTGAGTATAATAGGTTTATTCTGACAGACTAGTTGTTTTCTTTACACCATCAAGAAGCATTAAGATGGTTCTACTACTGTGCAAGTGCATCAGTTTTGCAGGTGAATACTACCCAGCGTCATGACGCACCCAGAACCGTTCAGTACTTGGAAGCAGCAGCAGACAGATGTCATTTACTCACCATGACAAGATTTACTAATGAAACTGCATTCAGGCTGATGCCCCAGAGCCACATCACTCCAAACATGTTGATGATTATCATGGCAATAGTTACTGTAACCACAACAGCAGCCCATACTTCAAATCCAAGCAGCACAGCTGTCACCAAAAATATTGATCCCAGGGAGATGCAGAGGTTAAAGATTGCATCATGCACCACTGTCAAATACTGTTCATAGAAGACATAAAACACACTGTGGAAAGAGCAGAAGTTGTAATTAGCCATCCTACTTGCCAGGAACAAATCTGTTTCCGCATAAACCCATGCGTTACTGCCATCAGAAAGGGAGGCTGGGCTTCAGAATAGTTCTCAGCTTCTCCTGTATCAAGTCTGCCATAGGTAACGCTACACTTTAATAACTGAATGCAGCTGGGGGAACGTCTGAACAAAGCTGCTCAAGACCTACTTCCGTATCTACTGTCATTTGCCATTCGTACCGAAGTCTGAAGAGTAGAACCTTGACGACAGATCAGCCAGCTGGAGCTGACAAGACTGCATGGTCTGCATTGCCTGACACAGACAAAGCTCTCCAGTGGCTTTAGAAACGCCTCAATGTTATTGGCTGTTTAGCTTTTGTCCAACAACAGGCAAGGAACATACCACAGAAGTCATCTAGTACAGAGAGAAGGATGCTGGCATTTCAGAGGTGCAGATGCCAACTCCAGTCTCCTTGTGCTACTATTACACAAAACCTGTACGTTTTTATGCAGTCTAGTGCTAATAATCATGCAAGCATTATATGAGCAACATTTGACATCACTGCTGTTGTTGCTTTAACTATTGCTGAAGCATTTAAACGTAAGTTCCAAGTCAATACACTCAGATTACAGCTTGCTACTCTGGAGGAAGACATCTGTTCATGCAACTACAGAAGCTACTACTGTGAAAGCTAGATGGGGCCTGAGCTGAAGCCCGAGCTATATCCGTAGCGAAGGACAGGCTTCTTAAGTTAGTTATCAAGTGCAGTGAAGAACAAAGTGCTGGACCTCAGCACTTCCTAAAAATTTCCTAGAATTTTTTTTAGTAGAGCCACGATCTGTGGCTCTGTTAGACAAAACAGAAAACTCAAGTTTCCAAGATGTTCCTAGCCAATAACTCTCAGCTGTGCAAGTTACATCCCTTGGCATATTTCTTCCACAAAAGTTTTAAGCATACCTGTAAGGAAACACACGGTAGTTCTTCTCTTTGATGCCCATGGTTTCAGTAATGTTGTCTGCTATAACCCGAGCTTTCTTCATTGCATCAATGAAATCAGATGACTTTTTCAGCACAGTGTGGTAAGTCATGAAGTACGTAGCTCCCACATCAGTTTTGTTGTTTATGAGGCCGACAGCAGAGCTATAGGCAGCATGTCCTCTGTGGAAACAGATTTCAGAAGTCAATGAACACCATTTAGATCTATTACTTTTATAACTCACAGCCTTGTTTGTGACAGTTCCCAAAGCCCACGCTGCAAGGCTTCAGGTGGCGATACATTTGAAGATTACATGAGACCAGACTAGAGAACTTGTTTCTTTCTGGAGGGGGATAAGCTGCTGTTCCATTTATTTGGCAATGCATTTATTTTCCCCAACCTTGTTTCAGAAAGTGCTGTAAAACAGGTGAGATTTAGATGGTTGGTATGAGTTTTAGAGAGGAGCATTAGATACCCACCCTCACAGGTATGTGGAAGGGTCACACTTCCGGAGCGAGCACCTGTGACATCAGTCTAAGTAAGATAAGTGGAACATGGCTCTTACCCTTTGCCACATTTAGGATTAGGGTTGTCAGATAAGAACATCGGCAGAAATGTCATGAAGTCTTTGCCCTGGGGTCTCTGCTTGCCTTCTTGAGTCAGTGGTCGACAACGAGTGCAGGATGGATCAGTGACTGCAGAAACGCAGAAAGGAGGTTGGAAGCTGACTACAGGATCAAATATTCTTTGCCTTAACACTACTAAATTCCAACTTGAAACAATACTGGATACAAATGCATAAAAAGCATTTTCATTGAAGAGAAAACTGAACAGCCCTACAATTCTGCATTAAATTTGAAGGCATGTTTATTTATTTATTACTACTATGGCAAGGTTTACAAGAAAACTGTTAGTGACTTTTGCACCATCTACATCAGACCCAGTAAGAATCCATCAAACTGAAGGATCTGAACAGAAATGGGGTAGTAAGCTTCTGCTGGTTTCATTACAGCATGTAAGGATCAAAGTTGCTCTTGGAATAGTCATTGCAAGCTGTCTTCAACCTGCAGCATTCCAGTAGAATATTCAAACTCACTCAAACAGCAGTTGAAAAGAGTTAGGAGGGCAACTCAGGAGGCTTCTGCTCAGTAAGAAAGGCAATTCACCTGACTCATACCATGATGAAATGTTTTGTGAAACTTCAGTGAGTTAATCCCCTGTCAACAAGGTGGATGCTAGTACCTGAAGCATTGCAGAACTGTCCAGTAGTATTGTAGACTCGGCAGCAGGATGACTGTGGCTTCACCCAGTCAAAGTAGTCATCAATCCAGGATGATGGGGCATAGCCTATCCTCGTGCTAACAAAACAACATACTCAGTGATTTAATATTTCATTCCAGAACATTCTTGATCTCTCCTGTACTAGTGATCAAACAAAAATGATCAGAGGGCCGGAGCACCTCTCCTATGAGGAAAGGTTGAGGGAGTTGGGACTGTTCAGCTTGGAAAAGAGAAGGCTCCAGGGAGACCTCACTGCAGCCTTCCAATACAGGAGCTTACAGGCAGGAGGGGACCGACTTTTTACACAGGTGGATAATGGTAGGGCAAGGGGGAATGGGCTAAAACTGAAAGAGGGGAGGTTTAGGTTGGACATCAGGAAGAAATTCTTCCCTGAGAGAGTGGTGAGGCGCTGGAAGAGGCTGCCCAGAGAAGTTGTGGATGCCCCATCCCTGGCTGTGTTCAAGGCCAGGCTGGATGGGTTCCTGGGCAGTTTGATCTAGTGAGCTAGTGGCTGGCAGCCCTGTCCACGGCAGGGGAGTTGGAACTAGATGATCTGAGGTCCCTTCCAACCCAAGCCATTCTATGATTCACTCTATGTCAACTCATTCTGATTGCAGCTTCTTAGTTTACCATGTAGTCCCCTGCTCCAGGACCTCACCCAAGAACTAGCCTTACTTGTAGCAGTGCAGCTAGCAAACAGCACGAGTGTCTTCCCTCTGAGTTCTATAGCCAGCCTCAACCTTCCATATCTCTGCTCTCTTCACACCTCATCTCTCAGGTATTATTGCCTCTGCTTTCAGGCTCCTCCTTCAGTGAGGAAGAAGGAAAACCCCTGAACTACAGTGAAGGGAATTCAGAAGAGGCTTTCTTCAGTTATGTTAGCTACTGTATTCCAGATGCACTTCCCACACAGATGCCAGAATTTTGCAGACTTGTTAGGCTAGTTTTCCACCAAGTTTAGAAGCTAAGCTTTCCTAGAAGATCACCTGCAAGCTCAGCCATGCTGAGAGGCTTTCATGAGCTTTTCCTCCTACCATTCCCGATTCCTTGGATTTGGAAAAGGGGCTTGATCCTCCAAGGGCATCAATACAGCTCAGCAGCCCAGACAAGATTTAGCCTCATCTAGGAGATAGCCACAACTTCTTTCTTCCCCCCACCCCAAGTATAAAGCAAGTACGATAGCAGCAGTTGTACAATCAACAGCAGAACCTAAGCTAAATTAAAAGGACACACTGGTCAGCCACATCTCTTCCCTTTAACCATATAGAGAAAAGCACAAAATACTTACTAGCTACTCATCTCTGCAGCATTGAAGACTTGCTGGACAAGTGAATCATTATTACAGCCCATTCCACCACACACCATGTTCTGCCCTTCCAGAGAGGTGTAGTTGTGCCCTTCTTCTAGAACAAAGTAGACAGGAGGACCTGCGTGCAGGTACTTGCTGAGCTGGCTGAAGTAATCCATTACATAGGAGTCCTTAAAGGGAAAGCTTTGAGTTACTGTTACGTAACGCTGGGGTAGCACAAGGCTTCAAGCTTTCAGTTCAGCCTCAAACTGCTGAGCAGAGGCAATTTTAAGACTTACGTCTGGCATTGAAAGAGACTGATCGAGTCCAATCTCTACATTGTGTATAACTGCTGTGCTGAACGACAGAACACCCACAAACAAGGCAATCTGCAAAGAAAGCAGATTCAGGAAGTGAGAACTGTGCAGAAACAAGCAGTAGCATTCTAGAATGAATTCACTAAGGTAATAGCAACTGTGCAAAAAGGCTCGAGCTTAAGTGTGCCACCCAGGCTTAGTAAAACAGAAGCAGTAAAACCCAGGGTGACAAAGGGGACTGATTAGCTAAGGGCGAACTTACACAGAAGGCAGCAGTAAAAGATATGCTAGACACTTCCTGTTAGAGGTGACTGTGCTTATTTACAGTCAGACACTGTTCTCCAGCAACAGTAAGACTCTGGATTAACACAGTGCAGGAGACACCATATGCTGATATTTGACATTAACGATCAAACCACCTCAGGAACATAATACAGCTATTAAACTTGGGCCTTGAATAACCCAAGATCAAGACTATTTATTAGAAGCACTCCTGCAGGAGCCATGCAAAATCTCATTCCAGCACTAATGCTGAAAGAAAAGAAATGCTAGAAACCTTGTTTTAGGTTTTTGAAGATATATTTCTTCAATATAAAACTTGCAGGCTCAGCATTCTTGCTCAAGTTTAGAGAATTGCTTACTGTACACAGAGTATACATACCACTATTGGTCTCATCCAATCCGTAAGCAGGTATGGAGCATACAGGTTTTTGAAGAACAGAAATAAGATGCTCTCAGAACGTTGGACTCCGCTCATTTCTTCACTGCCTTTGATGCAACATAGGATATCCAGTCTATTTCTCTGAAAATGGATTGCAAAGTAGCCAGGTTTAGTCCGGTTCTGCAGAAGATGCCAGCCCTATCGCACAGGGGACACAGATGTATTTGCACTCACCTCTTGACGCCTAATATCCAAGCCCAGGAGACTTACAAAGCAGGTGACTTGAAGGATAAAATCTATGAGAACAGCCATTCCAGCAAAGAGGGAGAACGTGCGGACCGCCGGCACGGTAGACAGCATCCCTGGAGGAAGAGAATCAGTTTAACAGTGAGCTCCCTCTCCTCTTGGGGAACCAATGGCACCCTGCACAGAGGTAAACCAAGCTCACTGTAAGGGAAGGCTGATCTGCATGTGAAGGGTGACACAGAAGACATGCCTCTAACACACTAAGGGTGAGCCTCAGATTCCATCACAGGGGCAACTTTCCAAGCAGTGGAAAGGTCACTGAATGTGGTGTAGGAGTCAATGCAGTCTGATATTTGATGCATTTCCAGCATCAAGATTTCAGTACCAACACAGCACAAGGCTCCAGCCTCTCAAGCTAAAAGATCCAATTCTGAATCTGTCAAGCTTAGAGCTGCAGTGGCCTGTCCCCACAGGGGTTCAAGTTAAACTTGATTATAGCAATGAAAAAGCTAAGTTAAAACTTCTTGTACAAGGGAGCTTCCGCTTTAAGTATTTTAGCTCTTCATCCATTCTTACAACTTGCAGGTATGATGTGACTTCTGTACTACTTGAAGGTAAGGGCCTTACCTAAGAAGAATGCCACAGTCTCAGAAAAAGATGAGAGGAACATGCTAGGTGCCACATCTCCCAAGACTCTGCCAATCTGTTTGTCAAGAGTTTCACCCTCAAGGCGCTCATCTCTCTGTTTTAGGATAATAAAGTATTAGGAATCATGAAATTCAGTAAGTTATTTCATATGGCTTTAAATATTCAGATATCTCAAACTACCATAGTGATCATTACAGCATTAACAGAAGTTGCACGAACTGATTCTCTAATACAAATACAGCATAACACCCCCCACACACACCTTGTTGCATTACTGTTGTATTTTAGGTTAGATCTGAAGCAAAGTCAATGCTTCAGCCCAAACCACGTATTTTGCAAGCTTTTTTTTTTTTGGTGGGTTATAAAGCCTGTCAAGTTGGTAAGCAGATTACCCACCCACTAGATATTGCTGTCAGAAGTTTGTGGTGTAAGCATAGTTTAGTACATGATTACTGCTCACAATGCACCAAAGTTACAAGTGACCAAAACAGTACCAGAGTTCTACAACTAACAAAGGGAGACGTGAAGACATCTAAAAGACTCATGAAATAGTAAATACCTGAAGTGTCTGGACTATAATGAAGATGTTGTCCACCCCAATAGCCAGCACCAAGAAAGGAATGACTTCTATCACAATCAGTGTCAGTGGGACTCCAAAGTAACTGAAGATGCCTATAGAACATGCCACTGAGCTCAGCACGATCAGGATGCCCGCAATGCCCAGGGAGATCTTGGAATCCACCTACGAAAGTTGTGATGACTGTTAACCAAACCAGCATCACCACACAGGACAGACTACAGCAAAGGCAGAAAACCACATTCTTATGTAGAAGATGGTTACTAAGAAGCTTACTTCTCCAGTATTTTTGAAGAGCCAGAGTACTTACACCTGGAGCTTCAAGCCTTAAAACTTGAAGTTAATTGCACACACCAAGTGGAAACAGACCTCACTGAGGCTGTGAATTGTCAAGTGCAGCTAAGACAATGCTTCTCCTAGCTCCTGGCCAAAAAGGACCCAATGCTTTATGACAAGATTGAACACGGAGTGTTCTTCAGAACTATTTTAGAAGATACTTAAAGCTATGAATAGCTACTCAGCAAGCTTTAACTTCGGTGTTCAGAGCAATGAGAACAAACATACCAGCAGTCTTCTCCAGCTCTGGATATTTCCCAGAGCTATGGAGATATATGCAAACATTACAATATAGCTTATTACAACAGTGCCGATATCGCTGTTGCTTTCGCGATTGATTTCGTCTTCAATACTCCGTTCAGCAGAAAATGATATAGTCAAGTTTGGATTATTATAGTTCCTCAAGAAGTTAATAAACCTAAAAAAAAAAAAAAAAGAGAAGTCAGTCAGTCACACTTTAAAGCATCTTGTATTAGAAAGGCTTGTGAGGTGGCTGAAGACAAGTTTGAATCACGTGTGGTCCAGGATTGCACTGTGGCCAAACAGTACTTTGAGGCACAGTTTTCATTAAATGGAGATGAGGCTGCTGGCTAGACCTTGGCTCCAAGCGCTACAAAGCACACTATGCTGAAATACTCTGCATTGCCTCCAGAGCTGGAGGACAACCATGTACCTTGCATAACCCATTTCAGAGCAAAAGTGCAGCTCTTCTCAAAGCTACACACATGCAATGTGACCACAGCTTGCAGCCCTTGCACAACTTATGAACCCTTACTTCAGCTCCCCTTACTGAAGGGAGACGCTTGTGAGACAGGCAGATGCTAGCTGTACTTGCAACTCTTTCTAGAACAGCAGTTTGGTTTCATCTGAGCTGCTAGCCAGAGCAGTTGGCCTGTGTAAGGCAACATCAGCTTTGATATGGCAAAGGCACTGAAAGCTTTTCCGATCTTTGTCTGGAAGATAGTTTTTTTTTTTTTTTTTAAAGCAACAGTTTAGGAATCAATGCTGTACCTTTCCACTGGCAGTAACAGTGCAGCAGCCTGGAAGGGGTCCGTCAGTAATTCTGACCAAAGCACATCAAGTTTTCCAGAGCTACTTACCAGCAAATGCTACTAAACTTGATGGCTGCTAACAGAGCTAGAACTTGTCTCCCCAGAGGAAGTTAAGCGTATCAGATGAAGCGAGTCTTTTGACCAGTAACAGTCAGTCCTTTACACTGCCGCTTAAAACATTCCTGTAGTTATACCAAGAAACTGCCAGTGCAGTACAGGTGTTTTGCATGCACTTGTGTTCAACAGTTGCTTTAAGTACTGTATGGATTTCAGACCACAGGAAGCGTACTTACTCTTTTTCCCATGCCAAGGCCTTCATTAGCTTTCTGGAATCATTGTAGTAGTTGTTAACAGGAAAAGTAATAACAAGAGCTGTAGCATTATTATAGTTATCACCTGCAGAATAGGGAAAAAAAGTGCGAAGCATTATGAGATAGAGCATACATTATAGCATAGGCTGGTGCAATTAAGTTTTGAGGAGTATTGCCCAAAGAAGTCCCATCACTAATTCCATTGAATGCAATCTGTTCAACCACATTACTGAAATAGGAATGAGCTGGTAAGCACTCCAGATTGTATTCTCAGTCAGTAAGACTGCTTGCTTTTGGCACTTCTTGACATGTCTGCCTTCATTCCCACTGATCTACTAACAGGTTAGCTAAAATGTCCTTCCTTCCTTCAAGTTTTACAGAAGTCAAAGTTCCTCTGGGGTGCTTTTAAACAGCCACATTAATGAGAATGCAACTCTAGCACCAAAACCAGCAAACAATAATGAACTCAAGATTTAAGCTGCAACATCATTTTGCCACCTACCATCATATCCCCCTAACACCAGCCATGGAAAGACAGGTCCACCAAATGTTCCTAAGCAGGGATCGTGAAGCAAACTTGTGTCATTCAGTGATGCTGGAGCCCTAAAGAGATAGCAATAACTGTCAGCTTATGCGTGACAGAGGCACAGCACCACCAGAAAAAATAAAATAGAACAGTAAAAAGCTGCTGTGTTATAACTAACAGGAAATGAGATAAAACTGCTTGTGATACATCGCCCTCATGCTATGTTTGCTTTGAATTTAAATACAATTTAAAGGTGCCTTGCTCATAGCTTCTAAGGAAAGGAGTGGCTTCTACCTAGCTATAAACCTAACTGCAAGTTTAGGAACTGTCTTCTCTTTCAAAACTCTCTCTCAAAAGTGTTTGAAATAGATTTTGGGTAAACCACAGCCAGTGCCTGCACCAAACCAAGATTAACCTGACACCTGATTGAAATAACTCTTGCTGAAGTACTAAGTACTGAACTACTACCACACACACTATGCTTATCTGCAGTTTCACATAGTATTGTGGATTGAAGAATGCCTAAGAAGTTCAACGAGTCAGTGAGAACTAGCTAGTTCTGTCTGCCAGCATGAGAGAAATCCAGCTTTCCTACACGTTTTTCCAAACAATAATCATGCTGCTTACCGAACACAGTACAAGAAGTGAGTGTGGTAGTCAGCATAGACAAAGAACTCATCCCCAACAGCGTGATCTAGAACAGAATGACTGTTCTGAAAGTAGTTGAGTACACTCAATATAGTGCAGTTGTTGTTGTAGGGAGCGAGAGGAGCCTGGCAAATGTCTTTCAGCATTACAGTCTCATTGTCAAAAGATGCGCTTATGTTTACAATAGCATCTTGCAAATCCAGAACCTAAAAAAAAGAAAACAAACATCAGAGCAGCTCCACAAAGCATTTTCCTTACAGGACATGACTTAAGCAGATACTGTATTCCTAGAAGCATCCGAAGGCAATAGCACAACCAGTGGGAGGGCATGACTAAGTCATTTCGTTATTTTGCTGCTCACATTCGGATCACTGGGACTCAGCTTGGAAGTTTACCTTTGGCAGAAGAAGCCAAGAGCCAAGGTTTTCTGCAAAAAGCTTTTAGAACAAGGACTGCAGTACACAGGAATTTTACAGTAGGATTTTTGATACATCTGGTGATGACTAATGATTGTTTGGCTAGACGTATTCCCTTACGGATGGAAGCCAATTCCATACGGTTACATCTGCTAGCAGTGCTTGGGTCTTTGCTCTTGTAGTCCCAGTTACCTGATGGAGAATTTCTTTGTTGAGTGGAGGTCCAAAAGGCACATCTGCTCCTGATGGGTAAGGTGAATAGATGTCTGGATGGATGTTTGGCGCTTGAATAATAAGTTGTTCAGCACGAAAGAAAGGCCCAAAGTGTTTGTCAAAGTACTCCTTCTCCTTGCGGGCTTGGCTGCTTGGAGCTGACCAGAGATCTACAGGGTTTGTAGTTGCTTTGATATAAACAAAGCCTGAACAGCACATAGCAATGAAGACCACAGAGAAGAGGATAACAGGACGTGGGTTTCTGACACAGAAAGCACCCCATGATGTAAATGTCACCCTTAGGCCGTTCTCAAACCTTTCACCAAGCCTCTCACCACAGGTAATTTTCCCTGTAAAGAGTAAACAGGGAATGTTTCAGAAGTCATTTTAACAGCTTTTCCTTGAAGCACACTGAAACAGTCAAGATTTTACTCTAGCTCTGTACTAAGCACCAGTGGGAAAAAAATCACCAGAGGTAATGCCTACACTGCCAGTCAGATCCAGGGACTGACCTTTGACTGAGGTCAAGGCACAGCGGCCAGTTTGTAATTACATTGCTCCCTTCTAATGCGAGAAGGTCTTTGTCAGCAGTCACAGCAAGCAAAGCCAGGAAGCAACTGAAAGATTATGATCGTTAATACATCTGAGCTACCTCAGCTGTTACACAGACTCATCTACAGTTCCTTCACAGCTGAGGAAGCACAGCTATCCTCCGTGCTCTGAATGGACACAGGGGTGGGTCAGAACATGAACCAAGTTTAACACTGTGCTCCCCCTCACACCCACCAAGAGGCACAAAGCACTCTACAACTCCATATTAGCACTGCTACACCCATAAACTGTGCAGCAAGGGCTTTTGGCATCCAGTAAAATACGGTTAAGTACCGTTCACAAACCAGGAGAGATACTGGCCAAAAGGCTGAAACATACCACTGTGAACACCAACTGTGTGAGCTAGCAAAGCTAAAATTCTCAAGTCTACCCATAGAAGTGGATGCATTTAAGCCAGCTTAATAAATCTGTTACTGTTATCAAAGACATACCATTATCACGATGAGAGTTCACGGAAAAGGCTATATTACTGTCAATCGGTGTGTACTCGGAGACGAAATGTCGCTTCCTGTAAGAGAATAAAGCAGTGTTACCCCAATCACTCAAAGACTTCTTCTGGTGTTTGTACAGTAAGAATAGTCTCCAATGCTAGTAAAAAATTGTGCATTTGACTCTCCTGGGCAGTGTAGCCATCTTGTTCTTCCTACAGCCTTCCCAGCTGTCTTACACTTTTCCAGCTTGAATCAAGAGCATGTTCTCTACATAAAGTTTATAACATCAGTAGCAGTAACAGCACAGAGAACCTCCTTAAAATGATCACAACTTGGAGTGATACCATTGGCAAGAAACATCCGCATTAGAAATATTTGACTTCACTGATCAAATAGCTATACATTTAGAAAATGCTACAATCATTGGAAGCTCAGTTTGTTCAGTATTTCCAGAACAAGAAGACAAAAATAGTCATGAACAATTTGCATTCGGGCAGTGATTGTTTTGTTACGAGTGCTAGTCTAAACATACGTTACTGTTAATCTGCTATGACTGCACGTGAACACCAAGATCAGATATTGCTCTCTCCCAGTGATCACGGGTTGAGTTCCTACAAGTTATTCAGGAAACTTTCAGTGATTCCTCCCCCAGCCACATATCCTGACAAAGCACACTGGGTTGAACACAACAACTTTGTTTCATGTGACAACAGCCAGGAGTAATGGAGGTTTTAATGAAACACAGCATGTTGTGAACAGGCCTCTCATCACTGGAATTTTCTAGCTCACTCCAATTATAGCTTCATGAACAAATACTTTGAGGAAGAGACCAGGATTGCCCTTCATTTACTCATGCGGAGGTTATTCTGTAGCACATTTTTAGATAAGTCAAAACTGTGTTTCAGACTTAGAAGTATGAAGCTACTTGAAGTGTTTTAAGTGGTAAGAACTGTTAACAAGATGAATGAGTTTGGTTTAAATGCAGTGGGCCATGGCCAAGATATTAGTGCGCTGACCTGGTCTTAAGTAAAGTAGATCTTCTAGAGTTTGACATTTGATTATGAATGCAGTTCCTTCTGCTCCTGGAGTGCAATTCTTTGATATCTTATTTCATACCATCCAAAAAATAGATGCAGGTCAAGTGAGACTTCACTCCTTACCACAAAAGCCTCATACCAGTCAGGTGAAGCAAACATATGAGAATCTGAGGAAGTGTACACGCATCAACTTGAGTATGCAACTTGAAAATTGATCTTCTTGATCTTGTAGCTAGACATGATAAGAGTTTTGCACCTACTAAAACTTCTGCCCTCATTTTCTACAACATACTTTTAAAGGTGTTAGGACAGTCTCTGCAAGTATAAGGCACTGTCACAGAACATGACTTTCAGCTGGGTGACCCTAGAAGCTAAGCATTCTGTGCTAGGCAAAGTTTTCAGGGAAAAGACAAATTACTTTCAGAGCTGAACATTCTAGATACTTTACCTGTAACACCAGACTCCAAAAACTACAGCAAAAAATATGAATAGAAATCCCATGTAGGAGATCCACATGATGACATACACAGCATCCAAACCAAACAAAAGCCAAGGAGCAGGTGATGGAGGGGGCTGAGGTTTTGGACCACAAACAATTGAACAGTCCTGACAGCTGCACGGTCCTGTTGAATCATCCACAGACTCATTACAGCCTTTGGTGGCATTGTTCATAGGATTCATTCCATGGACAGGAACATCTATGACAAGCAAATCGCACATTACAAGGTTGTTTACTACCAGGTAGAAGTTCATACCTTCATAGTAAAAGTTCCCCAGCTAAACAAATGAACCCTTTACAGCAAAGTCCCCTTCAAAATACAGTAGCTTTTCCTCAGTCCTGCAGCAGAATAAAATTATTGCCTTCTTCCACAGCACGCACTAGCTAGAGCTGTATACCCCCTAGACAAGTAGTCATGTTTTCAGAAGACTTCAGTCTGTAAAACTAATAAGCACTCTTACTACACCTAGCAACAGGTTGTCATGCACCCCCTGCCCCCATCTGTTCAGACCCTGAACTATGTAACAACTTCCTTACAAAAATCATGAGGGATCAGGGCATTGCCCTAGCTTACCCCAAAAAATACAAGCTATCCAGTTTTCTAAGATCAGTCCATCCCTTAATGGGTTTTAGGCATCTATAGTAGTAAGTTGAATAAAAAGCAAGTGTGAAGTACTCGCAAGGAAAAAAACACAGTAAGATTCAGTTTAGGCTGCATTGCTTTGCAAGCCTCTGACTGGACAGTCATTGCTGGACAGCTGTTTAACCAGCTAGTACACTAACTGCTGGATACAGCCTCTGACAGCAGCTTCACAGGCAATGACTTTT
>VXAV01008072.1:809143-845340 GCA_013399715.1 Alectura lathami | reverse complement strand
CCGGGGCCGTGGCTGCCGTAGGGGGGGGATGTGGTTGCCCGGTCCCCCCCTGGCGGCCTGCCGCTGCCCGAGCCTGAGGCCTGATGTCTGCTTCTGCCCCGCTTGCGGGCAGCGCGCGTTTCGGTCTCAGCGAGCTGCTGCGCGGCTCCGCTGCAGTGCCCCCAGCTGCTGGCTTGCCCCCGTGAAGGGAAAAACGCCCTGAACGGCAGCGGTGTGTGGCCCGGCGTCGGGGGCAGGCGGTCCGGGCTTGGCCGGCAGGTCCGGCCCGCACACGCGTTGCCTCGAGGGTGACGGTGTGTCCGCAGGAGCAGAGGAAAAGGGGCGCTGCCCTGCCTGGGCCCGATGGCGGCCGTCACGGCGGTGTCCCGGGTGAGCCGGGCAGCCCCAGAGACGGGAACAAACTTGCAGTCAGGGTAGTTCGTAATTCCTTATTTTAGCTGGGTCTCATGATCTGCTAGGGTCCCATGATCCGCCGTTCGCTGCGAGCTGCAGCTGCAACAGCCTGTTTCTTTCCACGCGTGTGCAGGTTTAGTGACTTGGCTTTGATTTCTTTAGCACCAAGTTGTGCCTCTTCAGAGTGAAAAATTCTTCGTGGGTAGCAGCAGCAGTATGTTTGCTACTTTTTACGACTGTGGAAGTATTAATCACATAGTTCGTAAATGCCTAAGTAGTTTAAAAAATACTGGTGTAGGCAAAAGCTTCTTCCTTTTGCTTTAAAGTTATTAGTTCATCGTCTCACAATCCCATGTGTGTTTGGCCACGTGGCTGGGTACCGTGACAGTACAGCTGCAATAAAAATAATTCCCAAGCAAGGTAGCTCAGGCTGCATGGCAGAAATCAGTTCTTGGCATTGATTCCTCAGGAACTTTACTGCCACTGAATTTGCCTTGCAGGATTTTGTTTGCTGTTCGGTGGTGCTGACTGATGTTGCAATCAGTTGGGAGTGAGGAGATTCCACTCTGCTAATCTGTTCGGGATCTGCCTCAAAGGGAACACAAAAAGCAGGGTGTGACGAGCTTGGTTCCAGCTTCTTGCTGATTCCACCACTACTCTACTGCCTTCGTGGCTGTTTAGTGCACCTTATGCTGATGGAATAAAATATGCAATTTAGCTGCTGTTGCCATCTGCTGACAAAAATGTAGGTTGTTCTTGGTATCATATATTCATGGGCTAATTCATGTCGGCAGGGGCCTCTGGAGGGTCACGCAGCTCTGCTTTCTGTTGAAAGCAGAATCCATTTCGGTCAGGTTGCACAGGGAATTGTCCGGTTGTATTTTGAATGGTTTCAGAGATGGAGACTTCACAGCTGTTCCACTGTGTGACCGCATCGACGGTAAAATCTTCTTTCCTGTACCTGATGAGATTTTCCCATGTTCCAGCTTGAGTCTGTTGCCTCTGTGCTATCAGCATGCCTCTCTGAGGAGAATGTGACCCCAGCTTCTCTGCATCTTCCCATTACACGGTCATGGGGAGCGGTGAGACGTCCCCTGAGCCGGCTTTGTGCTTCAGGCTGAAAAATCACCGTTCTCTTCGTGCTGGCACTGTGTTGGACTTGCCCCAGGATGTCAGTGTCTCTTTTATTCTGAAGAGCCCGAAACTGGACACAGGAATCCAGGTGTGGTCTTACAAGAGAGGAATACCAACAATGCTTGACCTACTGGCTACGCCCTTGCTAGTACACCCTAGGAAGTGGCTGGCTTTCTTTACTGTTGACTCATGTTCGGCGTGTTGTCCAGCCCAACCAGCAAATTCTTCTCTGCAAAATCGCTTTCCATCCAGTCGCGGCCCAGCTTGCGCTTTGCCATGGGATTAGTCCACCCCAGGGGCATGACTTGGCATTTGGCAGGTGCTGACCAAAGCTGAAGTATCTAAAGTTAAATTGTGTTTTAATTTTGATGTCATAAGTCAAAATTTTATTCAGCACTATGCAGAATGATCCTAAAAGCAGGAGACTGAGCTGGCACTTTTGCTAGGGACTCCACTTGCATAGCTGCAAGTTAAAAAAAAAAATAAATTCAAGAGCTTGTTTCAGTGCTGGTGAAAAACGTAAAGGATAGCAAAACTGGCTAAAAAGACATGGCATCTCCTTCCCCGTTGAATTACATAGGGAAGTCATTTAGGAGTTACAGGTGAGAAAGAATTTATTTAGAACATTGGAAAACAAACACAAGAGAATCAATTGCCATGGCAATTTCCACCGCAAGCTAATTAAGTCCATGACATCACACTTGTTTCCCACCTACAGTACGGACAGAGGAGGTCATATTTAACTTTTACCGAAGTCCCCGCTTGATACCTGTATTTAGGTTTTAAATTCACGTTGTTGTAGGCTGTTTAAATTCACGTTATTATTCCAGTGCAATCACTTCACGCAGTGCCTCCAGCTTTCCTGCACTCACAAGTGAAGTGGAATGTGAGCGAAGACTCATTAACGAACGCTGATCTGACTAAGCCTATCTTTGTTCAGAGAAACTTCTGAAACTCTTCCTGATGGCAGATGTGGAAACCTGAACATTTATCTGTGTTCATGCTTCTCCTGCATGCTGCCGGCCAGCAGACCAGGGCTGGGTGTTCCTTCAGTCCTACTGCAGCCTTCGGCCGTGGCTGTAGCTCTGCCACATCCCGGGGTGAGGATGCAGAGCTAGCTCTAGCAGTGCCTTGGTGTTTAAGTGCAGTTGCAGAAGTATTATCAGTGATGCAGTTGGCACCCTTAACTGCTTCATCTTAAGGTTATCTATTTCATCCTGGGCAGGGAACAGTAGCCCTGAAGTGCTAACTCAGAGCGATGCTGCCAGCAGGTCTTTGCCTTTTCTGTGGTACAAAAGTGTCCCCGCTGCCAGCTGTTCTTGCTTCAGAACATCTGTCCAGTCGTGCTTTGTAAGGCTCCTAGGCACTGTCTGCTTGGAAGGAAAAGTTATCTTGGTTCTCAGCAGTGTATGCACAACCAGGCTTTCCTGTCTGGAAGTAGATGCCAATATTAATTCAGAGTGTAGGATGACATTTGGTGCCCCTGGCACACCAAACTAGTCCTTCGGTTGTCCATTAGGATCAAACCCTTTCCCTCACCAAATACCCTTCTGGTGTAAAGGTGTCTGCCTGGAAGCTAGTGTAAAATAACTGTGTGCTTTGCTCTGTTCTACTTCTTTGAGGGAAGGCCCTGAGCTTTGCCTTCAGAGGCGTTCCCACCGCTTTACTCAGTGCAGAAACGAGCCTTGTGTCATCTAGTGGTAACGACCGTGCAGTTTCCAGATGCAATCCCTCTGAAGAATTACTTGCACATCCAGATGGAAAAGCTACGTGATCACTTTGCAGCAAAGTCAATTAAAATGTCCGTTGCTGTCTTTTTTTCCCCCATAAATTATTACAAGCCTTTATTATTTCTATTGCGGTAGCACCCAGAGGCCCTGGCAAGGAGTGGGAGCTATGTTAAGCAACATGCTTCGCAAGCATATAGGCAGGATATTCTGCTTGGAAATCTCACAACCTATGTGAAGGCAAGCTGCAACAGGTGGGTTGGCAAGCTTCATCCAGTTTCTTACACCCCCACTTTTTTTTTGTAGAGCCAGTCGAAACCACATTAGCCTGTTCCAAGAATATTTTACCAGCTGAACCAGGGTAATACTTGTACTAAACAAAGCTGGTATTTCCTATTTGGCATTGTAAGCAAATCAGACTCTTTTCATTTGTTAGCCTTCCTCACCTGTCGAGGCCTGTTTGACTTTTAATTATACCCACCTAAGTGTAACTATTAATTTGGTCAGGTGCCCTTGGCTTCACACTCTCCACATGGGACCAAATCAATCTGAAGGGGGCGGGGATAGCAATCAGCCTCCAGCTGCCAGTGGTGTCAAGTAGAGGCGTTGTTTGTCAGGTGGTGCTCAATCGTGTCCTCTTATCTTTCCATCTTTGTGTCTGCCCTGGTGTTTTGTATGGCTTCTCCACCAACCTGTTCTGCCGTGTCCTTGTCTAAGCTTAGTAAGTCCTACAGTCACTCTTCAACAACACATCTTTTCTGCGTTGATTGTCGAGGTTACTGGCATGCACTCACTTTTACTGCATTCTAGGTGCAGTTATTTATTACCTAGTAGCATGAGCTTGGGAAGGGAACTGAAAAGATTCAAAGCTTGACCCAGTTTTGCTACAAACTTGCTGAATGATCTGGGCGGGTGCCAACCTCTCCATATAATTTGCTCTTCTGTGAAGTGGTGCCAATTGTATGGCAACATGTGGTCCAAGATACCCACAAAGATCAGTGAGCTGTTGAAGGAAAACATTGCAGAGTTGTGGGGTTTGGAGATTCCCTGCACTTGTTGCTACAAGCAGATATGTGCGGAGTGTACTCATGCCAGATGCTGTGCGTGAGCACTGATACGCTAACACATTCGAAGTTCAGCCTATCAATAGCTGTGTGTGGCTCCTGATGTGTTAACATCAGGTTACTGAGCTCCTGTGACTGCCACTTGATGTTTAACTCAGGATTTGCTGTCAGAGTGGAGAATATGGAGAATACTCCACCGGGAGTCCTTGTGGCCACCACCAAAATTTGACTGCAGAGGAGAAACAGAAGACGGGTTCATGAGCTACAGTTCGCCTGAGGATCAGCCTACTCCTCGCTGGACTGGACATACATGCCATGCAAGAACAGAAACGTGCAGTCTTCTTCTAGTCTGTGTTTGTGTCATGCTCTATCTGTGCAACCAAGTCAGTGAAACATTTGTCCCTTGTTCTGTCCCAACTTAGCCACATTCCGCACTGGCACAGCACAGGTGACTGTTCTGTTCCCTCCTCCCCGGTCAAGTGCAGCACTGCACAGAGCTTGGACCATCTCTGAGTGAACTGCCTCAGACATTAAAAGCAGGACATTAAAGCATTAGGCCAGTGAGAATGCCTTGTAAACACAGTGAGAGCGGAACGGCTAGGTTCGTGCCTGAGATTTCATTTTGCCAGGCAGCTACAGCTGGAGTTGCTAGGCATGTGGTCTTGTTATTGGTCTCATGAGACTTAGCATCTCTTTAAATCACTGAGGAGATAAAGCAAGAAATGTATTGATTCATATATTTTAAGGTCAAAGAGACTACTATGATCACAAGATGTGACTCCCTGCATATCATATTATTTCATCCAATAATTCCTAACTCAAAATGCAAAATGTCCCAGGTGAAACAGATCTTTTAGACCAACAAGTAATTTTTTTTTTTTAAAAAAAATCTGAAATGATGAAGGAATCATCTCAAGAAATTTGTTTCAGTAGATACCTAGGCTCATGATTGAAAATCCGCAGCTTGATGTTTGAATTTGTCTAGATTCATCCTTTTAACACTGCATTTTGCTTTGCTTTCATGAACAGATTTAAGAAGATCTCAGTTGCCAGGGATTATCCTCTCTAGTGATTTAGGCCACAAACGAGTCACAACACCTTCCCTTGATACTCTCTGAAGAGATGGAGATGCTTTATTGAACTGTGACTGCAGGAATTTTTGACATTGATTCAAAGTCTAGCTCATCAAAACAGAAAGTTGTTGGAATAAGGCAAAAAGGCCTGGAATGTCAAACACAAGGTCAAAAATAGAGTTCTCAGTGTAAACGTGCACCTTTTATAATAAACATTATAAGCACTGCTTACCGTGATAAGCATATCAGCAGGATGTAGACATTTTTAGCTGAAGCAGGTCAGATCAGCATAAGGGCCAGTGTTACATGTAGGGATAGTAACCGAACCACCCAGACGTGTTTGACTAGCTGAATAAAAGCATGGCCTTACTCCTTTGTTTCCCAAGTTGCTTTTTTTGAAATCTTCCCTTCAGGTCCGACCTAATGGATATTAATGTCAGGGGGAGTCTGTCAGTGACGTCTGGATCTTTGAAGCAAACCTTATTATATCATGCTAAATTAAATTTTCCTGGTTTTGAACAAAGCATTGGCTTTGTTTTGTGAATGCTATCTCACCTGCAAAGACCTGGAAAATAAAGAAAGGTCTAGTGAACCCAGTGGAAGAGAACAAAGTGGTCTTAACATAAACAGAAAATTAATTTTGGTATTCTACAAATGGACATAACAGAACATAGACGAAGGCAAATCAATATTGAAGTGTACAGATAATTAAGATAATCTGAGCAGTATATGCATTTTTATTGAAACAATGGTATGGAAAAATGTGTTTTAGCAAAGTGACATTCCTGTTGGAGGACATCAGTCTTACACTGCCTTACACACGTATGTACAGGGTTTATCAAGTGCGTACAAGGGCAGGTCAAAAGGAACTGGAGTTCAGACGTGGATGAAGCTAACATGACATTTGCAAGGACCAAATGCAGAGCAGCTCTGAGAAGGCACAACTCCAGTTAGTCCCGTATGTGCAGTGCATTACTCCATCGCTGGAAAAAAGAGCCACGTGCCTGATCTTTGGTTGGATTGTTCGATACATGAAGGTCTGAACACCACTGACTCATGGAGAATGGGGTAATGACACGGTTGCGAGCAGCAGTATTTTGTGTCTGCTCAGTGTTTGTATGAAGTGAAAGGCAAATGGGCCAGCTTCTGTGCTACCTCATTTTCTGTACAGCAATTCTGAAATTTTCAAGACACTGTGAGACTTGGTTTACTTATAGATTTCCAACTATTATTGGCTGAATAAAGTGTGCATGAGACTCTGAGACAAATAATCATGGTTAAAGTGCATTAAGTATGGCCTGTGGCTGTTTGATCTGGTGCTCTGATCCCCCCAGCTCTTCTAAACTAAACAAAGGTGGGCGGATCAACAGCGAGACAAATTCGCTCCAGGGAAAGAATGGCACCTGCAAGAAGTGGCATTAGGTCAGGAGGTGACATGTTGCCTTTTTTTGTCGTTCCCAAGTACCTGTCCCTGCACACTACAGGATCTGCTGTCCCTCAGTTCCTAGTCTGTTTACTCTTGCCCATTAACATGAACAGATGAGCAGCTGCTGCATTTGACTGGTGTGTGAATGAGATCATCTATTTCTCTGCCTCCCCAAAAAAATGCGTTTTGGAGCTTCCAAAGCTGATCGTGTTTGCAGAGCACTTTGAAACGCTTACACAAAAGGCACTAGGACTGCACAAAGAACTACTGTTGGCATCAGTAAATAGCTTCAGCCAAGAAGGGAAAGCAGGTTTCCGTTTCAGAACAACAAACAAACCACAGCTGTATTTACCAAGCACTTTAAAGATATCAGTGGCTACATAAACACTAAGGATTATTAAGGTTTCTTTGTGAAAAGGTTAATTGCATGGTGAGAAACAGTATTGCAACTTCCAAGCCCATCTACAGGGAGAATAAGCACCTTTTGGTTACACAGAACTCAAAACCCAAACCAGCCCTCTCTTCAGAGGCTCTGAGGTGAAGCAAATGCTCCCAACAGGAAAGTCTCCATGCCTAAAAATCCCAAGCTGGATGAAGAGTGTCTTTGCTGAAGCTAGATTCAACTTCAGCCTGAATGTGGCAGAGAAAGGCCTTGCTGCCAGATCTCCACCACTGGTCCACAGCCTGCGGGCCCTATCACCCAGCAGCAAGGAGAGCCAAGAGGGAGCTACAGGCCTCTCCCTTCAACCTGTGACGGCTCCACGTTTTAAATATCGTTTAGAAATAAGAAATCCTGTTATAACTCAACATTGCTCAGAAAAGAAGGCCTGGTAACCGCATCTTCTCAGAAGAAGGTCAGCAGGAACACTGTATGGGATGTGTCATCCCAGATGTTCTTCACCTGCTGCATTAGAACCTAGGCTGTGGTAGCCAGTCACGGAGGCAGCTGGAAACAGGACTTGAAAAGTCCTGCTGTGAATGCCGGGGAGCATTTTCTCATGGACAGGCATCTCTTAAGAAGAAGCTCTTTTGCTGAGTAGCTGCCCCTTTTGGGGTGAGACTACTTGCACAAGAAAATAAGCCTGTCAGAACAGAGAGGTTGCCTGCAGCCCACCTGATAGCACTTACTGCTCACCCAGAATGGCTGGCTACTGAAGACCTTCCAGTGATTATCCTCCTCCTTTACAACCACAAAAGAGCTCTTCATCTAAAGACTGTGGTTGTTCCCAGCTGTTGATCTGAAGAAACTTTAGAGAGAAAGACCAGCATTGTGGCAAGGCTGCCTGGAGTCCCTCTATCTTTCTCAAGAACAGTACATTCATCTTCAGCCCACTGGCTCAAATGAACCTATCCCCTCCAGTGTTACTTGTCAAAGAAGTTAGAGTCCAGTCCTGTAGAATGCTGTGCAACATACGTTTCCACTAAGGCTCTTGAGATTTCTGCATGCTCCATACTTTTCAGTCTTTCACAGGTTTGAACCCTGGATAAAATCATCCTCCACGTGTCTTGCGTAATTCTTTGGTTATGTACCAGTTCGTCTGCAAGTTTCAGTGAGGCACAACATTATTTTAATTAATAAATAAAACAGCATGAATTACCTAACAGTTTGATTCTTCTGGTGTTGTCTTACATTGCCGGAAAATATAAAGCTTTCCTTTCTAATGCTGAATAGAAATTGAACAGCAATTTCAGCTTGCAAGCAAAGGTATGCTCACTTCTGCTCTCTTCACCAGAACCCTGACTTCTTACCTAACTCACAAAAAGAATAACTTTATCATTTGGCAATATATATGGCTAATCTGTCCTACGTAAGCTACATTCATCAGTGCAAAATCACTACATTTATTTATTTTACTCACTGAAGCAGAAGTGCGACAATTCAGCTGAATCCTAGCCAGGCATTTTTTAAGCAGAGCACGTTTTGTGCTTCCTTACAATCACCTCTGTCCTCAACATCTTAAGCAATTTTTCAACATTTGTCAAGGCTTGAAGACAAGTGAAGTGCCTGGATTTATGTACTGAACTAACATTGTACGTTGTCTCACTAAAATAACCTTTAATGTGTTTGTTGCTAACAAGTCTTAGTATATGTTTATACTGCAGAAGTGACTGGGTGTGACGTAGCAACTTGCAGTAACATGGTTCTAAGATAGCTCTTTATAAAACCTTAACAATTTGCACTGCCTTCTCCACACAGGCACTAAGCACCATGTCTTGTTCTAAGCATCTCACCACAGCAAAGGCCGAAGTTCCCGTTGAGAGTTCAGCTTCCAGGTCCACATTAATTAGCGGGCCCATTCAAGCGTGGCTACGTGTAACCCTCTCACCAGCTGCTGAAACACCTGCACACTGCGCACCTCTCCTGCAACTCCCATCGCAGACATTGGTAACAAGCGCATTGCATAGTAGTTGTGGATATCAAACCATAGTGTAACATACAGGGGCGTGCAGAACATACGTAGGTTACTTATACAGCATCTGTACGGTCATGCCTGACAGCCAAACCTCTGGTGTACTCGTGCCATTCAGTGATATGGGCTGGTTTGTCCTTCCCTGCCCATGGAAATGCTTGTACGTGTGCGGTAGGGCTGGGGGTGCCTTCCCACAGCACTGTATACACACTGCTAAATGCTGTGCACTGCCCAGCTGTGTCTCTGCTGCTGGACAGAGGAATAGATCCAGATGCTACATCGAGGAGGAGATCTCACCTTCCTTGTTCGGTAGCTTCCAGCATAATTTGTAATGCTCTGGATCATTTTACGGAGCTCCATTTAGAAACAAAAGGGTTATCAAATCCCTGGGCTGGCAGGAGGGCATTTCCTGTTGGGATGTCACAGACGGGATGTCACCTCTAGCCCCATGTGGCACTTGGAAGTACAGAGGAATTGGCAGAGCTAGCACTGCCAGCACAGGGAGGACAGCAGCACCATGGGACCAACTGACTCCAAACAGCTGCAAGACCTGGGTGTCCTTTTGGCACAATGGCTGAGCGCTCTGAACCCGCAAGTGCACCCCGAGGCACTCACTACAGGCGTGCGGCCATGCCAGGATAGTAACGTGTCTCTGAAACAGCGGGAGCACTTGGGTGTACAGGGATGCGCCCGCTGCAGGCGTGGAGGAGCTAACATCAGTGCTGGGACCAGTGGGACCCTGGGGTGTAGGCAGGGCTGTAGTGCAAACACTGCTCTCAGGCCAAACTCTACTCTTGTCAGTGTGCTTCTGAGTTCAGCAATGCCAGGTGGAGGCCTGAGGGCACGGTAGCTCCACTGCTCCACAGCAAGAGCCTCACCTATTCACAGGCGTATACTGGAGAGGCTGATCAGTTCTGCAAACTGTTCCAAAAAGCCCTTCTCAGGCAACGTGGGTTTACTGTCATGCTAAAGTTGTCAGGGCACATCTCTCTCAAACCACATTTGCTGCATTAGCTTTTCCTTTGCTTTTCTTTTGTGCGGAGAAGTCGGAGGATGCGTTCATTTTTTGTTAGTTCTGCTGGCAGTTCATTTGCCTGGAACAAAAATCCTTGAAGTTAGAAAAAACAAGCAACTACTTACAAAACATGTTTTAAAAGCATTAAGCTCTAAAGAATCATAGAGTCCTAGAACCACAGCATGGCTTGGGTTGGAAGGGAGCTCAAAGATCATCCAGCCCCAACCCCCTGCCATGGCCTGGCTGCCACCCACTGGATCAGGCTGCCCAGGCCCCATCCAGCCTGGCCTTGAACGCCTCCAGGGATGGGGCACCCACAGCTTCTCTGGGCAGCCTGGGCCAGGGCCTCACCGCCCTCTCAGTGAAAGTACCTAAGAAGATGGTGCTGTGCATAACCACGACATGCGTATTCCAGCACTGTCTCCACTGTCGGAAGTCATCCTTCCATGCAGTGCACAAGTCTCACTCAAATCTTCAAAATAATCCTACCACGGGATCTGTGTGGTCAGCTTATTGTGTGCTGCCTCTTCAGGCTAAACAGTATCCCTTAGGTTCCCTATGGTACTGTCACAAAATTGCTGCTGATTTTTTGGGAGAGGAGGCACCAGATATGGACCAAAGTCCATAAAAATCCAAGGAAAGACTTTAATTGCTATGAAATAGTCAATGCTATTCTGTAAGATAATAGAGCAACAGAGTTTGTTCTTTTGTATGTTCTGAAAATAATTTTGATAACAGGTAATATTTATAATGAAGCAACTTCTAAAAACAGTAGTTCTGTTCTGCAAATGTACCCTGTTGTGACAAATTGCACGCCATTTCAAAACAAAAAATCAGTAGAAGAGGTTATGATCACAAACTTCGTATGCTGCACAACCTCCTCCTGCAAATTGTCATCAACAGCAGAAAAACCTTGCACATTGGATAATAACAGCAAAACAATGTGTGAGCAGCGTTAACTCTGCTGCCATCACGTGGATTGATACAGAAATAGCATGCATAGATTTTATGTTAAGTAACCAAAACATTCAGAAAGCGTATGCTGGATTACTTGTGTTATAAACTTTCAGTTGCATCATCATAAACTAGAAGTAAATACCAGTCCATAAACACAACTCAGAGGAAGATACTTCCATAGAAATGACCAAACATATCATGTTAAAACACTTTCCAGAATAAAAGATGTTTTCTGTGGAAAAGTTGCTGTCATAAACGAAATCTGAAACTACTTCAATGAACTAACGGGTTTATAAGAAGATATTGGAAAGGTGCATGTAGTTTTGAGGTACTGTTAATATTAGCAATGTGCTAAATCCTAAGCAGTTTTTACCGAAGGCACCCATATACACATTTCTCTTACCACGGAAATAGCCTGCTTACACATCTGTCACATGAGACACATATAACTTATGACTTATCAAAACAAGTAACAGATTACTGTTTCCCCAAAATGCAGTCTAGCTAGCCCATGCTTGCTTATAGATAACCACTGGTGCTCAGGTGAATGCGTGCATGGTCTGGTTATTCTCAGGCTAATGTTATCTCACAAGTACCAGCATCACCCTTATGGATGCAAACACCAATGGACCGAACGGTGGTGCTTCAGGAGAGGATCAGCATGCAGTCACAATCCCATGCAGAAGTGTGGACTGCCGCTGCCTACATGGCACACGTGGATGCTCCAAGGCTCAGTGTGGTCCTTGCCCAGGCTGGCGTACCACAACGTACCTTGTTCCTCAGGCAAGGGTCTGCTCCTGCTTCAAGGAGCAACGCCACTGTCCTGGCATTGCCGCTCAGAACGGCCGCGTGGAGAGCAGAAGTCCCATTCTGGAAAACACCAGTGGAGATGTTTGAAGTCAAAAAGGCAGTGAAACAAAAATGATTGCAAAGAACCAATCTACAAACAATAAATAATGTGGAAAAGATCAGGTCATCAAAGCTGCAGGGTGTGATTGTGATTTAGACAGGGTCCAGACAGGCTAGTGGACTACAAAGCAGGTGATGTTAAATGCTTTAATGAAAATAAAAGTCAGGGTCATTTTACCACAGTAATATCTTCTTTTTAAAATTGCCCTTGTCAATAGATTAGAGGTGAAATGAACACAGCACTTGCCACTGCCTGGCAATATCAGCCATTAGCAAGTGAAACACAATCACAGGCAGTAATGGAAACCATCTGTGCATCTTATTTCCCATCTCTGATGATTAATGTTCTTGCTGGCAGACAGCTGAATGGTGATTTTTTTTTTTCTTAGCTGACCTTTTGCTCATGTCTGCAAACTAACAGCTCAAGTAAGTACAGAAGCTATTTCATACTTGTAATTAACAGCAAAGTTAATGACACCTGGATTTTCAAGTATCTCAAAATTGCCAATTAGTTGCATCCACCGAGGCTGTCAGTGTGTGTGATTTATGGTTATGTGAAATTTGTTCAGCTATTAAAATGCAGCTTCCAAAGACCTGCTATTATTTTTAAGTCATGGCTTGAATTCAGAGGAAACAAAAAAAAAAAAAAGCAGCAAACTGCTCACAACAGATCTCTTAGGATTCTAGTTTGCTGACTAAAGGCAAAAAGGGCAGGGCATAATGCTAAAAACTGCAACATCATGATCCACTCACTGTAGAAATAAAATCAGCTGACAGAAAGCAAGAGAATTCCTCACACAACACAATGTGCTTCCTCATTCCAAAAATCAATTTTACAGCATCTTTTGAAAAAAAAAAAAAATTATGTAGCACTAAAGGCTAAATAAGTTAATTTCATTTTTCTTTTGACATTTTAGGCTCAAGCTTTTTATCATCTTTCACTTGCATAGTCATGAAAGGGTCTTTCATTAGACCCTTTGCCTTCTTGAGTTTCTGTCAAAAATCTGTATGTTTCACTACTAACCTTCAGCAGACCAAGAGTGGGAGAGAATTTCAGTAGCTCTTCTATCACATTGTTGTACCCTTTAACGGCAGCCTTCAGTAAAGCAGTTGTTCCGTCCTTCAAAAGAGAGAGGAAGGTCAGCTCAGTCATAACAAATGCTTTACCCCCCTTCCCCTAGGCTGCAGGGCAACACCAGCTGTCCCCCACACCCTGGGGAAAGGCCTCCTCTGCTCATCACCTTCGAGGAGTCACCTCCACTGCACACACTGCTGATTTTAGGGCATCTGGAGGATTGCCCCTCTGACAGGTGAAAACTTCAGGGGGAAATGAACCAGTGACACCATATATCACGTCTGCCTCTCATTTATAGGGGCATCTCCATTCCCTTTCTCCAGACACACAGGGAGAAAGGAGCCCACAACCTGGCAAACAGAACAAGCTCTGGGGACACCGGGCCTCCCTTCAGACAGCCTTGCAGCCTCAAAACAAGCCAGGAAGTGCTAAGCTGCAGCTGGAGCACAGAAGCGCTACTCACATCCCGCGCAGCGTCTCGCTCGGCTCCGCGGAGCAGCATGACTCGCACCACTTCGCTGTGACCCATCTGCGAGGCAATCCACAAGGGTGCTGTCCCATCCTTCAGACAAAATGAGACTGTTAAAGGTTTCGCTTTTACACCCTGTGCTCCCTGCCTATGGGAATGGATGAGCTTTGAATCCCCAAAAAATCCTGCATCACGGATAGCCAAATGGAGACACACATCCAGAAGCACACAGGAGCTCACTGTAGGAAATCAGAACCTCTCCAGCTGTGGAGTAGGGGCACCCTACTCCTACTTGTAACTACACCAAGTTTTCTCTTGCATAGCTGGCCTGAAGTGGGCATTGCTGTGAGAACACTTAGAGCCCTCGGTGGCTTACCAGCTGTGCCTAAAATAGAGGGAAGTTTGAGATGTAAAGGCCAAAGGTGTGCTGCTTAGTTTGAACTCTAGGTGGCTAGATGTAGCAGAAGATAGAGGGAAATCTCAGCATGCATGGATGAATCCAGCAGCTGGCTGTCTGTACATGTTGAATGGAAGTTGTCTATAGAAGCTAGGGAACAATGCAAGATGATCACCAACTTTCAATGTGAAGTTACGTTGTCCACTCGTAGGGAATCTAATAAAAATGTCCTGACTTACAGTGATAGTGAGTGCCTTACAGATTTTATCTTCAAGAGCTCCACTGGAAAACAAGGCACAGTTCAAGGAATACAATGTGAACCAATCTGGCTTGGGGAAAAAAAAAAAAAAAAAGTCTTATGCAATCATTATTAAACCTCAGAAAATAAAATGCATGCTCAAAGTAAGCTAATTTTACTGATGGATTTCCAGCCCAAATGCAAAGGTGAGTAGAAACAATGGAAGTTTTTTTTTGCGGCAGTTACTTTTGTGGTTTTTCCTCCTTTTGCTTCTAAACAGCCAATTTTTTTCTCAAAACTCAACAAGGACTCCAGCAGTTAGTTATGTGGTGCCAAATTGAATTCCATGGGCCTTAAACAAAAGGCTTTTCCTGTATGGACTTTAACTTTCAAGTGAGGCCGTAAGTAGCAGGGCGCCTACCTCTGCCCTCAGCGCCTGCCAGCTCCTCTCGCCACCCTCAGCAGCCTGGAGACTTGGCAAGAAAAAAATGAGACAAAATATACTGGTGCCCCCAAAAGAGCCTTAATGAGAAGTTTCAGAAGAAAACAGCTTTTTTTGCTTTAAGTATTTCCACCTTGATCAAAGAAGCAAACCTCTTTCCTTAGTGCCACATGAAGATTCATATGACTTGCTATTCAAAAACATTGTTCAATCAGTTCTCTGCGTTCTATGGGCTAGTGACTTAATCCACTGGAAGAAACAGAAAAGTTATTCCTTCCTTTGATATAGCATCCTGATCTTTCCTCTTTCTGATCCCGAGGAAGAGCAAACATACATCCCGACATCTTTAGTCTTCCCAAATGGCAAAGAACAGGATTTTTGCTGACTCTTGTATCAATTCTCTGTAAATGATCTCATAGAAGTGAGTGGCTGACCTCATTCCAGTACATATCCTGTTAATACAAGGAGTGCTCTTCTTTGTGATTCAAAAATAACAAAGGCAGTCTTGTACACAGAACATGTGATGTTAGCCTGATAGCAACAAGCCTCCCTTCCAATTTATAGTGTTTACTCTATTAGTAAGCTGACACTTGACTTTTTTTTTCCACCAGAGGGCTCTAGAAAATAGCAAGAGGGACACTAAAAAGCCTATATGACTTGGAAAATATCTGAGAGCCACCTACACAATGTAATGTGCGTGAGGAACTAATGCTGTGCAAATCCATTCTTCTGTTTGCATAAGAAATACAAGCACAGCATGGGCAACATGGCAGCTGTCTCTCAGTTACAGTGACATTACAAGAACAACACATTTTCAGTTATGAATGAAAAGAAGCAGATGGAAATACTTGTTTTGGGCGACATCTTTTTAAACTGTCCTTGACAGTATTGCTGTTAGACATTGTCATTAGTATCTCAGTTATAGGGCAGAGGCAAAAATACAGTGTGAGAAACAGCGACCACCTTGGAGAACTCAGCTTAAAGAAGAGAAAGATGCTGATGCTGAGGTGGGCTCACACTGAGTAATGTCAGCTTCTGTCCTTTAAGCAAACATTGCCCAACAGGAAGGTTTATGTAAGTGCATATAATATTTATACAGAGTAGATGAGATTTCTGTCCATTATCATGTTTGTGTACGGTGCAGGAGAGATATTACAGCGTACTAAGAGGTGATGTGAGAATTCCTGTACAAACAGATCCTAGGGCTTGGAGATGAGTCAGGAAGAAAGCAAGCCCAGGGAAAGAACAGTTCAAAGTGTATTTTCCTTTTCTTGTCCCTCTGCCCACCCAGCAGCCTGGAGAGCATTACGTTATAGAATAAACAATGTTAAACACTCCATATGTTTTCAGCTGTGTTTATTTCCTTATCTGAATATAAATTCATAACAGATACAAACTATATCTCATTATGTCCAGCAGTCCCAAACAGCAGGAGCAGTCCCTGCTCCTTCTCTTACCTGTTAACTAAAGACTGTGTTCTGCAGCTTTGAATCTCGGTACTTGCTGGTGGCTCAGAGCTTTAGGAAGGGCTAGATTAATGTGGGAGGTGAAATAACCCTGGTATTGCCACTGAGGACTTTCAGGGACAGAGAGCCCCTGCTTCCAGGCTGCTCAGTGTCATCTCCTCCAACATCCTGCCCATCAGTCCACTTGCACCACTACACCAGCTGAATTCTTGCTAGTAATAAGTCAAGCTTGCTTGACTGAAGTCTGCACTCTGAATAGGTTTACTGGCTTACATACTTGTGATTACTTCTCATGTGTAAAGAAAAAAAACATTAATTTTTAGAGTGTCTTGAATCTACTTAGCCAGTCAAACTAAAGCCTGCTGGGACAAAGGCTGCCAAAACACAGTCTAAAATTCATTGGGAAATAACCTTCTCGCTTTGTTTTTGAGTTAGAGAAGCAAAGAAACATTGCCCACACCAGGCTGCAGACATTGCCCCGAGCTCTGTCTAGACAGAAAGATGACAAAAGAATTCCAGAACAGCTCTGCAGGGGCCCCTTCACAATGTCAGGAAGAATAGGAGAACGTTAAAAATCAAGAGAAATGACATTGGCAGAGAAGAAACTCTTCAGGAAAGCTTCACTGCTCAGCCTTGTGAGAGGTGAGCTGAAGGGCCTGCACACAGGCATGCAGTGCCACCAGGGATGCTCCAAGGTCTCAGAACATCTGAGGGACTGGGAGATGGGCCACAAGACCAAAGGTGAGCTGGTATCCACTGGAGCAGCAGGAAGATGCATACAGGGAAGATGTATGTCATCAGAAAGATGAATTGTATCCCCAAATTCACAAGATAGAGGAAAGCTTGGACATGAGGAAGGGAAGCATAAACTGACACCTGGCACTCTGGGCAGCCCTGCATCCAGTGTTGCACTGCTTAGAAAAGTTTCCTACAGCAGTAAGAGCAACAGAGGTTGTAAATGGCAGTAAGAGTCATATGGCATTAACAGTGCCCCATCTAGGGCTACATTCCTGGTGACCAACATGCCACCCTTGAACAAAGCACAAATCTGTTAGCAAGAACGAGACTGAAGTCCATCCAACCATTGCTTTACTAATTAAACAGTAAAAATGTTCCATTTGTTAAGGAAATCCTTCAGATTACAGTGGGCACAAACGCAAATGCCGCAGACCTACCCAGGCATAATCTTAGCAGGGATCGGAGGTACCCTGAAGCAAACTAAGCCCGTGCTGCTGGAGGTGAAACAGAGCCAAGAGGAGCATTGACATGGAATTGAGTCTTTGCCTCAACTAAGATTTAAAAATGCATCCCGAAACTTTGTGTTGTAGAAATTGTACTGGAGAGCTGAAAAGTACTGTCAGAAAGAATTAGCTGGAGATTTAGCATTACAATTTTTTCAATAGCTGGCATACAGAGCGTGGCTTTTATGGTGATGTGGGCTATACTGCCTGAGAGAAATCAAAGGCTACGCAGCTTTATTTTGACCCACTCAAGAGGCATTAATGCATACACTGACCTATGTTGATTTTCAGACTACATTAACTAACAGCCAACAACACTTCATAACCTTGTGCTAGGGAGACAGTGTGGAGGCAGCCTAGGAGCAACCAGAGCACCAGTGCAGGGCATAGCTGCCAGCTTCCCTCCCTGCAGACACAGCTCCAGCGCTGGGGAGGCTGGGAAAGAGGCAGCAGAAAATTACTTCGGTTTGGGCACATAAAATGCTAATGCAGTTTCCTAACACTGGAGAGCAGCAGGGAGGCTACACAAACCTACAGATGCAGCAGAAGTTGTACAGATCCATCTCTGATGCCAGGCTATGATTTTTCAGGCTCTTTGGGGAAGATGAAAGGAAATACTGAAAATAGCTGGCAAAGCTTGTCACATGCCACGTTGTCTGCTGCTATTAGAGTCCTCACATTCATTTGCTCCCGCCTCCTGATTTTTTACTTGCTGCAGTCAGTGATCACAGCCACCTGGCAGACGTACATGATGGATTGCAAGGACAACAGCTTATCCCATCAATTTACGATGCGCAATGAAGACCCAGGACAGCTACCTTGCCTTCAGGGTTTCAGCAGGCCACAGGGAAGGCTCTTCTAAAGCAGGCAAAGATTCCTGGGAAGGTCTGTCTCTAACCAGACATCTCTACATGCCAGGAGCAAAGGTAGTTGTGCAACTCGCACCCCTGGCTACTCAAAGCAGCATCTAAAGCTGCTGTTTAAGCACTGATAGAGTGCTTAAGTACAGCTAAACAATGAAGGATCTAATTTTTTTGGAAACCAAGACAGCTTCTATCTATGTCTCTGTAAACCGCGTATGATTATGTATCCCTTAGTTTCAGATCCACGAAGTCTCTTGCACCCACACCTAACAGCAGCATACAGTAATACAAGGTGGATCAAGCTCTTAGCCCCTAGCAGGGGTCTCTGAACCAGCCCCACCTCTAACTCATTCACACCATTTACTGACCAAACAGCAGCCCCGCTGCCTACAGAGGAGCTCATTCCATGCTTTCAGTTGCCACTGGTCCCTTGTGCTTAGAGGATCAGGCTCACCACAGTAACCAGCTGGAAATGCAGGCAGCAAAGCTTTTCACACGCACCAAGTGCTTCCAGAGGTGAAAGAGCTCCTGCCTGAGTCTGAGTGCATATGGAGAACACACAGTAAAACTAGAAGGGAAAGGTTTTGCCTAAGACTAGCTTTGAAACTGAAGCTACAGTACTGGTGGTTTCAGAATATCAAATTCAGTACTGTTTCTCACTAGCGTTCCCAGATATTCAAAACCTTTCCCAAGGGTTTTCAAAAGACTATGAGGACTGTGTGCATGTTCACAAGTGACTTGGTACAGCAGAAGCAGGTCAGTAGTTGCAAGAGGTAGTGCAAGGCACTTACATCAACATTAAATACGCCTTGAGAGTTTTATTTTGATTTAGTCTGGTCCCGTGGCCCAAACACACCCAGACTGCATTTGGTTCAGAGCTGCCCAAAGGAACAGCCAGAGGTCTGATCCCCATTTGGGTGTGAAGCACAAGAGGTGTACACCTAAATCAGAGCTTCCAGTTTCACTTCGTACAGAAACAATCTAGGTTGTGTGCATGCAGAAATGACTGGGGCACCTGCTTCATAGCCACACTACCAATCTGAACCAAAACATGAATGTAGGCACAGCCACAATCTGCCTTCTAGTGAAAGACCTTCATGGAACCCGATGCCCAGAGAAAATTCCAGTGTTCACTTTTAATAACTGCAAAATTTAGTAAAAAGGCACCAACAGTGCCTTGAAGTGTTGAGCTTACCTGCCGTGGCTGGTTAACCTTTGCTCCTGAAGAAAGCAGCAGTCGGATGACATCCAGATAGCCTCCTTGTGCTGCCAAGAAAATTGCAGAAGCTCCATCCTAAGAACAAATACATCCAGCTTACACAGTGTTGAAAAGCTGCCATTTTTTTTTTTTTTTCACGCAAAACCAAACCAAATTATGTTCTTCTTTCTAATCCAGTGTAACATCATATGCAAGGCAGAGTATCACCCAGACCTGCCAGAAGCCAGTATTTCCCTATGGAAGGCTTATGAAAGAAATCAGCTAACTTGAGATTTATTTTTCTTGAACATGTCTTTCATGCGGAGATGTTCTCAGCATTAGAAAATTCACAACATTTGGATTCAGATAAGATTTTTCCATAGGAAAAAAATTGAAAAGTTATATATCATTGAGGGTTTTTTTTTTTTTTTAATGAAAAGTTTTCAAACCACATTAAAATCCATTCAAAAGTGGAAATCTGTATTGAGGGCACTGCAGATGAACATCCATCCCTGGGCCCTCTGAGGGGCTGTTTTCTTTGGCTGCTCTGCAAGTGCATGAAATAGGGTGATGGTATTGGGCGCTTTGCAGGCTTCCTCCAGAGGCACATGTAGTAAAAACACTTCCATTTAGAAAGTGAACAAGATTGTGCAATATTAAAAGAGCTCTTTATTACCAAGATGGAGAACCTTGGTTTGCCTATCATCCAACCATTTTTTAAAATGAATTATTAGGTTTTTGTACTTGAATTCGTGCTGTAACAAGAAAGTTGTTTACAGGCTATTGAATCTTTCTGCAAGTAATACTGTTTAGTTAGTGTACTTTCTTTTCTACCCCTCACATAATTCTTCAAATTAAACCATCTATCTTGATGGTCTGGGGAGGACTGCCCAAGTGCATGCTCAAAATCCTTCTCCTCTGGCTGCCTGCCAGTGAAACTGCCAGCCAGACACCGCTGCGCAAAGGCCGCTTGGCAGCATCCCAGAAAAGGTGGCAGGCCAATGCTCACTGTTAAGAGATTGTGCTCTTATTTTATTAAGCAGCTGTTTCTGACTGCTTTTTCTTAGTGACTGAGAGCAATAAAAATACTTTGCTAAATCTGAGTGCAAATATTACTCATTTCCAGGAGAGACAACAAGGAAGTTATTTTACTGCCCATGAAGTGCCTCCAGGTGAGATAGCATTGCTATTTTTAAACCAGGTGGAAAGCCCTGGGTTTACCAAGCAGAGGATGACAAACTTTATGCACCACTGCCCTTAGACTAGCAAGGTCATAGCTACTTGGGCAACAGAGAGCATTTCTTTATAAATGTGGGGTGGTGGCCCTGCAGAGGTGGGGACTCCCTGTGTGACCACCTCATGGCCCCTAGCACACTGGTGACTTCTGCAGTCACCAGCCGTCAGACCAACAGCATCCTGCAAACCCCATTGAAACACGTGAAAACCCCCATATATCCATGGGGAACAAATTCCTCTCTGTCAGCCTTGTCTTGTGCCCTGGAGTAGGAAAGAGTGGTGGGAAGTGGAGAGAAAAATCTGCCACTTGTTTCTGTTGGATGCTGAAAAGCTCAACTTATTTCTGTCCCTGTTAAAGAAAATTAAATCCAGTGCTTCGTTGGTTCAATCCAGCTTTCTGAAAAGTCAACTAAACAGTGTCAGTTCAGTCATTTTAACCGTTCTTTGCCTAAAGAACTGATAAACTAGGGATGCACAAATACCATAAAACATCATTTTAACTGATATTAAAAAAAAAACAAACTCATTTTAGAAACAACATAGCTTCTACCACCCCTCTTGGCAGAAAAAGGATGAACTGGTTCTCAAACACCGCAGTGGCTTTATAGTTATTCACACCTCTGCCTGCAATGCAAATCTGATGTGGTAAAAAATGACACGAGCTGTTGTTCAATGGTAAGGGACAGCACAAATCCAGTGCAGGTTTGGAACATAGCCTTTCTACAGACAACGAACCAAAAGGCAGCTAAATCACCCTTTCTGGTTTTGTAGCGCTTCTCCCGAAATGACGAAAAGCAGAGAGTTAACAACAATCACGCTTAGAGAAGCAGTGTACTATAAAACCACAACATCTGGCAAATGCTTTGCTGTGCTGGGGCCAGAGTACCTGCTGCTGTCCAACCAACAGCACATTTCTTCCACCACCAGGGTTGTCAATATGATCTGTGTCAAACAACTCACATAAAGTTGATCGTGAATGTTGGCCCCGTGCTTCAGCAGAGTTTCTGCTACTTTCGTGTGCCCATACTGACAAGCAGCTAGAAGAGCAGTACCTCCATCCTGCAAAAAAGCAAATAAAGGGTACAGAAGGGCGAGAGTGAAGATGCTGGACTGAACATTACCCTAAAACATAAACAAATGTTCAGGCCTTTCATAATTTGGCTCACAACAATTCTGCAGTGACTACTTACTGAATCCCTCATAATTTTAGTACAAAGTCTTGCCCCTTCAGTCCTTGGCTCTGTCACTACAAACACTTTTCTCCTGAGGCTTTTTTAGTGAGTGATGGGAACAAAGAAAATTCTGCTCTTAAGTTCCTCATCTTCTACCTTCCCACTAAAACCTTTGTTTGTTGCACAACTTCAAGCTCCTCTGTATCTCTTTCCCTTTACAGCCAAATCCCCCACTGCTGCCAAGCAACTCCACCTGCTGAAGGACAGCTCACCCTTCCCCTGCTCCAAAGCCTACCGACCACCTTTCCTCATGCCCTCTGACCTTCTGCCTTACACCTGCTGATTGTTGGCCTGAAGAAGAGTAGGGAGGATGCAAAACGTGGAATCATGCATTGGATCAAACCCATAACCACCAGTGAAATCCCCAGTCCTTCTGCTGAAGTTTTCCCTGGCAGTGATAGTTACTGTACATCACCACCGAAGGGCGGCCTAGGCACCCGCGTCAAATCTGGCTTGTTCAGCTGCTCCCACAGGAGCCATGTGAGGTAGGAAATACCTCAGTGTTGCTGGCTGACAACTCCAAGACAGCTGAAACAACAGAGATAGCAAACGCGGGGCTTGCCACATCCTGTTGAGTGTACTGTACCCCACTCAGAAACTGCCATAGCTTCTGACGCTGGTATGGAAAGGGACTTAGCTTCTTCCTGGGATGGCAGCATGCTATCATGTGGGGATGACGCCCGTCCCATGACATCGGTACCAGACCTTTCCCCTCTCCTTCCCTGCCTTCTCCCAGTCTCAGACTGCTCCTCCATAAAGCAAACCATCTAAAGTGTTTCAAATAAATGGTTTCTACAGCTGTTATTAATGTGAGCAAAAGATTGTATTTTTCCTCAGCCTCGTTCTCTGAAGCAGATCCAAAGTTTTGTCTGAAACTTTCCACATGGACAGATAATTAGCAAGAGAAGTTACAGCCCAAATGGCTGAATGAATCCTTCATAATGGAAGTGCCAATCAAACTTATTAATCTGTGGTGCTATTTCATGCCTATAACTCTCATGAAAACTCAGGGGCTGACATGACTGAAGTAATCCTCAGGGACTGCTTGTAACTACTCTCAAAATCTCTCATTCACCCTCCCCCCCTTAAGCAAGCAAGGCATGAATGTCAGCAAAGTCACAGGTGTGAAACTGTTATGTGACATCTAAGAATTTCATATTAATTCTGGAATATTCAAGTAAATGTAGCGTACAAGCTGGTCAGTGGAGTTAAGTTACTCTGTTGCTACGATGAGTCACTAGACTTTCCTGCCAGTTTAATAGGAACTGCTGGAACAAAACACAAAAGCAACCACAACAGTTCCTGGATTAAAACAATAAAAAAAAAAAAGTAACCGCCCCCTCAAACAAAACAACAAGCCCCCACCCCCACATACACAAAAACCACCTCTAAGTACTTAAAAACAACGGCAAAAGCTAGTAGCTTCATGAAAGCTATTTCCTGTCTGCAATCAGCTGAAAGCCCTTTTGCTTGAGTAATGAGTTACCAGATCAAAGGGTTACAAGTGAAAAAAAAAAAAAAAGACATTTTAAAAGACTTTCAGAAGAGAAACTGTGCTATCAAGATTGGAGGTCCTCCTTGGAGAGGGAGAGAAGGATGAGCTATAGGAAGGATACAGATAGAGAGGTAAACAGGCACATTCAGCTGCATAGGGGAGTAGTTTGTTTATTGCTTTATGGCTTGTTTTTAATTTTCTAAAATCCTTGTGATCTCAACAGACTGTGTTATTTTAAGAAGATTGTTTGGTTATTAACATAATTTCTGGAGGCAACCACATGACAGGCCCCAGACAAAAAGCAGGTCTGCACAGCTAACCACAGGCAGCACAGCAGAGCAGAAGCCAGGCTGCCTGGAGCAGAACCGTGATCCCACCTTGGAGATGTCACAGCCTTCACATGGGTGAGGGTACCACTGTGATCAACAGAGACAGGTCTCGCTTTAAGAAAGGGAACCTGGGGACAGGAATCTTTTCCATGGAAAACACCTTATGGAAGACAACACTCAGTTAAATCAAGGAACTGATTTGACAAAACGCTGCACAAAACCATGTGTTTTAGGAGATAAATCCAGTCCCCAACTCCTATTGAGCTTCTATCTTCCTTTCTCTTACACTTTCTTCCCTTTTTTTGCCAGCACAAGAGCCTTTTCTCCCGCAAGTTCTCTCTGGAGACCCCACTGCCTTGCAGATTACAGGGAAGGTAGATGGAAGGATGAAACAAAAAATAAGTAAATGACAGCGTTTTAAAATTCCCTTCATCCACATGATTCCCATTTTTCTTTGTTTTTTTTTGGCCTCAGCTGAAACAAGCAAAACACTGAAGCAGCATATTTGGTACTGGCAAGCCTCTTGGAAACTCTGAGCAGGGTAGCAAGGGGGAGCAGAGACATGTGAGCAACCACAGAGGCGCTTCTGGGGCAACAACCACTCTGCAGTGGGAGGAAGACGGGTGGTGGAGCTGAGGGAAGACACTCGGCCTTCTCTCGTTTTGTGCTTATATTCTGCTTTCTTGACACAGCGTAGCTTCCGCTAATCCTTCACTGCAAACCCTTCCAGCACATTGGGAACTCAGACAGGAGCCAGTCCTCTCAGCTATCTCTGCACTTCTTCCCTTGAAATACTTTTTCCATATGCCCGCAGTGTCTCCTCCCTGCTGGCAGCACACGCAGTAGCTGCCAATCTCTCACACAAGCACTTGGAACAGCAGCACCCGATCGGACCACGCTGTCTGGTGTACACCTCATTATTTAACTGCCTCTCCCTTTGCCTCTGTCATCAGCGCCTGCAAGAACTTTAGAAGAACACAGTGTTTTACTTTCCCTGAAACAGGCTACAAAGGAGGGGAACTGTTCTGCATTTGCTGCCTGCTGAAAAATAGCCTCCAACATAATGTGCGAGCAGCAGAGTTGCTCAGAAAACATGCCTCCATGGAAAACCCTACAAGAACCCACATACACGCTGATAGCATGTCTCAGATTAAGGAAAAAAAAAAACATTCTGATACTTCTAGGGATGCTTACTTAGCCTGCTACAATGAGTATCAGCTCCAAGAATTCTTGGATTAAGATTGTTCTCCAGCACTCTTGCATATCAGTAACAAACATAGTAATTAAAATTTATGGAGAAGCACATTACAAAGAAGATGCTGGGCATTGCATTGCCTTGCTTTTTTGTGTTCATAGTTCAATGCCACGTCTTCATTGATAATGGAAAGTTCTTTGCAAATTGATGAGTTTTGCAATGCCTTCTTGCAATCTCTTCCAGAGCTGCTCCCAGCTGAGTGCTTTCATCAGAAAACGCCCTATCTCTGACCTGCAAAGGTATATTTTGTCATCCACTTTGTGTCTGGGGTTTGCAGGGAGCGATGGAGGAGCCTGTTACCTTAGCTGCCCCTTAACAGAAAGAAGATCTGATGTAAGCCGTGAAAGCCACACTGTTAAATCAGACAGTTGAACTGATAGCAAAGCAAACCAGAAGGCCAATGGGAGAGGCATGCCGTCAACATAGTGTGTTGCCCACTGCATCTCCAGTAGAGCCCAAACCTGCATCTGTTCAAAGGTGGAAGCAATCAACAAGAGCTGAATGCAGAAGGATTTTCTTATCATTTGGATCTTTACAGATTTTTTTATCTGTCCCCGTGACTCACTGATTTGTTTTGCATGCTTCAAAAAAGTTCCCATATTGTCATGAAAGGTCAGACAATTTCAAGCCTGCTGTTCACCTTCTGGGCCATATCTTGACTTCTTCACAAACTCCTATTTCACAGGTTGTGCAAAGGCTCGTTGAAGGTGTAACTGTCCCTCTAGACAGAATAAGTAACTTGGTTTCCATCTTCCATCCTTACCAACAGCTTCCTGCATTCACTGCCTTCCCTCCCTCTCTAAAAACACTGCCCAGCTGCTGTATGTTTGGCTCTAGGCTTTTTGTGGCTGCAATATATTTGCTCACCTAGACCTCACCCTGAAATAAGACTGAGAAGCAACTCCTATGTAAACATGCAGCCTCTCCCAATAGCTGTTCCACCTGACATTACCCAACACTTCAACATCCAGACGTTGTATTTACCATTGCAACTTTCCTAAGGAGCTATGTTCCTCTGCTGTACTCCATGCTGTGCTAAACAATCACAATTTCATTCATGTTTTAAAATTTACTGATTGATGCTTTTGCTGTGATCATGGCATTGCTTACCACAAGCACGGTTCCCTGAGGTAACAGAATCAATGCACGTCATACTGTACAGGCGTTCATGAACTCTGTGACCACAAAACCTTTGGATTTTTAATCGGTAGTATCTGCTACAGTCCCTGAGCGGAAGGAGTTGAGTCCCAGTGATGTTCCATAAATTTCCTTTGTATTTGAAGCCTGTGATTTCAGGGATTCTGAAAAGCAGGTAAATGTTGAGGTAGCTATTCAAATCACTGATTACAACAGCTTGAAAAATTGGTTACTGTGGAGTAAAGAATTACTCTTCAAACATGTGGATTCCAGGTTAAGTGACTGGCAGTGTCCTCCCTAGATTATTGCAGTGAAGAATTTCAGCTGCATCAGCCCCAGTGTTCTGAAATGTGGCCACCATGTAGTATAATTTAGTAGTATCGGTTAATATTTTCACATGTTAATACTTTCCAAATATATTGTACTACTCATATTATTCAGAAAATATTCAAGTGAGGAAATGCTTTTATCAATTTTCTTGCTGCTGTGTTATGCTTCCTGTGAAGAAGAAAGAACAGCCTTGACCAGCAGAATGTACCAGCGTGCAAAACCAGACCCATGATCTTACCTTATTCTTAAATTCAGTGGAGGCTCCAAATTCAAAGAGAAACTTCACCACATCATTGTGGCCTTGCTGTGCAGCAAAGAACAGAGCAGTTGCACCTGACTTTAGGGAAAAAAAAAAAAAAAAAAAGAGCAGTCTTACACAAGAGAGGAACAGACAATTTGAAAACAATCCCTCTACCACCTGCCCCTACAAACTGAGACAAATGGGAACACGGGATGGATTTGGATCAGGGTGTGGAAAGACCACAGAGGGGTTATTCAGAAAAGCAGAGCTCCACCTTGCTTGACTCTCCACTGACAAAATGGGACTGCTGTTGGCATAAGTCACCCTTGTCTTTTGCACGAGTAGCTTCCCATCCAGCTAAGCAGCCTTCAAGCAGCTATCGTCAGCCCTGCAGCTCCTACTTCCCCTTAACCTCACTGAAGAAATGAAAGTACATGTTTTGCTGGACAGAAGGGAAAAGGAAGGTAAGGAAGAAAGAAGGAAGGCAAGCATTCTTTCCCAACTTCCGGCTTTCTCATCCCATGCAGAAAGTGAGGGAAAAGGGAGCTAGAGATGAAATTCGTTCCAGTGCCAAAGCCTCTTGCAGTAGCACATGGCCCCTCAAGACCATTTTGGAGCCCCCTCTCACAGACACTTCTGTGGAGCTCCCCCTTCCCTGAGGTTCGCAACAATTTCAAAGTACAAGAGCACTGGTTTGAGTACGTAGATCTACTTTCAGATTAGTGCCTTTGGCCTTTAGGGCTTAAATTTCATCTATTTTGCTTCCTTTCTGCAGCAGAGTCATTTTGGAGGATTGCTGTGTTTCTCTTTTTATTGGCTGGCTGAATCAATATGTCTAGAGCAATACTCAAGAACAGGCCATAAAACTGTTCTCATCTTTTCCTTTTGTTGCTGCTTCTCAAGCATTTTTCTCTAAAGGAAAGTACATGTTTAAATGCATGTTTTGTTGGGACAGGACACAGATACCAACAATCATAGTTAAAGCAAGTTTAGGCCAGTTAGTGCAAAGACACTTATATCATCAAGCATGGCATTCACTGACTCAGTAACTTGAAGACATAAGCACGAGATTAATGTTTGTGTTCCAGGTAACCAAGGAAAATGAGAAACATTTGCTTGGGTTGTTGAAGTGAGGCAAATATTGCTGTCTTGCTCTTCCTGCCATCTTCCCATGTCACTGCATGCTCTCTTCAAACTATTGTTCTTTTGGGACTGGCACAACTCTCTTTGTCCCAGAGCACAGTGCTCTCTGTGTAGCCAGCACACGGACTAGAACAGCTGTAGATATTCCTTAACATTTCTGGAGCATAGTATGAGGGGAAGGCACTTCCACGAAACTACGTGCTGACATTTTCCCTTCCACAAACAAGCATGCCATGGTGTGAGAGATGCCTTGAATGCAAAGCAGGAAGGCGTATGGTGTTAAAGTGAAGTGACTGCTAGAGATGAGTTGGCTCAGACCAGGAACTCCTGGGTATACTGAGTCAAAGCAATCCCTGGGCTAGCAACGGCATCCACTCCATGTTAATGGCCAAATTCTGAAAATCAGAAGGCAAAGGACTTCTCCTTATCATATCACATCTATCCAGTCCAGAGAGTTGTAAATTACTGTGCCACTAAGTAAAATGATAGAGGCATAAAAGGTGTAACCTGAGGGTTATAGAATCTTAGAATCACAGAATGGTTGGGTTGGAAGGGACCTCAAAGTCCACTCAGCTCCAACTCCCTGCCGTGGGCTGGCTGCCACCCACTGGATCAGGCTGCCCACGGCCCGGCCTTGAATGCCTCCATGGACAGTGCACCCACAGCTTCTCTGGGCAGCCTGTGCCGGTGCCTCACCACCCTCTGAGTAAAGAATTTCCTTCTAATCCACACCAACCACATATGCTGGAAATGTTTGGTGAATTATTTATAAATGCATCTTTGGCATCGCATCTTCTATTACAAGCACCAGACATCTGATTCCTTGATGTCCTTGGGAGAACAGACTCTGTTTATACATGCACTGCACAGCAAATGCAGTTGATATAAAGCAACAGACAACACAGTTATATTGTTTGCAATATGCCAACGGTCCATTAATCAATCCCTGCTTGAATGCAGAGCTTCTCCTACCTCTCTCTGCAGATTGATATCTGCTCCTTGCAACACCAATTCCCGTACGCAATCTATGTGGCCATAGTAAGACGCAACCATCAGGGCTGTTGTGCCAAGCTGGGAATAAAGAAAAACAGATCAGTACCTTCAACAGACACTTCCAGCCATGAATCGGGCTGTCTGGAAGAGAGAGCACCTCTTCTGAACAGCTGAAGGAAGTTTATTGACATTGATCAGAGAATCTGTCTGCTCTTTTCCTGAACGGGGAAGCAACCTCCCCCTGATTATAAGGCAATTTAAAACTTTCTATCAAGAATACCTTGAAAATGAGTAATTACCAAGTGTTAATGCAAATAAAGTGCAGACGTGCCTGCAATGTAAAGCCTGATCATCCAATGAACATGTACGCAGTGACTTTGCATTATTGTCCTGAAATAAGTCTAACAAAAATATCAGTAATATTTTTGGTTTGTACATAGCTTTGTATCAGAGAATCTCAAAGATCTTTGCATCCTTTCCAGAAGAATAACCTTATGCACAGGAGGAAAGCGACTCATCTGAGTCACTTACCTGTGAGTCATAGTCAGGAGTAAGGTCCAAGTGTCTCGAACACTAATTCCCTCTCCAAATGGCTAGAGCAAACTCTCTCTCTCTCTGTGACCCTTCACATTGCATCAGAGAACTTTCCATACCAGAACTACATGTTCAGGTTCCCCCAGTACCCAAGAAGGCCACTGCTCCACTGAACCAAGTAAGACTTGGGTTTTATGTACGTGGCGTACAGGCAACATGCAAAGACCACGCGTACAAAGATGAAGTTTGTCCTCCTAAAACATCCACACGTACCAATTCAATGTAAAGAAGAAATGTGTGGCATTTCAGAAAAGAAGCATACAGCCTTTAACTGTACTAAAATGTTTCAGGCTAGAAAATGTGCATGCCTGATGGAATTAACGTCAGGATATTTTACAGGGCATTGTAAAAATTCTTGATCAAAGTTTGTCTTTTTTTGAGAAAAAATGTGGGGTGGTGGACCTTCTTTCTTTACATCTACCTCTGCCCTGTTTACTTCATGTCCCCATCTGAGCATCCTTTTCTCCCTGCCAGAATAACAGTCACTGCATCATCTCCAGAAGTACTGCATGACAAGTACTTGCCTATAGGGTAAAAACAAAATGAAAATGAAAACACAAAAAAATAGGTTAAAGCCAACGAGCTTAGAAAATCTCTTGGACTTCGAATGTGTTCAAAGTGAGAGAAGCTGTGGCAGGTTCATGTTACAAGCTAGAAGTTCACATTAAGGCTAGACTTACAGGCATGACTGTCTGTAAGTCCCATCACCAACCAAAGGAAACCTGCGGACTTCTCAGTCTCGATTTTCCCCGGCTTTTTGCAGTAGCTTTGTACAATCAAGTACCTGTCCATATGTCACAGACAGAATATGAGACATACACCTTGCCTCTATTTTCAACCCCTTTCTAGTCTCAAACCTAGCTTCAGCTTATCCACCTACAGTAAGGAAATCCCCATGAAATCTGTTGGTCATGTCTCTGTGCTCCACTTTGCCTGGAAGTGTGTCTGTGCCTTCTTGTTGGTGCCAGTGCAGGAGGTACTGGGGCAGTGGGAGGAAGAAGCCAGGAGGCCAGCAGTTCTGACAGCACCACAGGCTGCGGGTAGCTCACTGCATGCTCACGGTGTGGGAACAGCTGCACATCAAAAGCAAGCTTGTACATCGCCTAAATGGAAACTGTGGTCCAGGGTTATTTTTTAAAAAACTAATTATGAGGAGCTCTGTGAGCTGACAGAATCATTGATACTTGGGCTCGGCTGCGCTGACTCCTCACAGTGATATACTACCTCAACGACATTTCCCTGCAAAGAGAAGCCCGAGGTGCTAGGACCTGTGTTTCTTATGTCAGCGCCACAAACAACTACATAAGACACATTTTTGAGTGCTGGCAAATTCCTGACTCCTTGCCACCGATGTAAATCATTGTGCTATTTTATCTTGAGCTCCAACTTGCTTCCTGACAGGAGAAAGTTTTAAATCATGTCCAGGTGTCAAAAGCCTCTCCAATGTGTCAAGTTAGACACCTGCCACGCCCTCTGTGCAGCAGGCTACAGGAAGCCATGTACACTCAGTGCTGGGGGGATGTGTGCACCGTGTGCGTACGCTGTCTTTGCAGTCCACATCTACTCGCCCGCTGTTCAGCAGCAGCTGGAGAAGAGCCAGGTTCCCTTTCCTTGCAGCCCAAAATGCAGCATTGGCGAGTGGTGTTTCTTTCTGGTGAAAATAAAAAGCAGAAATGAAGAACTTCAGAAGACATAGTGGACAAACACACATGCAAATCCTGCCAGTTTAGTGTGCTGATCTTTTACGACTGGAGCACATAAGGGAATCTAATTTTATTTCTTTGTGCAATTAAAGAGATCAGTCTCCCTGTGCTACCTCCTGCTGTTTCAGATCTTCCCTGTGTCCATAGGAGCATGACTTTCAGCTTGCTCTGCACTGAGAGCTGATGATGCTCGTCCAGATCCCAAGGGAAGCATCACAAAACCCAGTAAGCTAACTGGTACCTGGCCAGCCTGCTTCTGAGGTGGGCTGAGCACTGTTACAGAGGCTGACTCATCCTGCTGACATGTCCTGCAGCAGGACATCCTCCTGCATTTCAGGCTAGCCTTCTGCTGCCCCTTTAGCCTCTGTGCATAAAGTCCCACTACTTGAAAAGTATTGTTCACGCATCTCCAACAGGATTTGGTTTGCCTCTTCCTGGAATTAACACCCTGTAGCTGTGGGCACACGACATATTTCCCGGGCCATGCTAGGAAACGAAGGCTAAAATCCTGCTGCCTCTAGACTTCTGAATTCACTTACTATACAAGCAAGGCAACAGGTAAGGTAAAATAGGAAAACTCTGAAAACTGCCACTGCGAATCACATTGGTTGCTTTCAAGGCCACAAAGTAGCTTCTCCTTTGTATGGGCAAATTATCACTGGCCCAGTGTAGAAGAACAGCAAAAAAAGACATGGCCTTCGCTGCTGGCTTCCTCATCCGATCTGTGCAGGCAGCTAGCTGCCAAAGTGCTGTCCTGAGGGGGAAGCAATGAGGTGGCTGAAGTGCTGAGGTCAACCAAAGCTCTGGTGGCAATGGTGCCTATATCCTAGAGCAGGCTCATGCCTCTGGTTTTTAACAAGGCTCAACATCACTAAGAGTTCAGTAAAGCATCACTTCACTAACAGTAAAGTGAGACTAAAACCTTGTCATTAACACCCAGGGACATTACTCTCCAGCGAATCCTGCCTTCAAGATAACCCAAGGAGTGCGCAGAGTGGATATAAAAGTCAATCATCCTGCTTCAGAATATTTGACACATACTTTCACATGTCTAAATGTCAAAAGTAATGAGGTAGACAACCAGGATTAAATAGTTTTATGGTTGACACTTAAATTACACACATAGATGAGTTGAAATTGCTTCCTTCACTGGCTCACGTGATAAACCTCACAGAAACAAGCAGCCACAAGATCAACTCTTGGTGAATCTGTTCCAGATCAATCACACGGAGCACTTCTAATTGTTTGCCTGTTTAGCATTCATAGGTGTCAGCAGATTGTAAAATTGGCAGCTGTTTGAGACAAGAGCTCTAAGATTTCATCCAGTTGATAAATTATAAGACAGTTCCTACAGACTGTTAGCAATATTGCTTGTTCCAGCACACACAGGGGCAAGAGACTATAAAAAAGTAAATTGTAACAAGCGCAACAGGCTGAATTGTGACCTTCCTGTTACAGCTGATAACCTGCTTCTCCTCTGGTGAGTCTGATGATGGTGATCATTAAAAGAGAGTTCGCATTTTGTACCCTCCTTGCTGGCAACAAGTCAGGAAGCACAGTTTTTCCACCTTTACCCTTACAACCATCAAAATTTTATGTAAAAGCAGACAGGAACCTAAGCACACAGTGGTCTATGGCATCCTTTGTGGCCTGGTTTATCAGGCAGATATTTATTTATACAGCTCATGGTTAGGAATATTGTCTGTATCATCTTTATTATAATGATACTCAGTGGCAAACTATTGCAAAAAAAAAAATCTTGAAAACTTACAGAATGAGAAATCAACTTCCTTGTACTTTACTGAAGTCCATCCACAAAAGATTTTGAAAACGTTGGGGTATGGTGATATATCCATATAGGAAAAGATTTACTTAACCCAGCCTGGTTCTCAATAAAAGGGCCCAGCAGCAACGCAATTTCATTTTATTACGCCTGCCTACAACAATACCTACATAGATCAGGAGCCAATATTGAGGAGCTCTTTACCCTCTTTCATCAGTTTACATGAGGAGAGAAGAGAACCAAGTTGTCAGCATTATCCCAGTCCGAAACTGGACATCCAAAGTCTTGATGCTTATGAGCCATAAACCCCTACCTCCTTATTTCTGCTGTAATTCTTAGAAGAGTCCTCCAGCAAAGACATCGTCATACTTTGGATCAGATTCAGGGTATGGAAGAACTCTCAAGTGCATCAAGGACACAAAATCAGCTTTTTCCCAGTTTGGAATGATTGCAGTCAGTTCCCGTACTTTCCGCTGTGCCCCCACAGTGCTGGAGATTCCTCACACAAAAGTTGCGCGTGCAGCGCACTCAGACCATCAGCTATGTAGTGGTTGCACAGAAAAAGCAAACTCAGATCTGAGCTATCCTATATGCTGAAATGAACACAATTTGCAAAATCAGTCAAGCAACTTGGGCACCTCACAGGGACAACCAGGAGCACTGTGCAGGGGGATTCCTCTTCTGCTTTCAAACCAGGATTTATGTGTGCTCTTTACTTTCAGTTGGTAACAACAATGCTGACATCACTAGAAGACACAACTGCTGATGTGAATATAAGTGTAAAGATAGTCTGCTCCTAAGAACTTTTAAAAGTAAATAACTGATCCTCAGCACTGACAATCAGGGAACAGAATGCAATAAACATTTGAAAAAGTGATGAGCTAATAGCTTTGGTGAAGGTGGCATGTCTCATTATGCCATTTGCTCCAGCATCAGCAACTTTCAGGATACGACTTTATTTACTTCACCAAGGTCTCTAAAGCATTACTGCAAGTCCTGGCTGTGCTCTCCATTTCAATTGTTTGTATGCTTTTAGGAGAGCCCAAAGGTGAAATCTTTGTCTTCGTGCTGTGTTGATGTCAAGCAAAAATACTTATTTAGAAATGGCTTATAGGAAAATACATCTTAGGAATTTGACAAGACCATTTCTACACAGGAATGCAGGAAGTGTAAAATGTGATAATGTAACTATGTGTGTCATCTTGGCAATATCAACGGGAAAAGTATGACTTAAATGCTGTGACCACCAGCTCCCACTCACAGGAGGGGCAGCTCACAGTAGAGTAACAGCTGAGGAGGAAGAGTGCAGTTCTTGGACAGTGATCTTGAAGATGAAAGAAAAGACAGAGAGAAGGAAAGAGAGGAGAAAAAGAACACTGGACCATGCACTGGTTCCTCACACTGTCAAAATACAAGAAAATTCCCTTTTCTTACTCAGTTTCCAAGCCATTTCTGATGGCAAGGAGGACTCAAGTAAAAAGTTTTAAGAAAAAGAACTGGAAATCAGAGTCAAGCATGATATAGCAGAAAATGATGGTGAGCCTTAGAAGGAAAGGCAGAGGTCTTTATCGGGTAGGAATACATCCTACACAAAGGACCATGGGTAAAGGGAAAGGTAGTTGAAAATACAGGCATAAGTTTGGGCAGGCAAAAGCACAGAGAATGTGGTAGGAGAAGAGAGGATTCTCATTGTCTATACGAGAGAAATATGAACGAGAGAAATGCCAGTTTCTGGGTAAGAAGGATAAGACAGAAAACATGAGTAGACAGCAGCAGTCAGAGAAAGGTTCGAGTCCAAGGTAAGAACACAGCCCTTTGAAAGAGAAAATACCAAGTAAAAAGACACAGAAAAGAGGGAGAAGGCAGCAGACTGCAGTTTTCCAGACAGAAAGGAAGCAGGCAGTGACCTTCCTTGAGCAGGAGGGAACAGAAAGTGGGAAACAAGACACAGAAAATGAGCAGATAGGGACAGAGCAGAAAGGAAGACCTGAAGGACTTTGTTAAAAAAACAAAATAAACAAACAAACAAAATAAATAAACAAAAACAAACCAACAAACAAACCAACAACAAAAAAAAAAAGAAACAAGGAGACCAAAAAGAGAGAAAGCAAGAAGATGGGGCTGGCACCACATTAGATCCCTAGTTGCTAAAAAAAAAAAAAAAAAATAGGAGAAAGACCATGAGTAAATTAGGGTGGATGCTGATGAGAAATGAAGGTGGGAACAACTCATAGAGACAGAGCAGAGGGACCTAAAGAGGTCTGGTGCCAAAGAAGAATCAAAAATGGAAGGAAAACTGAGCTTTCACCACTCAGCATGAGGCAGGTACCCTGCTCCCCACCTGCCAAATCAGGGCTTCAGCTGGAGGTGGGACCCACCTGTGGCATGGAGCAGCCCCAGCCTCGGGGTGTCACGGTGCTGCTGCAACACCGGGGAGACGCACTGACAGGAGTAAGGGGGGTGCTGGGTGAACAACCCACCCAACAAAGCGCTGCAGCACGAGCACCACGGCAAAGGACAGGCACAGAGCTGGTGATCAGTAAGAGAAGAGCAAGCACAGCATCCGGAAAGTGTGTGGCTGGGCAGAAAGTGCACATCCAACGTAAATATTATCTGTCATCAGCTGTAAATATTATCTGTCATCAGCTGCCTGCTTCCCTCCTTGCCAACCGATCTTACTAACCCCCTCCTCAGGTTTAAAGATTTGTTTTAGGCAATCTTTCCAATGCGGCTGCGCTTCGCACGGTTTTGGCTGAAGGAAGCTCAAGAAGCGACAGGAGCCGCAGCAAAGGGAGCGAGGCGGCCGAGCATCAGCCTGGGATGGAGAGCACGGCGAAACGCTGCTCCCGAGCTGTTACACAACCGGCGCCGGCGGGGATGATCGGCAAAGTCCAGGGGAGGCTCCCGGCCGCACCAAAGCCCACAGCACGGATTTGTGTGACACCGGGCATCCATCCTGCCCAGGATGGCAGCTGCGGAAAGTGCCTGCTCCGTCAGCCGCCACCGCAGCACCCCTGGGGTACCCAGGGACCGCCCAACACCCCGTTTTTTTTTTTCTCTAACAAATCTACGCTTTCCTAACCCGAATCTAAGAATACGGGAAGAGAAGGCACGGAACGTGAGCCCCCCCTCCCCACCCCCGGCTCACCTTGAAGGACATCCTGCGCATCGCCGCGCCCCGCCCCGCGCCTCAGCAGCTCGGCGCCTTCCCGCGCAGCTCCGCGCCTC
>VXAV01008072.1:797872-809058 GCA_013399715.1 Alectura lathami | reverse complement strand
CATGGCCGCGCTGTCCCGCAGCGCGAGCCCCCGCAGCAGGGGCCGCATCGCCCGGCAGCTGGCTCGGACCCAGAGGCAGGGCCTGCGCCGCCCAGAGCCGGCCCTGAAACGGCCTCAGGCTGAGGCACCCCCACGCCATCGCTGAGCTGCTGCTATCTCGAGGGCACCTCTTTCACGTTTCTCAGCGTTTTCCCTTCATACCTACGAAACACCTGCCAAAAGCTATTGTGTGTGTTGAGGGGTGCATCCTCTCATCCTGCCCGTGGCACCAATGCCCTCTTGCAGGGATGATGCTCTCCTTAGGAAGCCAGTACATTCTTCACAGCTTAGTTTTAAGTCCGTGCAAATGAACAGACATAAAGCCAGTGCATGTCCTGTTTTGCCTGGCTGCAGATTTCACTCCAAGTCTGCGTGATACAAAATAGGCAAAACAGGGCATGCTCCGGTGAGAGATTCCTGAATTTCTTTGCTCTTGTTGGTTTAGGATGAGCCCTTAGGGATTTTCTTATTTTGATGTGCACACGTAAATCCCATTCACACGAAAATTATGCATGTGCATTGAGAGAATACGCTTGCTGTAAGATCCAAGTAGTTTACTCTACAAATCTGCAAGCTGAGGATTTTCTGCAGATTTTTTTCCTGAGGCAAAATTCATCTGTGCGTACAGTAAAACAAACTGTAGGCAAGCAGATGAAAGCTGCTAGTAACATAAGCTCCCCTTAGCCTTAATGGCCTGGTGTGAACCTAACTGTAATTATGAGAAGATCATACAAACACGGTTATCATTCCGTTTGTTCCTGAAACTTAAAAGTACTGAATAAACTCATCAGATTGCATGGTTAAGAGTCATCCTTGCTCTGATCCAGTTGCACAGCTATACTTGCCCACTGACAGAGGAAAATACTAGTAATCTGTGCACACTCCTTGCCTCACCCCTGGAAAATCCCTGTATTTATCCGATCTATTGTGAGTAATGCGCCAAGCATTTAACATTCATCAGCCAAAATGCTGAATTTTCTGACAAAGGAAAAATGAAAAAAATCTCTGGATGACTGACCAAAAAACTAAAAAACTAAAAAAAAAAAAATAAAAAAAAAAAAAAAAAAAAAAAAAGAGAGACTAATGCAGTACAGGCTTTTTCTGTCTTTCTTTGTACGTATTTTAGACATCAAAGGACAAATTTTCAAATGCCTTTCTTAACTTGCCCACAAAAGCTGAAACTACACCTATTTTCAATTGCATATTTGCCCACAAAAGCTGAAGCTGCATCTATTTTTGATTGCATATGGTCTGTGATTACAGCAGATGCAATTACTGAATGGAAAGAAAAAATACATCTATGTGGAAAAAAAAAACGGAATTAATAATAATATGGTTTAAACACTTATGCACACTTCCTAGTTTCTGCCCCTTTTACTGATATTATCCTCACCTTTTCCCTGCTCTGCTAGGTCCTAAAGTTGGTGGTTTCCTTGTGGTGGTGGCTGGGGATGTTACAGCGAGCTGCCAGCTGTCTTTCACCGTGGGGAATACAGTGTGAATGTTGGTGTCTGCTTCTTCCTCCGTCTAGGATCTGCGCAGGGTCATCTGATATGTTTGCTAACAGGCTTTTACATCTTGCTCTTTCTTCACCAGTCTGCAGCTCCACATTTCAGCCAAACTTACTATGCATGGTGGCTTTTATGTTTGTTAGCTACTATTTTTTTCTTTTTGTTAGCCCCCAAATCCAGATTTGTCCAGGTCTGCATTTCTGTAACTGACTGTCGGCAAGTTGTTTGTAGCTGTGGGTGCACCGGTGCCAAGGTGTCCCACCTCCTGTCATCCTGTGCCCATATTCAACTACTGTGGACCCTGGGTATTCACTTCTCAAGGCCTCCATCATCACACCGGACCTGCTTTTCTCTACGCTGTCTCATGAGAGTTGTAATGCCAAGGCGGTTCTACACAAAGATAAATAAAACAAATTACCCAGATACACCTGTTCAGTTAGAAAAATTCCTCTTAGAGATAAAACATGTAAAACAAAGTTGTGGGAACGTCAAGAAAAGTCTGAACAGAGCAAGTTTGGCAGTCCTGAGGCCTTGCAAACTCAGTGCAAAGTTCATGGCCTGTTTCTATCAATGGGAAAAATGTATTTCAGGGCTGTACCAATACGCTACCCACATCTTCCCTATTCTTGATTCGTGGCAGGATATCTCAGATTGCAAGATGTTTGAACTGGCTGGGATTTCTTACCTCTTTGGCATAATTCATCTGCAGGGCAGCAGGCTGCATGCCCGTCATGTAATATTTCATCTCAATGATTATTGCAGATATCCTGAGTCACGTTGTTTTGCACAAATCCAAAGGATATGTAAAAGTAACTGCTGGAACGAATGAAATCAATGCCTTTAAAAGCTGATCCAATCATTCTGTGTGAGTCATAAGGAAACCTCACCTTAGCCAGCTGTTCAGGCACAGCTATATGTGAAGAATTAAAAGTGGCACAGATCTGGGGTTAAGCAAAGCATTCACTTGGAGATCTTGATCCAAACATCTACAAGTTCTTATGCAAACCCATACAGTCATTTCTATTTGCTTTAAAAAATAGCTACCAAACAAGCAAATGATATTTGTGCTGTTGTTCTTACTGTGATCTTGTAGTATGCAAACTGGATTAATTTTCTGAACTAAACTTGAAGAAATTCTACAGGAGCAGGCTTAGGGGACTGCAGCTGCAAATGGGTATTGATGTCCTCGGACTGAATGACAGACTGCTTCTGTTTTGTAACAAATACAGAAAAAAAATGCCACATCATGAAATGAGTACAGCATGGACTTCAGGTCCTCAGCACCAACTCTTTGCTCTACAGATTCCCTCCTGTTGGTCTGCACTGCTAGCAAATGTAGACAGCCTGTGTTGCCCAAAGTAAATTGCTAATGACCTTAGAGATCTCTACCCTACCATGCAGTCTTTGGTGCAGAAGAAAGACATTTACAATAAGCTGGCTGGTACAGCCATGTCAGCCCACCCTCCTGCCTGAGAAGTAGCCAAAGCCTTGTGCCACGGGTCCTTCCCGCTTCCCTGTGCGAGTTCTCTCATCCAGTGAGAATTTGGGAAGCCTCAATATTTGCCCAGGACTTACAGATATCCCAGAGTACCTACAAATTGGCCACAAAACATATGGAAATCCTAAGCCTGCCCACTGTCATTTACTATAGACTTAGGGTATACACGCTCCATCTAGGGTACACTTCACGTGGATGCTGTGAACTCAGCCTGCTCAAGATGTGCTGTGTGTAGGGAAATTCATGTTACATGGCATGCACAATAAATGTGATACTTTCTGGGCATGCTGTACCTACTCAGTACAGTGTGTCATCGGCTTGTACCTGTGCAACAAGAGTGATACATCCTGGAGTGCCTGAGCATGCCCATCCTCTGCCTGGGAGTATTAATCACCCCTCTGCCAGAATGCCCTATCACCTGGGAGTATTGTTGTGTCCAAAGGGAATCCTCAGCTGCTGCTTGATTGCGACAGCTGCAGGTCTCAAACTGATTATTGCTTATGTAAGTAGCGAACATTTTTTTTTAAGTGCTAGAATATAATAAGGTGAAGATTAGTTTGAGTGCAATGTATTACTGTTATTCCAACTTTCTTTTAATGTATTTCCACAGTACTACTCCAAAAAAAGAGGAATAGTAAAAGATCTGAGAGAGGTTTCTAGATTAGTTAGATGAACAGATATTTTACTTCCAGCCTTCACTTGTGGATGCAAGAAGCCATAAATCATAAACACACCAGTGCACATCCGTCCATGTTTTGTTATGAAAATGCATAGGCACGCACACATACCAGCTGCCTCACAGTCTTGCTGCTGAGGTGGTACTAATTTACTTCACTATAAAAGAAGCAAAGCAGTAATTCAAGATATCTCCGAGTCTAAATAATGAACACCATAGTCTAGGAAGAGTGTAGCAAGTACTTGTTCAGTTAATGCTGAAATGGTGGGATATCCTCAGCATGTTATTATTCTTTTAAAATATGTTGTATCTTTTGCATTACCTGAAGTTGTTACTTTTACTAAACTGGGATGTCTTCGAGTTTGCGTTATGACTGTGCTGGTGATATCTGTGAAATGCTAAAATTTTAAAAGAATTTAACTAAAACTTAGCTTACAATATAGGATCATATTTAATCTATTTCTTTCTTTCTTTTTTTTTTTTTTTTTAAGACAGAAATTGTAAACATCCTGCAAATGAAATATCTAACGATAATGCACTATTATTTAATTTAAATTTTTCTTGTTCAAGCAAGTGCATTTAAACCATCATCAAGAACTTTGATAAAGCAGCAGTCAATAAAATATTTTCCATCCAGCCTAACATTTACATTAAAATTTTTCTTTGCTAAACTGTATAATAACCTGCTACGTGGACTATTTCTTGTTTCTATAATATTTACAACAATACAGACCCCTTCTGCTAAAACTATCATGTAAACAATGTACTTTGAGTTATTCTTTATTTTGAGAGATACTCTTAGAAAAGAAGAGTGATAGCAAGAGAAATAGTACAAATTACTCTAGAAACTAATCCTGCAGACTTCCCAGGAAAACTGGATGAAATATTTGTGTATCCTACAAACCTTTTAAAAATAGAACGGGGAATTTACAAAATTGGACCTGAAAAAGGAAAAGTTTATCTAATAATAGAAGTAGTTTACCCAACATGTTCATAACTGTATGCATTCATCCTTTTAGGGAGAAACAACTTTGAATTTTTCTGTTTACTCCATGGTCCTTTTGCTGAGGCCTTTTATACAGATCATTTCATACCAAATTTGCTGGTATAAGCCAGTGTAAGAATATCCAGATGTTAGGAATCACAAGAGCACCATAAACTTCCTTCATGCAGACTTTCTAACTGATATTAGAAGGTAGCATTGTACTTGAGTAAGCAGTACAATTTCCACAAATCTTCATTTGAGTGTTCCAATCCATTTGCTCTTTTGTTTCCTCTTTTTCATTTGTTCCCACTAAATTAATGCTTTTAGCCACAGACCGTTAGTGACATATCAAACAACTCAATGAAAAGAGTACAACTACCAGCTAAGACTAATTTTCAGTCCAGTAAAAGCACCAGCGTACCATTTTCCCTTTTGTGCAAAAGCATTTCAGCATTCAAACAGCCGAACTCCAACTTTACCTGTATGTTAGCATCTATACAGGTAGATTATGCTTTAATTTTTTTTATCCTTTACCACCCAGTCTTGGAATTTTGCCCTCCTGAAGTTTTACTGCTTTAAGACACTGTATGCAGATTGCAACTGCATGTTTTCTTCAGCTATCATTTCCTTTCCCTATTTATCCTCTTATATCCTACTTCTAGGATATCCTACTTACCAAAATGTTGATTTTATGACCATTGGAAGTTAGCTGTTTACCCGTCCTCCATCGGCTCAGCCAGAGAGAAGCCAGGGAGCCTGCATACAGGTGCTTTGTGTCTGCAGACTAACTCCGTGCATGGCACCTAACTAGTGACTGATACTGGTGCAGATAATGAAGACTGCAGTTCACGTCCATGCAGAATATAAACATGATGGGCAGTGAATTTCCTGAAATACAAAGGTATATTCAAACCAAATCACATCGTGGCCATTTTTCCTGGACATTGCTTGTGTGTTATTGTATGTAACCCTACTGTGGAAGATGATGTGGTTTGCCAACACACGTAGCACAGCAGTGTGAGACATGACATATGCTATGTGCTGCAATGGGTAGGAAAAAGAGCAGATTATCAAGGGACTTCTACCTTTTTCACAGAATATGATCAGCTCCTGTTCTTGTAAGCGAAGTTTTGCGTATGTTCACTGACAAAGATACAAACAGAAATAAATATAAGAAATTGGGCAAAAATTTATTTACCATCCTTAGCCTGAGTAAAGAGATTCTTTAAAGCAAGGGGAACCTCATTAGTGCTGCACAAGAACTCCAAAACTCCTCTGCAGTTAGCACAGAAGCTTCTCACTTTCCCGTTCAGGAGAGATTCTGAATGGCAGAACTGTATCGGTTTGGTTATTTCTTGCCTGTTTCAAAACTCCTTGTCTGTCAACATCAGAAGCTATTGCAGAGCATAACTTTCAGGGCCCAGACAATCTGAGATGGCTCCCTAGCAGCTCATCCCATTCCATAAAACTGACCTGGTAGATTGGTTTCATCCTCACTTTGAGAGAGTGTAAGTCCTCAAAGGAAGCGACTGGGGACAAAGGGCTGAGGTAAGGATGACACGGCATGACTAAGTTCAATAGGAGTTGTCTGGAAACATGTAAGAAGAAAACTACTCACACTGCCAGATACAAAATTTGTTGTGTTACTGGCTGCAGCTCAGTCTTTTGTCCACAAGAGCATTGAGTCATGAGAGCTTGCTAGGATTTGTAGCTAAAACATTTCAAAAGAGACCAAAAGATACAAAAAATATTGCACTTAACATGCCACGGACTTGGAAAAGGTATTCATGTAGCCTGTAGAAAGCTGGCGTGCTGAAGCCTGAAGTTGTGCCAAAGACCTGCTCTCAGACATCGTGTGTTAGAGGAGCACAGCAGTGCTGAGTTGCAGTTCATTGAGCAAGTCCTCATTTACATCAAGGACTGCAATTTAGTCCGTTCCTATTCAAAACTGTAACGACTGGCCTGATGCAGAAAGTTAAGGAAAGGTCTTTCCCATTCCCAGTTTTTCCTATTATGGTATGCAGCAAAGATGAAAATGAAGTATCTAGAATCAACAGGAGCTGCTTTAGAAGATGGTGGTTTGAGTGAGCCAAAATATACGACATGCTTCACTTAAAAAGGCAATGAGAAACCGGCCAAAGTAGGTGGAACTATTGTATGTCTGTATGAGAGTTTAGTGGTTCAGGGTTAAGGTATGACTAGAACGTGGCTGTGGATGTTGCAGCTGAGGAAGTGCCCTGTTGGAAAGTGGGGGAATTCATAGTAGCTCTCTTTGGCAAGAACATGACAAATAAACTCAAGAAGCTGAATGTGCAAGAATATTTTAGTACATGTGATTGCTGGCTGGCAGAGGAAAAGACAGACCTGATACCAGGTTGTAGAGGGATGCTTACAAAAATGGTAGCTCCTAAGCTACTCTGCAACAAGCACAGTTCCATAGTACTGCAACATTATGCAAGCCACGAAATAGCAAACTGCTAATCACGAAAAAGCTGGAAGTGTCAACTGAGATACCTGAGTCATGTAAGATGATAGGACAGAGAATAAAAGAACCTCCAGCTGGATGGAGAATAAGGCCCAGCAGGCATAGTACAAGCAGGCTCACAAAATGATAGGTCTGTGAAGAAGGATGGCATCATCTTAGTTTGTACATCTAGATTGAAGCAGCTGGAAAAATAAAACAAGAAAAAAGAAATGAAGGGAAATCAAACAGGACAAGTTAAAAGTGCAGTTCTGACTAATTGGGTTCAGGATTACACTAAGAACTGTAGGTGTCTCAGCTGTTTCTGGTGACTGAACAGCATTTTCAGACGTGGGTCCTAGCTTCTGTATGCCTCATTATTACCACTGTAAAGGGGATAACTTCTCTTTTTCAAAGTGGCACGTTAGGGGTCTCAAATACTGTGGTATAAAAAATTTCTGCAAGATGAAAAAGATAACTTCACCAGAAAAACAGAGGGCAAAATGATCTTAAGAGAATGCATCTTTCTAGATGAAGTGCAGTGAACACAGGACTTGCCAGGTCATGTACGTACACTGCACCATTTTGCTGTTAAACAGGAGCGTGTACAGATAGCCGTATTTTAACTTTGGTGTACTGTGAAATGAAAGTTTACTTTCAGACATGAACTGACTAATAATCATGCATAAGCATTTATGACAGGACACAATAAATGACTTATTTCCTTGATAAAAGTAGAGAGCCTAATCTAAGCTCGAAATGTTCTGGCTGTGTATTTACACTCTAGGCTATAAATGTGCTCAACTGATGAAAACTTTGAAAGAGCTGAAGCAGCTCCAGCACTCTGCAGGAAGATTCTTCCACAGATTAAATCTGTAGGATTGGCCTCAACGTAAATGGCAGAAATTAAACTTCTATAGAGGGACAAGATGCACAATTAGGTCTTGAATGGTCTAACTGTACTCAGTATGGACTCGGGCCTATCCAATCTGAGAGATTTTCCAGCTGCCTACCAGCACAATGATTCATTATTACCCCAAAGAAAGGGTGAACTCCCACATCACCCAGTGTGGCCATGTACGGTGGTGAACAATGCACAGTGGTGAATGCGGAACCCATATACAGACCGTAGGTTCTGTTCCTACCCTTTTCACTGACCTGTTGTGCAGCTCACACAGTACAGATTGCAAATTCTTACTCATTCTAGTCTTGCTGGCTCTTTCATTCCAGAGTACTTGGTGCCACCTTCTAATTAATTCTTCAATCATGTTATGGTGGGAGTTAAATATTACAGTTATAATTAGTGACTGAGAATACTTTTTGACCATCTCCAATTTTGCCTGCAGCTTTCTGGTTTGTGAACTGAATACACCAAGTCCTAAATACATTATGAGTAGTGTAACCCGAGATGAGACAGTATGAGATGAGATGTGCTATACTGCACATATCGATAAGAAACAGAAATTATATCTGCAATTTTGGAGCAAACATACTTGACCTGAAATTTTAAATCCATTCTTGAATAAACATCCTTAAAAACAGCAGGAACACAAAGAATCATCTTACCATAGGAATGTAAATGCCTACTAATGTAACATAATTATTTCCTTAAAATAACATCGATCCAGAAACACTTTCAATTGCCTACATTTATTCACTACAGTGCTTGACATCTGTCAAGTAACAAAGTCTACTCCTTGCAGACAGGAAGAAACAAGGAAAACAAACCTTATCAAGGTTGAATGACAAAGGACTTACCAGGAGGAAGAAAAGGGCAGGTAACTGGGGGAGAGTATTTTCTGCTGCTGGCCACTGTCTTACAAATGCTGCCATTGAGTAAATTCTTATCTATGTTTCCAGAACTGGTGATTACAGCTAAAAGATGACATGAGGAGAAGATAAAGCAGTGTCTCATGAATTATTGATGTTAACATTTTTAACAGGATGAATTTCTATGTTAGATAGGATGAGCTCAAATAAGTTACTAAGTGCTTTCCTATGGTTTTCTGCCAGATTTAGATTTGGCTTAAAATAGATTAAGAAAAAAAAAAAAAAAAAAAAGAGAGATATGGAGTTCATAAATTTTAACATTTACATTCAAGAAAAACTTTCTCCCTGCTCTATACCTTGACTGGGAACCAGTCCTTACTGTGTTTCCTTCTTGTGGTCCTAAAGCCCTGCAGCAGTTAGGCTAGACACATAGCTGCACAAGGTCATGCTGCAGCCTGCACAGTCCTATCAGAGCAGGAGGACCAGGTTTCAGTGTTCCATCTGCGAGGGACAGGCCACTCGGTCGTTATCATCTCTACACTTACATCCACACTTCTGCTATCTGCTTCCTCAGGTACTCTGGCTTGTCATAAGTTCAAGGTCTCTGTTTGGAATTTTTGGTGAGTTACTTTTTACAGAAATCAAGTTATTCAGTACCCGTGTTGGGAAGCATTTTTTCCAACTGTTCTGAGTCAAAAGCAAAAGTTGCCTTAACATTTTTCCTAAAATCTGCCTACATCTTTAGGTACTTCTAGAGATTTTTCAACAAAATCTGAAAGGTGGCATTTCACACATTTGAGTTCTGGAAAACACACGGAATAAAATATGGTTGTTTGGCATAAGTGTTTAGCAAAAGGACAGAAAAATCACCTGCAAGGCCAACTAAATATTTTTAAATTTAGATATATATTAAGCAAAATGCACATAATTTTGAGCAAAGGAACAGGAGGATTTCTTCCTCTCTTTGATAAAGTATTCTATTTGATAAAGTAATTTCCTGATTGTTTAGAAAGCTTCATTGTGTAGCATTTTGTTTAACAGAACATTTGAAGATGTTATTGTTTATTTGTGTCTACACTTCTCATAGTTTTTATGAAGTACAAGCTAATGTAGGAAGTGATATGACAGATGTGCGATAAGATAATTTCCTTTCCACAATGTCACAGCTGGAAAAGGAGAATATTTTTAATTCACTCTAGAAACTGAAAGCATTTATGGATAGAATACCCAAGTCTGATATATTTAAATTGGCAGTATGCAATATTTATGGCATCCAGCTTTTCCTATAGAGGACAGAAAAATGGCTTCCCACAGATGTGTTTCTATGGTGCGCTAAAGCCATAGTGACACAGGACTAGAGGCGGTGATATCTGCTTGCAGATAAAATTAATAGCTTGTGGCTGGTGCTTCCTGAAATGGTATAGCAGGGATCTTCCTTGCTAGTGCTGTGTGGCATGTAGCAAAACCTTCACAAGTTACGAAATTCTTTGCAGCTCACGTGAATCACTACTAAAATATTAGAGCTATGCACATCTAAGCATATCTTTGTGCCCGAATCCTGCCAATTTTATTAAGAAAACTGAGCAGCGGATGTGTGATTATGCACGTGGGATGAAATGGGAACGGGTATGAAGCTGGATAGCGATGCTGTGAAGCACTGCAGTTCCTGATACAGACGACATGGTTCTTAGCCCTCCTTCTCCTGCCCCAGCCCTCCATCTGTGTCATCCAAGGCCTGTGCCAAGTATCTCCAACAAGGCAGCAGGTTCGCTGTCTGCCCCGGCCGAGCAGAACAACCTTCGCTCATGGAGCCTGTGCACTGGCCACGTCGTGCAGCAGCCGCGGGGAGCTGACAAGGTGAAAGAAGTTGTCATCTCTGCAGCTCGGCTGGGCAGGGCGGGCAGCTGGGCAGGCTGCCTTCCCGAGGACCTGCAGATAGGAGCAGGGCACACCTGACGTGAAGATACAGGAGAAAGCCCAGAAAACCTTAGTTTTACGTACGCAACACGACACAGGTCAGGGCTTGCGAGGGTGGGATGCTCACAGATTTCTCCACGGTCCGTTAGCCATGTACCTCCTGAGGGGGGCGAGGATCAGACACCCGGTGCTGAGGAGCGGGGTGGCGGCAGGGGGTCCCCCTCTCAGTACGGCCGCGGAGCCCGCACCTGGCGCAGCCCCACCGGCCCGAAGACCCTTTCCCCCACCCGGGCCGAGCCCTCGCCTCCTGCCGCGGAGAGCCGCGCTTC
>VXAV01008072.1:747935-797420 GCA_013399715.1 Alectura lathami | reverse complement strand
GGGGGGGGGGGATGGCGCCGGGGAGCCCTCCCTCGCACCCCCAGCTCCCACCTGTGGTCCTCCTGCCGGGGGTGAGGGCGGCTCGCCCCGGAGGCTGGGGGCTGTGGTGAAGGGAGGAGGGCGGCCGGCGCTGTGCCCCCGTCGCGGAGAGCGGGCGTCTTGCAGCGGGTGGTGGGAGAAGAGGCTTAGCCGGGTGGCGGTGTGGTGGTTGACTGGCAGCTGTGCCTCGCGTGGGTCGTGGGAGGAAGGCAGGGGCTCCCCGTGGCTCTGTCAGGGAGCACGCACGGCAGTTAGGGTGGCGGTGGTGGTGTCTCCTGGCACAGCGTAACGTCATTATACGCGTTTGGTACCGGCCACAAAACTCGCGAAACTCCTCGCAAAGGGTTAATGGAAGTAGGTTTTTCCTGTGGAAGAAACTCGTGTGAGCCTGCCTGTTGGAGGGCAGGGAGGGAGCAGCAGATGCAGCAGGCTCTGTGGTGTGCTGGGGCTGATGTTTTGTATCAGCTCCGACAGAGCTCCATTGAGGGAGGCTTCTTCAAGCCTCAGACCTCCCAAAGCTCTTTCATTTGCACCTTGCATCTGTGTAGTGCCCTCTGTCAGAAAAAGCTGAAAGTGCTTTGGAGATGGCTTCCAGGCTGAGCAGTACAGTTTTCCTATTGGCCAAGCTGGGCTGCAGGTATAGTTCAGCAAAGGTTGCAGTGATCAGGAAACTTCCTGGTCCTCTAACATGTTGCTGAAGTTCAGGCATCCATCCCTCCATACTGAACACAACACGTCTGAAATTCAGCTAATGGTAGGTTGTTTCTAGCAAGCCAAAAATCCTCTCAGCAGCACACTACAGCCCACAGCTGTGGTAAGATCTCATGCTGACATGCCTTGGAATAACAGAAATCACATTATAATAAAAATCAGCAAAATAAACTCCAAGTAAACAGGTCAAAGAAGCAGAACAAAGCACGTAGTATGATGTGTTGCCACTGACTATTTTTGTAACGATTCCATCCAACAGTTGCATCCAATACAATCCATCCAATTGTTCCAACATCCAGTTGGAAATGAGGATTTGCTGTAAGGAGAGGCTGGAAAGGGGGGGAGTTCCACTTGTTAAATATCTGCTTTGCAGGTCCTGGGTTGAGGGCAGTTACGGTTCATGCCTGATTCAGGTTCCCCGAAGGACTGCTGGTAGCTCAGCCCTGGCACAAAGAAGCCTGGTGTGCCTCTTGCAGCATTTTTGTAAATGTGGGTACAGCAACATCTCTCTCCAGTTTGAACAAAGCCCCACTGAGATACATAACATGAATACTTCTGCAGTTTACCAGTACTTGTGGTTCGAAAGGACTTGGAAAATTCTTCCAAAGGCCAGGGAAATCCAGCCATGGAAAATGTGATAGCAGCACAGTGTGCATATTTATCAGTCTCTTCCACCTCTCAAGTTCAAAGGCACTGTAAATATGAGATTTATTATTTTTTTTTTTTTGGTGGAAGATTGGGCAGAAGTGCAGTAAGGTCTTACAGAAGCTGAGCTTACATTTACAAGGATTTAGATCAGCATAAGCATTCACGTGTTGCTTCTTAAGAGTCTGATGGAGGGTCAGGCAGCTTTTACATAAGGTGGCGGAGATGGGTATCATAGCTGCTGTGCCAGGCCTGTCCCAAGCTAAAGCTGCGCCATGCACGTGAGCCACTCATTGCTGGAGTATATCCAAAGCTGAGCTAAGAGCAGGGAAATCAGAAAGAAGGTGCAGAGCGTGAGCCTTCTTCTTACAAAGGGAGCAGACAGCTTTGTTGTGGTGCTAGCACAAGCAATTACAATAAGGCAAGGGGAAGCAGAGCAGCACCAGCTTTACTTTGGCTGCTTTCATTGGTTTCCTTTGTTCATCTTGTCTTTTGGTTCTTTGTATGTTCTTAATGTGTTTTAATGTATTCTTCAGTGAAGCCTGTCGTCACCAGCAAATCCAGAAGGAGCGTCAGGAGGTTGTTTGAAGGCCTTCCAGGAGCTGGTAGTAGGGTGGGCAGTCCCTTCAGGTACAGCTCAGCCACCAGCTGCAGTCCGAGGCTTGTGAGGCAGTGCTGTATGCGCGCTGTAGCAAAGTGTGTTTCTCTTATTTAGCACATTGGCAAGCAGGACAATGGCTTAGTAAGAGCAGCGTTGAGTGAACAGATGCACTGCAGTGCAGAATATTTCAGCAGCTCAGACAGATAAATGGCATGCCTGGTTTTGTCTGCACATCTGTCCACAGTGGTGTGCGGGTGTGAATGAAGGTTTAGCTGCATACCTGTCCTGCCCTGCCAGTGGGCACAGTTCTTCCAGGTATTAATTTGTGAACAAATCCTTCATCATTGTAGCTTTCTATAATTTACAGGTGGAGCATTTTCATTAGTGTTGCTGCACACTGATGCGTTTCAGCAAACTGCTTCATGCAGTTTCATTTTTCTCCTCCAGGCAGAAGAACTGAGGGAAAGGAGTGTAGCAAGGTCACCAGCAGATGCACACCTGCCTTGCTGATGAAGTGCAGCCAAAACCAAGCAATGGCTGGATGCCCAGTCTCCTGGAATTGAGACGTGTCCTGTGGCAGGCAGGCTGGGGTGGTGTGCCTGCAGGTACTGCCAGTGGGAAGCAGGGAAGGCTGCTCAGTCCAATAATTTATTCTTTCGTTTTTTGTTTTCCTGTCTTGTTGGCAGGTTTGCTGGAATGTACTTTAAATAACTGAAACTCCAGTTGCTGCAGTGAAATGCTTTGAATTATGTGTCCAAAAAGAAAAAGGTGATATCTTGAGTTCAGATCGAGTGCTGTGGTGTACTGAAATAGAGTAGGTGTGTGTAAGTGTAACACTTGCATTTAATACTCCTCATTGTTTTCTGTTCATTCAACCTTTTTCTGAGGCTGTGGCCATATCAGAGCTGAAACTGCCATGGCAGCAACTGTTTCCTGTGTATTTCCAGCCAGATGGTTGTGAGTGTGAATTAAAGGCTGTGTTTCATGTATGATATAAAACTGTTCAGGGAGGCTTGTGGTGTTGTAATATCTATGTCGGAACTCCACTTCAAGTAAGTGTTTGTCAGGAAATCTGAACTATAAAGATGCTCTGATGTGGTGGCAACTGCAGTTGTTGGTGCATGGATTCATTTCTCAGTGTATCGATTTTGCAGATTGTGACACAACGTTCTCTGGCCTCGTTGCAGAAGCTGACAACTTTGCTCGTGGCTAGCACAGCCTGATGCGATGTCAACTAAGTCAGAATCCAGTAGCATCCTGGCATTTTGTAGTTGTACAAAAATTGGCCAAATCATCTTCTCTAACAGAGCTGGAGGAGAACTTGTTCCCCAGACATAATTAACCAACCTATGTGCGTATGGATTTAGTAAGTCTTTAGATAACTTTTGGAGTTCTCAAGACTTAACCCTCAGCCAGGCTGACAACGGCAGTGCTGAATCAGACCAACTAATGGTAGTTGTGTCTTCTGGCAATGTCATCGTGCTCTGGGCTTGCCAGAAGAGCAGGATGAGGACAGAACCTCTGCTAGGTGCAGATGCCTCTAGGTAAAATCCTAATGACTGATGCAGAAATTGCAGAACCATCCAGTGAGCATCTGTGTTTTGTATTTGAAAGACACAGAACAACATGTTTGTACCGCATGAAAATGATGTAGTTTCCAGTCCATTCGTATCTATGGAAGAAGTTCATCTCTAGCAGAATTTAACATCTTACACTCACCAAGTTTACAAGGTGTTCAAAGTGCACAAGTATGATTGCTCTAGTTAATTTGGTTTGGTTGGTGTGACAGCAGTGGCAAACAAAATCATGACAGGTACATGGGATTATGTTAATACAAGGTGGGAATATACTTAATGTCCAACAACATGGGTTCAGGAAACAACAAAAGATGTCACTTTCCCTTTTTTTTTTTTTTTTTTTTTTGCTTGAGAATTAGTTTAGTTAATAATGGGAACGGTTCAAATGTGACACATGACCTTATTTAATGTCCAATACAGTGTCAGCATATCACAGACTGAATGGTTTAAGCAACTGTCTGGCTGAAGTAAATGAAGGGGGTAGCGCCATTTAATGAAAATGCCATGTTTCTACTGGGGTTCTATGAAGGTCTGTGCCTGGCACAGTTTATCACAGTGATTATTTACACCCAGTGACTGGAATAAGATGTGAGTAAGACAGTAAGAAGATCCCTTAGTAACTGATTTCAGTACTTCAACACATATCTGAGTAGACTGTAAAATGCAGTTTCTTGGAGATAAAAATACTGCTGTGTGGCAAGCTGAGTTGCCAGATTAAAAGACAATTAAGTTTCCCGAAGTTTATTCATCATCATAGTATGGAACAGTACAAAGAGTTTTAGAGACTATCACAGAAAGGTTATCCAGGCATCTCTGGAGTGTGGCTTTAATTGTGGACTAAAAATTGGGTGGTAACTTCTGCAAATGAAGATATGGTGGGATTCTTTTATTGTCCTGAAAGGGAACACTGTATAATCTGTTGCATTTTCCACAGATGTGTTTTTTTTTAGAAGTTTCTGATTCAGAAACTGTACCATAATAGCATGGAAATTAAATCCATATAAAAAAAATGATAATACCAAACTATTTTTTCTGTTTTGTTGCTACCTTTCTATGTACATGTGTTGATGTTTCACAATCTTTTAGGAGAGTTGAAGTTAATTTTTGTGTTGGTCTTAATCCAGTTGTAAGAATTTTTGTTTCATTAAATTCCACAGGCCTGCAGAAGCAATATAGATAACTTCATTAAAGTATCAGTAAATGTATTAATAATAATAATGGAAAAGATTTATTGTAGTTCCACTAAAGAGATTTCTGAAATTTCATCTCGTAACATAAAATTCTGTGTGTTTCAAGGTGTGTGTGTTTTGATTGCAAGGGGAATCACTGTACAAGAAAAAATACCCTATAGAAAGAGAGGAGCAAAATTTCACTCAATTTTCGGTCAGAGCTCTAATTCAGAATCTCAGTTAACAGTAGCATGCATCTGCAGAGTGTAAGAGTTCAGCAGAGACCATCTCTTCAATGTTCTGTGTTTCAGGGACAGTTCTGTGATTACTGCAACGCTGCTGACCCCAGTAAGGCTCACCCGGTCACTAACGCCATTGACGGAACGGAGCGCTGGTGGCAAAGTCCTCCTCTTTCTATGGGCTTGAAGTACAATGAAGTCAATGTCACTTTAGATCTGGGACAGGTGAGTGCCTGAGCTGTTGTTTAATGTTCCATCTCATTTTGTGGATATCTTCATTCTGTAGTGTTTTTCAATCCGGTAAACCAGCAGTGCAGAAATGCTAGACAACTTAATATGGAAATGAAGGCTTTCAGTAGTTAACTGCTGGGATCGTTGAGCTTGTGCTTTTATTAATTAAATGAATGACACGTGTCTGCTTTCAGGCTGGGCATACAGAGTAGGGACACAATGCAGAACAAGGTGCTATGGGTACGCATGGACAGACAGTCGTCTCCCCGTCTAGCAGACCTTTCCTTCTGAGCTACTTGTGCCCATAGCGGTCTCTGCAAAACACAGAGTTAGGTTGCAGACCTTGCCTTGCGGTGTAGTCCAGCATATTTGTGACCAACACTTGAACATCATCATCAAAACCTTGTGTAGCACCTGTGACGGTGCTCCCTCCAAAACTCCCGTTCCCATTGTGTATTTGTTAGCATCTTTGGAGGAACATCCTTCAGGGGAAGGGTGTTGACTGAGTGCCTTCTTCTCATGGGACTCCTTGGAGACCAACTATGTGCTGAAATTCTCATGGCTATTAAAGGATTTCTCAGCAGGAGGCTGTGTCTTTCTCTTTACCCCGGTACCACTTGGAAAGGTGACTCCAAACTCCCTTGCAGGGAAATGAGGGAAACAGAATACGAAGGTCAATATGACTTCAAGTCTTGTGATCAGAAAGGGATAATTTTAGTTGGTGGATGGTTGAGGGTTTAGTAGGATTCATGTGGTTTGTTTGTTTGTTTTTCACTTCACAGACATTATCTCACATCTGTGTTCAGTCAGTTAAACCCCAGTCTCAGGATCTGTTTGAACTTGAGATTTACTTTTGACATTTTGCCTGGTATTCTCCCATCCCATCCTCCCAAATTCATACTGTAGTGCACAATACTAATAATAAAGAAGAAAAATAGACACTGTGGCAGAATAAGTCTACTCGAGCAAAGAGGTAAAGTCTGAGACTCCAACTCTCCTTGCCTTATTTCAGGGTCCTAAAAGTTAAAGGCTTACTCAGTTAGTCTTGCAGACTTTCTCAGTAGTTCATAGAGACAGACAAATACTTCCAGAATGTAATTGCCCCTTAAATGACATAAAATAAGGTGTTGTGCTTTGTTTTGTTTTGTTTTAGAGGAAAGCTTAACGTGCTTAAAATTAGATGTGTGCCTAAATACCTTGCACAACAACACACTGCAATGTCGGAAAGATATCAGAAATGTGGTTTTCCTCACTGATTGGCTGTCCTTTACTTTAGTGTCACCTTCTTCTGCAAACAAAATGTGGAAATACTTTTGTATGTTTACACATGTGCAAAATACAGCAAAGAGTAAGGTCGTACGTGTGCAGAAAAGCAATGATTGAGCTGTACGCTGGTCATCAAATAGTCACAATTAGAGGAAGCAGAACTCAGGGCAATGACAAAAGCTTTCATTTACTGCGTTCCTGCCATTATAGCCTTAAGACTCAGAACGGAGTCCCAGTGGAGCCTTTTGTCAGTATTCTGAAGACAATATTTAATTGAGTAGTTGCACTGTGATGAAAGTTTGAGAGCTTATTAAAATGGCGTGAGAGCACCCACCTGCTGCCGTTCCTGTTTCACAAGAACTGGGGATGACTTTGACAGTTAAAATCCCTTCAGGATCTTCAGTCTTTATGCTAGAAGAATGCTCGCTTCATTGTGCTTTGTAATATGAGAAAAAGCAAAACCGTAAAGCAAAAGCCTTGCTTTACTTCCCTTTCTGACTTTCCGTACTACAGTTACAATTTTAATCAATCACAGTCCTTCTGAATAATCATTATAATGTTGATCCCTGAGGCAGCCTCTCCATCGTGTTAACATACCTACTTATGCTGTGGCTATTCCTGACTTGTTTAAAATATTTGGATCAAATGAAGGCTCACATATTCCTTTAATTGATCCAGATTTTCCCAACTTAGGTTTCAACCCATTTTAAACTTTTGAATCCAGAATGTCTGAGTGAACTCCATTGCTGTTCCCACGACCCTTTAGATTGCCTGACTTCAGCAGGTGTGCCCTTGTCTTTGGCTTTCTTAATGCTTGGCAAATACTACACTAGTACCCCCCTTCCCCAGGTGTTTTTTCTGAGCTCTGTATTCAGAAGTAGAAGATGATGGTTCAGGATAGCATGATAGTGCAGGCTGAAAAACAGATGTCTAACTGTTACCCTTCAAAAAGTGTAGTCCATGGATTTTATCATTGCTTTTAGTTATGGGTAATTTCTTTACTATGCTTTTGTGGCAATAGTATAGTGCTGAGAGACTTAAGACTCAGTTAAATTACAGTTAATTTAACTATAATTCTGTAAAATATAAAGTGTCCTGTAGGCCCTCCTCAGGAGAAGCTGTTGAGATGTTGAGAAGTTTATTAGGGTAAGCTGTGTTGACTGTGCCTCCAAAAGTAGTCATTGCATTCATTGTACTTGACTTGTGACAATCTCATATTACAGATGGCCCTGAAATTAGACTCAGTTCCAGAGTGGAATTGCATAAACTCTATAATAATGCTGAGAAGTTCTACAAACTGGGGCATAAGAACCTCTAAATAAAGCTTCTGCCGTCCTACAGAATTGCCCCAGCGGAGAGAGAAAGTCAGTACAGCACTGCCTCCATAATAGCACTGGCCCCTCCAGGATTGTTATGACTCCCATTAGGAAGAAAAGAAGCTTTTAGGTAGTATCCAAAATTTTTATGCTAACATCACAGGGAATCTTGCATTGCTTTCTGTCTGGTTCTGAGTATTTCACTTGGCACAGGGAGCTGATGTGAGATCATGCCGCTGAACACTCTGCCTTGTAGTTAGTTGACTTGGGCTCAAAGCACAGTAAGGTGAATCTGCTGCTTGTGAACTCCAGATTAAAACAAAGTCAGCTGATCAAGTAGCAGCTGTCTGATAGAAGCTTGTAAATGTTGTATGAGGTAATGAACATTTATTCCTCAGATCCAATACAAGCATATCCTGAGCAGGGTTGCCAGATTTAGTCAGGGAGACACCCTAAATAAACTCTTTCTTGCTCAGGTATTATGCTTTGAGAAGTAGTCAATGTGTTGTGTTTTCTTAAAGCTTTATAAAAAGACATTTTTGAATGACTTTTGTTGGATTTTGTTTTTTTGATGTTTGCATTGATTTGTGTGTTTGGTATTAAGGTATTTTATTCTCAAAATGTACAGAAAGATATTTGAAGGCTTGCTCTCCTTCGATTTCCTGACACCAGCTTCCTCTGGTTCTTTTTCTTCAGGATCATCAGGAAGGTCTTTGTTCCCCCTCACTGATTTCACTCCCTTCCCTCAATGTCTGTACTTCTGCTTCTCCCACCTCCCTTCCTACATCCATCTCTACCTGTTACGTCCATCTGTGATGTGTTGTCCTAACTACCTCACTTCCAACTCAACACAGTAAAAGCAGAACCTCTGCCAATAGCCTTTAGCCCTCCACACTTCCCCATGTTTCCTCCCAGTGCTGCCGGTACTGCTGTGTTCTTTGTGGATTGTAGCCTTCATAAGGGGATGTTTATCTCCTGGACAACTGAGGTCTGAGCCGTGCAAATCCTCTGCCGTATGAATAGCTTCAGTGTTCTGTGAAGAAATAGGCCATATGTAAGAAATAATTGTAAGCATCGAGTTGGTCTTTGTCCAATTCCCAATGGAAAAGTGGCTGCATGAGAAATTTCATGATTATAGCTGACAATTATTGATGTATTTGCCTGCAGTCTTGGCAAAAAGACCAAGGACCAACTGAACCTGGACAATGCACGAGTCTTTCATTTCCAAAAGCCTTCTTTCCAGAATGCTGCCTGTGAAGTGTGGAGAACTTCCCCCTTCTGGTCCTGCACAGTGACTGTGATAAAGAAAAGACTTGGCATCTCCAGCATGCCAGTGAGGCATACTCACAGGCACTAGCTTAGACGGCTGGCTAAAAGCGTGGCTTTTTAGCATCAGTGGCTGGTTAAATGCAGAGTGCTATGAATTCAACACGCACAGTGCTAACTGAACAATGCTGCGAGTCCTCTGCTTATTCCTGGCTTCTGCATCCCATAAGGTGAGGCCGGCATGCAACGAATAGCTTCTGCATCTTGTGCAACATGAGCCCCTCCCGTCACTGTCGGTGTTTCTGTAGCATTAGCCCTGCGGTGTACGTGTGTGTGGCTGAACTGCATGGAACGCGTTCAGTGGATCTATTGCCTCCCAGGTAGTATCCGCATGGGCCATTCTCTGCATCTCTACAGGAGCTACTTTGCTAGATGCCAGCAAAAAAGGCTGGCTCCGCTCTCTCTAGTTGACATTTTTGTAGCACAGTTTCAACTACAAAATCCGTGCTGGGGATTGCTAAATAGTGATTGAGTGACTAGGAACTCTCTGGGTCTACAAGGACGTTTCCCGTCCTACTGAGCACATGTAGCTTTCTTGCGTTTGCAAATGTATTTCAAGATTCAGACAAGTCTTGGAAATTCCTCAGTTGAAAGAGTTGTTTAAACTTATAAGGAGAAGATAAAGAAAAGATTTTTATGAATTTTATTGTAGTTTTTAGAGTTCCCATGAGGCTACAATGTGTTATAGGATGTTTTCTATTTGTTTAAATAATATGCATGCCATTAGAGATCATTAACATGGTATCATTAACAGTAGTGGTACAGTGTGGTTCTCATTCAATTTATATGAAGTCTCCTAAGAGAGTTTTAAACTTACCTGTAAGAGCTTCCATGGAGATGTTTCTCTCTTTATGATGAAATACGGGTAGTTTCTAACAATTCAGTATTGTTTCTGCTCCCATCTTGCTTATTCTATTGGATTATTTTATTAAATGTTGTCAGTTTTATTTTAATAAATGTTCTTGCAGGCAGTGGCCTTGAAAATTTCAAATCTGAACAAACTTGAATGAACAGGAAAATGTCACAACAATACGGAATCAGTTAAATTCTGTTTGTTGACGATCCTTCAGAGTTTGATCTGTGCTGCTAGGTCACAGCTGGATATGCAGTTGGGAAGTCTGCAGGAATACATCCTCTTTTAAGCATGCATTTCCAGAGTGGATCGTTTCTGCTACTGGAAACAAAATGGTGTTTCTATTTTAAAAAATATTTATTGATTGATAGAATAAAACTGTCAGAATTTTGATTAAACCATATTTCAGATTTTTTTTGTGATTTTTTTTTTTGATGCAGACAACTGCTGTTAGTTACTTGCATCAAGAGAACAGTTATTTTTATTGCTTTATTACATTTTTTTAACACTCCTCAAGACCTATGTCCTTCTTCTTTCTGAATGTAGTTGTGCAAACCCAAGCAGTATTTTCAACTGTGAGGTGTTAGGACAGCTACATGTGAGGTGAATGTTCTCATGTGCATCAATATTTTGAATTTGCCATACTTTGTTTTTCTTTTGTGGTTTGCATGGAAGTTTGCAAAGCGTGGTGCTGTGCGACAGTTCTTTAAGCTCTGGCAGGGCTGGTAGAAGAGCGAGTTCTGGTCTAATTCAAATATTGGACCCTTCCCTGTGAGGATATCAGACTTCACACTGAATGGCCATGCTGGATGACGTGTAAGGGCTGTATGGCCAATATCCCTGCCCTGAAACTTGCCGGTCAAGCAGCTGAAGGTACTTAGGTGAAGAGTATCAGGAAATCAATAGCAAATCTTGGCACAGTCCCTGGAGTATTCATCTGTTTCTGACATCAGCTTTGGGGACTTTCAGTCAATAGTTTAAGGACATTACTCCACCTGTGCAGCCACTTGTTCCTAGCTCTGGGGAAGAGAATGGTTCTGTCAACAGAATGACTGCCACTTAATGTGCTTGATACCATTGCCTAGTAAGTCACGTGCGGTACTGGACAGGGGCAAAGATTTCCAGGTGTCTGCTCCACTAAGTTGCTTACCACTTGCATCTGGCTTTCAGTGGCCCTGGCTGATGTGAGAGCTGCTGAATTTGTCCTAGCTAGCAGCATGGCAACAGGTGCTGCTCCCAGTTTGTGGCTGGGAGCTTGCACACATTTGTAGTTTGGAGTCTAATAGGCTAAGCAAAGCATTAGCTTCAGGGGTGTTTATGGTGTTTGAGGAAAGACAAACTGCACGGGTGCGTTTGAAGGGAGGGCTGTGACTGCAGCTATTGGCAGACCATCCACTGGTAACTCCCTGCCTCCTCCACCGAAGTGAGAGTATCTTGCAAGCAGAAGTTCCCCAATTTGTGCTGTTGAGTGAGGAATTCCAGTGCAGCTGCCCTTGAGAACTGGCTGCCTCTTAGTATCTGGTCGCTTTTACTGGCTGCTCATATCCACATCATGGTTGTTTAAATTTTAGGTGACCCTTGGGCTCAATTTATATTCAGCCATTTGTGTAGTGGTAATTGTGCAGATGTGCAGATTTTTATGGCTGTGGACTATCCCAAGAGGCTTACAGTAAGATTTCTTGTCAAATCCACATTTGCTCTACTATGTGGGAACTTCCTGTCTCTGTGGTCTAGCTCCATGATGCATATTGAGCATCTGGCCTTGGAAGACATGAAGCATTCTGAGATGAAGAATGATCTCCCAGTCATAAAAATCTCTCCTGTGTTACTTGATACACACAGAACTCTGGGGAGACTTGCTTCTATTACTTCGGCAAGCAAAAAAAATTATCTAGAAATACTCTTGTAGTGAGGGAGTAGATGACTCAGATTATTACCAATGCAACCAAAGGAGTTCCACTGTAAAGGGTATGTGCATTTTCCCTAATATCACTGTGTTTTTTCTTGGCTACAAACACAGTTACTCAGCTGGAGTGCAACAAGCAGAGAGCATGTACCAGGATGCTGTAGGAGTATTTTAGCTCAGTGACAAATTGGGAAGCTAATTCTTCAAGGTTAAGTACTGTACCCTTGGCGCACCCCAGCAATCAGTCAGGTGTGAGACAGAACTACTCTGAAATGTAACAGATGGCATATAGCGCGGTCCTGCTGCAGCTTTCTTGGTGTATTGGAGCACATTGCCAGGTGAGGAGAGTTTATACAGCTGCTTGGTGACTACCAGCTGAGAATCTGGCCTGCTATTTTAGTGGGAATGAAGTGGCAGAGGATAAGCTTCTCACTGTACACAAAAGAACAGGGGTTTACTGGCATTAGCTTTAGTATTGCAGCACTTCTACAGAGTTCAAAAAGCTTCTGATAATGTTTCTACATGTTCTGTTACCAGCTCTTTCATGTTGCCTATATCCTTGTCAAGTTTGCAAATTCTCCTCGTCCAGATCTCTGGATTTTAGAAAGATCAGTGGACTTTGGAAGAACTTACACTCCCTGGCAATATTTTGCTCGTAAGTATCAGTTCTTGCGTCACTGCTCATCTGTAGACAGGTTTCTTTTAATCATTTGCCCAGTAGCAGGAAAATCAGACCATGGGTCTTGCTGAAGATTTCAACTGGAGTGAAGACAGTGAAACATTAGTTGTCCACAACAAATTAGTCACAAGAGTGTAACTAAAAAAGAGCGTGGTATTTTGAAACTGTCAGTATTTTTCAGTCTGTTGGGATTTTTGGTTTTGTGTTATTTGTCTTGTTCTTTTTTTTTTTTTTTTTTTTTTTAAGTATATCAGAACTGCAGTGTCCTTCATCCCACTGGACTCCAGAATTCCTTGAAAAATCAAAGTGAAATGCAAACACTCTTGGAGTAGATGAAGCTTTTTTGTGATGATATTAGAAAGATTGCGCAGTGTTCTGTCAGGCACCATGGAATTACTTAGTGTGAGAAATGGTTTATTTTTAGGAATTTCCATTTTTATGCACTGAAAGATCAGCCTTTGTTCTCTTAGGGGGGAGAATTTACCTAAAAACACAGGAGTTATTTCTTTGTTAATTCAAATTAGAACGGTAGTGTATATTTTCATGTATAAAAATAATTTATTTCTGATTTCACTAGACTCCAAAGCAGACTGTTTGGAACGCTTTGGAAAGGAAGCTAATGTTCCCGTGAGGAGGGACAGTGATGTCATTTGCACTACGGAGTATTCTCGCATTGTGCCTCTTGAAAATGGCGAGGTAAGTGCTTTCTGAAAAATTATGTGTAATGTTGGAAGCAAACAGTTCTGGAAATTGGCTTTTTTAATAAAAACCTAGAACATGGAGTAATTTTTTCAGTTATGACTGCTTGGAACTAAATCGATAAATCTATAACTAAGCGTTTAAGTAGCTGGTGAAATTTGAGGAGGATGAGCTGACTTCTCCTAACTTTCACCAGGGGGTAGGAGCTGCTCAGAGCCACCGTATAGATACTTTATTATACACTGTATAGATACTTTATTATAGTTTAGGTTACCTCACTTTAGCTGTGTGCATCTGAAGGTACTGACTGCATTTTCTGGATAGTTTTTGCACATGAATTATCTTGCTGCATATGAATTCCTCATGGGACCAAATGCTGTAGACCATTCAAGAAGAAATAACTATTTAAGAAAAAATATGTAAAATGCTACCTGTTCACAATATAGTACATGTGCTTGCAAAAGCATTGCTCTGATTTTAGCCACTGTTCCCTGCTGAGCAGAAATGTTGCTTGTGTGACGTGAATTCAGGTTAATCTCCTGGCTGCGCCGTTCATTCTTGCTGACATTCTTGTTTTATGTCTTATGCAGTTAGAACCCCTATCCAAACTACTCTGGAGTTGTCTGGAGTTTTGTGCATATGGATCTGGAGTTGTAGTTCAAAATTAGTGTAGAAACTGCCTATTAACATTATCTGTAATGTTTTCTAAGAAATATTTTTAAGAACTATTTCTGTAGAAGAACATTGCTGGTGCCATCCCTATTACATGCTATATGACTTCTAAAAGAATTGCACAGCGGTCAGAACTGCCACCATTGCACTGTTACATGCTTCAGATTATAGGAGCCATTTGGCAATAGAAATCTGTTATCTGGTTGGTTAAAATAAAGTCTCTTACTCGGTGGTGTACATGCACACTAAATTGTTAATTTAATAGAGCTCCATGATTGCTAGGCTGCTGGCAGCAATTTCTTGAAAGAATAAAAAAAGTACTGGAGCACTTGTTTTGAAAGTCAGATAAACCTGCTTTCATGTGAAAGGATTTTTCTACAGCAACACTGTGTACTTTCTTCTAGAAGACCGTTAATATGCTCTCAGGCACTGGACCTGGTAACAATAATATTTTCCAGGAATGTTTGTGCCTTAACCCAAAAATAAATGTGCTTTGGGAAAGAGCCAAAACCTGGTGTTTTTATTCAGGCAAAACTTCCATTGACACTATCAATTGTTAATGTAACTGTTTGTAACTATTCCTATTGTTTTTTTTTTTCATACCAAAATGTGTTCTTTCAATGTCCCCACTATTAAGGCACTTGGTTTTTTGGTGTGTGATATGAGTAATGAGAATTCGGGAGGGTCCAAGATATATATATATTTTTTTTTTTCTGGTGCATTTTTTGTCTTGGTTTCAGTGTGAATTCTGCAGTTGTTACTGCAAATGTGCTCTGAAACAATAGTAAATTTTTTGATTCTGTTATTACTCAGAACTTGGCTCTGTGCCCACTACTGATACTTGCAGTTGATGTGTTTTAACAGAAATATACTTACCTTTTTTGTTAGATTGTAGTGTCTTTGGTAAATGGCCGCCCAGGAGCAAAAAACTTCACTTATTCCCCTAGTCTTCGAGAATTCACAAAGGCAACAAACGTCCGCCTTCACTTCCTCAGAACTAATACACTTCTTGGACACCTGATATCAAAAGCTCAGCGAGACCCTACTGTAACCCGTAGAGTAAGTGCTGTTTTCACAGTGGTATATTCAACTATTGTATTCAGCATGTTCGAGACCAAAAATGATCTGGATTTTTAAAGTTTGCAGTGTTGTAAAAATCAAAATTTACAGTGACCCACCTGTAAATCCCTGTATTTTCTCCAGATCTGTTTCAGACCAGAAGGTAACTGGGATAGCGCAGAGTTAGGAAGGGCAAGTAATGATTTTGTAGCAGACCATCTTCTTTCCCTGATTTCAAGTACCAGAGGAAGTTGGGTGCACCGCAGGAGCTGTAAGGAGCCAAAGTGGGAATCTTCTGAACTGTCTTACACAGAGCTGAGGAGCTAGATCTCATCAGCTTTATTTTACATTGCTTTTCCCTTATTTATTCAGAAAGATTTTCAGGAAATACTGCCTGAGTTTCTGAAGGAGCAGGGGTCAAAGTTATTACCTGCACAGAAATTGTTAGAGGTGCATAGGAGTTTTCAGTGGATTTTGTCTTGAAAGCCAAAATTCTGCTCCCACTTAGTGGGGAAATGTAAGGAAATCTAGATCCCTCAAGGGAACAGTACATAGAAATTAGTATACTTAGAGAGATTGTAAGCTTCATATTGTATTGTTATTTATAACCTTTTTATTTAAAATGAAGACTCAGTAACAATTGGAGGAAGCCCTCGGGTGAGGCACTGCATATTTGTGTGAGTTTCTGCATCAAAAATCATGAAACTGTTCCAGTTACTTGACAACACTCACATTGAATACCTTCATTGTCTTCAGTGAATAATAAGATGTTGCTTACAGGCAGATGTAAGTGCACTATTTACTTGGCAAGCAACATAGCTTTAGTGTAAGGAACTTCTGATGTTGTGGCCATGGGATGTAGGACAGATGAATAAAACATCAAGTGTTTTCATGAACTGTTAAAAGAGAGCACAAATTTTCCTTGTAGAGACCTTCAAAGTCTTGGAAAGAGTTAATGTTCTTAAGGAAAGTCTGTGTGTTAAACTTACTAGAGAAAAAGATGAAAACCAGACAAGTTCTGTTCTCCTGTCCAAGTAACTGCCTGACTTCCTCTTGATGGTTTGAGTTCATGGCACATTGAATTTTACAGGGTATATTTTATGTCTAAGCTGTGACCTATTAATTGTTTTGGCCTCTTACAAAAATGATTTATTACTAAAAAGTAACAGTACAATTACTGTTAGTAGTACAGCATAGCTCTGCAAAGCTGCACGTAACTGTAGACTGAGTTGTGAAAAATCTGACTAAGGAAAAAAAACAGTCACATATGACTACAAGAGTCACAATGGTCATTTCTAGCTGTGCTGAAAGCACTGAAGGCACAAGTTTTACTTAGACTGTGAAAATGGTAGACACAGTTCTAACTTGTATTCACATAGAGAGAGTTCAGAAAAATAATACAGATCTTATTTCCCACCTTCTATTCTTCTCGTGCCTGGAGCAAAGTAGCTTTACAGAAGCCAGGGAAGGAGAGGGTTGAAAAAGCTCTCTGCCTTGGAGAGGCATCTCCTCTGTGCCAGCCAACTCCACCTACGTAAAAGTAGAGAGTGTACCACTTACAGGGGCTGTATTGTGAATGGGAGAGCACGGGAGACAAAACTACAAAATGTTCTGACGGCTTCTCTTTTCATCCTCCAGTGGCATTAAATCTTGCCCTTCAACTTCTTCTGGGGGTACACAGAGATCAGGAATTACAACCAGCTCTTCCTTCTGCCTGGTGCACTAAGGTGATGAGGAAACAACTTCTGAGCTACAAAAACACATGCAGAAGTTACTGTTGATATGTATACACTAACAAGGTTCTCAATGAGTTGAACTGATTAAATTCTTATCTTTTGTTGCCTGGATGCCTGCAAGGCAGGCGGATGAGATACGAAATGGCTTGATTTCAGGTCACAGTTTCAAATCCGGCTTGAGTCACAGTGATTTTGTCCGAGCCAGTGATCTCGGTCTGTTTCCAGTGCTCAGTGACCGTGTCTGACTAAACGGAGAAGCAGTCCTGCTTGTACCAGCATGTCCGATTTGCTGACCAGACCAAGATCTCACAAACTGATGCTCTGACTGTATTTTAGATCTCGATCCTCAACCTGGCTTTGAACAAGCTTTGGGCTCGGGTACTGATGGCTGTGTAGCTGCTGGGAGTGGAAGGCTACAGCAGCATGCGTTTGCTGTGAGCTGCACAAGGCTGCAAATGTGTTCTGTTGCTACCAGGCACCCCATGGGCATTGACTGATTTGTTCAGACTGATACTGAGACAAAATGTCAGTACAGGTTTGGCCCTTGACTGCCTGACTTTGGCCTTTTGTAAAGTCATGCCTTTAAAATCCTGATAAGCAAGATTTAACAATAAGGAAGTAACTCTGATGTTGATATTTCTGCCATCATACAAAATACCACTATGCTTGTTCCATAGTATTACTACAGCATAAAGGACATCAGTATTGGTGGTCGATGTGTTTGCCATGGCCATGCTGAAGTATGTGATGCAAAAAGTGCTGGAAACCAACACCAGTAAGTAAACTGAGCATTACGTTAATTTAATGACAGCAAAAAACCCCCACGCAAATCTTTTCACATGACCTTTCTAATTGCCAAATGTAGTGCAAGAAATTTTCATTACATTTAAAAAATGAGAATCTGCTAATAATTGATACAAAACCATGTCAAGAGCTGTTGGATGTGAAATACAACAATAAAAAGTCCTCTGCTTAGATTTTCTTTTTAACTGAAGTAAGAGCTTGGAAGATTTAATAATTCATTAGAAACTCTTAGTTCATTTTGGAAAATGTGGCTTGATATCACCTCCCAACAGCAGAAATTAAAAGGCCAACTTAGGAACAAAACAAGTGAACCTCCTGGAGATACAGAGCACTATACCTGAGCTCAGACAAGATCCAATGCTTTTGATCATTACTAGAAAAAGCAAAAACAGAAACAGAATGAACTCTATCCTTTTGTCCTGTTGGTGATGAGATGACTCTTCCTTAAAGTGAACTGACTAGTAAAATACTTACAAAGGAGAACATGACTTTCGGTATTGTCTTCTTAATTTATGAGGTGGACAGCCATAAAAGTAGTGGAACTCAGTCTGCATTTTTCTGCTTGAGTATTTTGTAGGAGCAGAACTTGGACCTGCTAACTATTTGTCTAGGTCCTTTGGACATCACTCTAACTAATATTTGTTTAGAACAGGAGTTGCAGAAGCAGTTATTCTGCTTCTGCAGTAAATCTGGGATATTTAACAATTATCTTTACAGCCTTCTAATTGTTTGAGAAGTGTTTTTATTGCATGAGCAATTAGTAAACAAAACGTTGTTTCAGTAATTTGGCAGCAGAACTATGCTTAGTTCAAAGAACAAATGGACTGTTTTACTCTGCCTTCATTTACAAATGTGCCTTTATATGAGTGAGCTTGAATCAAAAAGCGATAACAACTGGTTGTGCGCTAATCTGAAATCTATAGGAAAGTTCCCTTTCCCCGTGAGATTTGATTTCCGTATTGATTTCACAAGGAGCTAGATCAGATCTATGGCTCATCTGCTCTAGGAAAATGGCCGTGAGCAATCAGGCTGTCCCAAGTAACTGGGCAAATGGATCTATGTTAGGGAAAAGTGAAATAAACCGGAATAGAATGGTTATATGCAAAAATAATGCTACCCCTAGGTTAGTAGGCTACACAGATAACAGAGGGTTGCTGGAACAAGCCTTTCCCGTCTCAAGGTCTGTTTGCTACTCCTAGGACACAGTGCATGACAGCAAGACCTAGCCCATAATGGGAGCCTGCCCTTATGGAGCCTATTCAGCTAAACCGAAATAAATATGAAGAATGTTTCCTTGATGAGTAGTGTAAATTATTTTATATGTAACAAGATGAAGTTATGATTGTGGTTTAATAAAGATGCTAATTATTGTAAGCAAAGCATAACTGAAAAATGATGAAGGCGTGCATAGACGAGCAATAGATATTTTGGTTTGCTGTGGGTCAATAAGCTTGAACATGGAATGTAGCTAAAATAGGGTATGTCCTAAGCTGTTACAGATCCGCTTGATTTAATATTCCAGCATAAGGTTTCATAACCCGGTCTGATGAATCTAATTATAGATGTTCTCTGTAACTCATTTGTGCTAATAAGCTCATTCACATGATTAAAGGAAGCAATCATGAATAATTTTAGGCAAGTTCTACAGTGTTCTAGTATTACTCTTTGACCTCCATACGCATGAACCTATGTCCTGCCCTTTTCACATTATGTGTAGGTCTTGGACTGCAATAAAATTAAGTATAAAAAATTTAAATCCAGCATCCAAAATCCAGAATAAGAGACTTTTGTTTTCGTAGGTTCCAGTGTGAATGTCAGCATAACACTTGTGGGGAAACCTGTGACCACTGCTGCCCTGGATATCATCAGAAACAGTGGCAACCTGCAACAGCTGGAAACACAAATATATGTGAACGTGAGTAGTCAAAAATAAGTTAGTTTAAAAGGGATTTTGACAAGTGGGTAGGAATTAGCCATAGCACATGTGTTCGTGGACTGTAACTAGCACACTCCAGGTTTTGACACCTTTTTTTCTTTACTGAGAAAATTCTTTCCATGCAGCAATGACTAAATGATGCAGTGAACATTGTGATGTTTTTTCTCATTAAACAATGAAAATAATAATAGATGTGAGAATATTGCATGAGAAAAGTGGAAACCTTTCTGTAGTACATTGAGTCAACATCTCTCCCCAGTCATAGCTGCTGGATGACAAATTGTGGGTCCTCTCTAGCAGAGCAGACCTTATATGCACCCCGTACAGCTTTGAAATTTGCCTCCCCATAGTTAAACGTCTTTGTCTTCAGAATGTAGAGAGAGAGACTGCATTAATAACTGCATCTACTAAACTTGCAAACAGGTCACTCTAGTATCATGGCAGAACTCTTGGTCTCACTTCTAGGTTTTGTGTGCTGTCAACAGGAGGGAACTCTTTGTGTTTACCTGTGCGGCATATATTTTTGTTCCTGGAGGAAATGAGAAGTCCTTAGTGCAGTACTGCAAGATACAGTCAGTCCCCCTTACAAAACAGTGAAGTACTTAGTAAGAGTTTACAGCTGGGAGTTGTAAGATGCAACAGCTCAGTCTTTGCTGTCCTGTGTTGGGAAGAGGACCTGAGTTATTCATTGTATTTGTCATTGTAGCTACTGTATCTTTGATACTGTGAAGGCACCTGGTTCAAAAGTCTCTCTCATAAAGCAGTATTTTAGAAAGAAATCTGTCTTTTGGGAACTAAGCATGCTCCAGTGTTTCAGGAACCTGTGCAAAATGTCATCTCTCCAAAGACTCTTAAATTTACAATGCAATAACTGTGAAAGATGTCTGAAAATCCTTTCAGCAGTGGAGTCCTGCCTTGGCCTTTTTACACATTACACATAAACTGATGCAGCTCTTCTGCCTTACTTGCCTTGTACTCCTAAGCAGGCTTCTGTCATCTGAATGCTGCCGTGGGAGGCTGTTCAAGGCTGTCCCTGCTGACAGGGGTCTGGGTTGCACTCCTTTCTCCTGCTTTTTTTAGCAGTTGCCCCTTGCTTACCTGATGTGAATGGACAGAAATCTGCTCCAGATGAGGAGACTGCTCCACCCATGTGCTCCTTTCTGTGCTCTTAGTTAAGAGTTTGGGGCGCTTTAGACCTACAGACTGAATAGTCAAGCTGGAGAAGCCCCTTGACCTTTTTTCTACCTTCCATGTGTTTAATCCTTTTGTTAAAGAAAACGTAAAAGTGTGAGAATGGCCACATGGTTGAGGGGCACATGTGGGTGTTCTGCATCCTCCTGGCCAGAAAACAGCAGCCGTGGTGCAGTGTTAACCATCTCTGTGCATGTCCTATTACGAGTAAGAGTGCTGGCAGCCTCCAGTTTCCCTCGTGTCTGGCCTAAGTTATTTAACTTGTCTGCCTTTCCTGAGAGTAGTGTAGCCAGTGGGTACAAACCGCTAACAGGGAAACCTTATCTGAAAGCCAGATAGATATACCTCCTGTAATTAGTTTGAGGAATAGAAAGAATACCTGTTTAATCAAAATTGCAGTACTTAGAGTGTTGGGGGGAAAAAAAAACATGATTAAAGCGTTTGATTGGAGATAGACATGTTGGGACTCAAGTTTTGGCCAATATTTGAAACCTCATTTGAATTCCCCTCTTTGAAAGAAAAATACTTTCTGCCAGGAAGAGATAGACAAAGAGCATAAATAACGTCATGTTCCTAAAAGAATGATTTTGTAAATGATCATCTACAAGATCCAGAGCCAAAACAACTTAGCTTCTAACTGCCTCTGAAAAAATACCCTTTATAGTATGGATTGCTTCTAGCACTTTCAGGTGATTTGTTGAGAGTGTTGGCCAGGTGCAGGCCTCTCCTGGAAGCCGGTAGTGAAGGAATTAAAGCAGCTTTGTTAAGCTTCCCAGCAGCCTGAGGTTCCTCTGGGGAAGCTGATTGAAAGAGGTTGGTGGGAGCTTTTAGGGCTAGGGCCTATCTTCTGCTATGGGTTTCCTAGAGCAGTGTGGGCCAGCCAATGGTTCGAAGGAGTAAGAAAATGCTTACTGAGGCAGAAGGGGTTTCTGTTCACCTATGAGAGAAAATGCTGTTTCTTTGACTAAATTATTTTCCAACACTGTTAACAGACGTGCTCGTGAGCTGTATGTAGCTCACAGAGGATTTGGCTAAAAGGAGCTTTTGTTTGCAGCATAGAGAAAGGGAAATGTTCACTTCTGTGCACAGATCCTCATTTTGTCTGGCAGCTGGGCTGAGGGCGAAAGTCTTTGTGTGCTCTATCCCTCCCAGCAATCTTTTTTTTCCTCCACCCCAACCCCCATATGTTCCCTTCTTTCATTTTCTGACTTAATATCTTGAATCAACATCTTATTTATGTAATGTTTTATTTTCTTGAAGAATTATGTAAATTAAAAACTCCCAAAAGAACTTCACAAGCTATCAAAACCCAGCCAGGGAACCTGGTCTTGACCTATCTGGCTCCTGGCAGCAGCCCACAACTTTCCTCATCTGTGTTGGCAACAGTTTCTATGAAAAGGCTTCCTTGTCCCAAGCTGTTAAGATATAAAGGCCTAGAGGAGATGCAGAGAATGGTCTAGTTTCCCTGCTTTGTCTGTATGATCACACAGCAAGGCATGGAGAGTCAGTTTTCCCTGAGCTGTGCTCCCAGTTGTGCTGGGTGATTTGAATAGTATTTGGTCGAGTTATTTTGGGAGGAAATACTTCCCTCATCACGAAGAAAGTAGGGCCAGGTCTCTTACCTTTTGTTTTGAGGTGCTTTCAGGAATCCATTGCCTTCCAGAGTGTCTTATCCCCTGGTCCAGATGAAGGGAGGACTTTCTCAAGTGTAAAGCCATTGCTTTATAAAGTCATAACTTGAGGAATTTCCTAGAAAGATCTCACTGGAATGCTGGAGCATTTGTAACTAAAGCTTACCTAGCATCCAGATGCTTGTGGACAACTTTTTGCTTTCTGCATTCTTTCGGAAAAATTCTTGTTGTTTCTCTACAGTAAGGAAAGAAGGTCAGTTTTTTTTTGTTTTGTTTTGTTTTTTAAAAAAAAAGGACAAGTTCATGTCAAAACCATGGTCCTGCGTTTGATTTGTTTTGCTTGTTTACTGTCATGGTTGGTTCTTACTCATACTTATATTACAGTTCTGGAATATTTCAGTGAAGACAGGCAGAGCTTTACATGAATGAAGGGATCAAAGTTAACATATTAGTTTTAACTAGTATCTTCCATGATGAACAAACTATGAGTTACATATAACAGATCTATAGGAAATTAGATACATTCTTTTCATCACTCCAGATGTACTTGAAGGATCTATTCCAGGTGTAGATCTGTTTTTCAGGTTAAATCTCTTCTGCAAGCCTGTCATGAACATCGGTCTGGTCCTGGAATTTAGATTGTTAGGCCTTTTTGCCAGAGGTAAAACAGCAAAAGCTTTCCTGGCTTTAGGTCTCCCACGTTGATGTAAGGAGATTGGTGAAGCCAGTTGATACACGTGTAACACCACAAAGGTATCAGGGGATGGATCTCAGATGTTTTCAGGTGAACTCCCTAGGTGTCCTGGTTTCAGCTGGGACAGAGTTGATTTTTTTCACAGCATCTGGTATGAAGCTGTGTTTTGGCCTCAGGAGAGGAACGCTGTTGATAGCACGGCGATGTTTTGGTTGTTGTTGAGCGGTGCTGCCCAGAGCCGAGGACATTTCTGTTTCTCACTGCTCGTACTGTCCTGCCAGTGAGGGGGGCGGAGGGGGCACAAGTTGCTGGGAGGCAACAGAACCAGGGCAGCTGACCTAAACTGGCCAAAGGGATATTCCATAACATATGACATGTGAGAGAAACTTTTAAGATTACGTGAGTTGGCTGGGGGTGCTGCTTCTGCTCAGGGACTGGCTGGGCATTGGTTGACACATCGTGAGCAATTACGTTGTGCATCACTTGTTTCATATATGTATGTATATATAATTATCATTATTACTATTATTTTCCTTCTCTTTTCCTCTTCTGTCTTAGTAAATAGCTTTTATCACAACCCACAAGTTCTATTTTCTTTCCAATTCTCTCCCTCATCCCCCTGAGGGGGAGTGAGTGAATGGCTGTGTGGTGCTGAGCTGCCTGCTGAGTTAAACCACAACACTAGGCCAGAGCATCTGCAAGGCTGATGTGCCTGCAGGTGAAGTCTTTCAGATATCTCTTTCAGTCTCTTCTGAGCACTACAATATTAACATCTGTCAGAAAGAGTTTAAAATATAGCAGAACACCTATTCAGAGATGGACTGGAATGCACAGATCCCCTGTGAGTTCAACTGCTATCTTTTTTTTTTTTTTTTTTTGGCTTAATAGAAGAATAAAGGAAATGAGCTAACTACAAACTACCCAAAGTAAAATTTATCACAGTTGATATTGTAAACAACCATAAATTGGGGAAATTAGTTTTCTCAGTCACCTAATTCTATCCTTTTCTACATAGCAATTTCTTATTGCTGTTGTTACTGTTCTTTATACCATACTTTTTTAGACCATACATCTTTTTGAATCCATAATTCTCAGGCAGTAGAATGAACTTCTACTTAAAATATCTCCATTCAGAGGACAGCAACTGGATAAATGTGTAGCTAATTTTGTTGATTCGCTTTATTTATGACAGAGTGTGTGAGTTCCTTGGTGTAGCTCTTTTTATGTAAATATGTATAACTTATCCAGAACTGTTCATTTGAAATAAAGATGAAGTGAACACTGCTTCAGCCCAGATGTATTTTTGGACATGGAAAAATAAAATAAGCATTTGAACATGTTTTTCATAATTTTTAAAAACTGCTGAGATCATTCTTCTGAAGATTCCTAGTTCTGCTTTTATGCATACACATATAGCTTTGAGATGGTACAAATGTTCCTTCCTCTAATAAGCCTAGCAGCATGTTTTCCACGTCTAGATGATCTTCCCTTGTTTCTAGTGTGAAAATCCAGTTGTCGATAGGTAACTGTGTGCACTTGAGAATACTCCAAAATACATGAGTGTATGTATACACAAATACTCCAGGCTTCTTTTTCACCTCTGCTGCATTACTGAATTCTAGCATGATAACGAAAGCTGACTTGGAGTGCTGCTTTTTCAGCCTGCAATTGCCATGGACATGCCACTGACTGCTACTATGATGCTGATGTTGATCAGCGACGAGAAAGCTTAAACATTCATGGGCATTATGAAGGTGGAGGAGTCTGCATTAACTGCCAGGTAAAAAGGTTTTGGTCTGTTTAAATAAATGACACTGGGAGCAGGGGTACTGTCGTGTTAGCGTGCCTGCACCAATGGTTATGAGCCTGACCAGTCTGGACAGCTGCATCCCTCTAGTGTTGTTACTTGTACTCAAAGCAGGGAAAAAGATGTCTGAAAGTAATTTGCATAATATAAAATTGCTTGTTAATGGTATGTACATTATATTTATTCTCGGTCCTGTGTGATTCAAATAAAGCCACACAATACAACAATTAAATCAACTACAAAAATTCCCTTTCCTGTTACTATGAACTCTGCCATTTCTCTGCTTAATAAAGGGAAGTAAAATTTCCTAAATAAAATACCAGCTCAGTCTGGCTCGTTCTTTTCTGAAGCAAAACAGAGAGCTCTCCCTCATCAGCTGGACTAAAGGAAGGCATAGGCAGTGCCAGAAGGAAGGTTTTTGGTATTGAGAAAACATGGAATTCTAGGAGGGACCTCTGGGAGTCATCTAGACTAGTGCTCCACACAGACCAAGGATAGATGCAAAGTTATGTCAGATAGCACGAAGAAGTGTCAAGTTGAGTTCTGAACGTTTCCAAGCATGGAGATCACACTGTCTCTGGTAATACATTACAGTTCTTATTTACTCTCATGTTAAGGAGATCTTTGTTACTGTTAGGTGGGAATTTCCCCAGTTGTGTCTTGTGGCAGCCGGCTTTTATTCTGCTGTGCATAGCTGAGAAGACTTATCCCTGTCTTCCCTGTAACAAGCTCCTAGCTAGCAGAAAACTGCCTCTAGACTCTCTGTCATCCTTAAATGTATCTTCTCCAAGCAAATCAAAGTCACTTCCTCAGTTTCTCCTTACATGTCACGCGCTTCAGAGCCTTAACATTCGTAGAGGCTTGGCAGGTTTGAATCAACAAATGTAAACTTATAGTCAGAGACTTTACAGTGTATATCATTTATGAGTAATGTGTTCTTGTAAAGAGAAAGAATCGTAAGTAAATGTTACACTACTCTGACTAATTATTTTCAGGAACGATCATACAAAACTCTGAACAACTTGATCTAACCTTGGAGTTCTCTCTGCTTTCAGTGAGATTGGACCACCTGACATCCTGAGATGTCAGATTCTTCCAGTCTAAATTTGCCATTGTTTCAGTGATCTAAGGGTTAAATACAGCCAGACTGATTTAAAAGCCTGTCTTCCTTTAGTTGTTGAGTCTTTTGAAGTATGATGACAAGGGAAAATTATCATCAAACCTATGCTGCTGTGAAACTTACATATAATGATTTATATATTACCATGCATATATTACCTCTAGGGGAGGGCCACAGAAATGATCCAAGGGATGGAACACCTCCCTTGTGAGGACAGGCTGAGAGAGTTGGGGCTGTTCAGTCTGGAGAAGAGAAGGTTCCGGGGAGACCTGATAGCGGCCTTTCAGTATCTAAAGGGGGGCTACAAGAAAGAAGGGGACAGACTGTTTAGCAGGGCCTGTTGTGATAGCACTAGGGGAAATGGTTTCAAATTGAGAGAGGGGAGGTTTAGACTAGACAGAAGGAAAAAGTTTTTTACCATAAGGGTGGTGAAGCACTGGCACAGGTTGCCCAGAGAGGTGGTGGATGCCCCGTTCCTGGAGACCTTCAAGGTCAGGCTGGACAGGGCTCTGAGCAACCTGATCCAGCTGTAGGTGTCCATGTTCACTGCAGGGGAGTTGGACTAGATGGACTCTAAAAGTCCCTTCCAACTCAGATAACTCTGTGATTCTATTCATATTTCATGAATGAATTTTCAACTGGAAAAAAACTTCAAAAAATGAATGCTGTTCATTTAAAAATATAGCTGTATTTATGCAACAAAAAAGGGTATGTCCAGTAAAATTTATAGGGTGTGTTTTCCATCTTCTTGCCACAGTATAATCAGATATTGTCCAAAAAGCAGTCAGAAGAGAGAGTAGAATTATTTTTACTAGGAAGAGTGGAGGCAATGTTCTTTGTTTCCAGCTGACATTTCTGTGCAGACTGTTCATGCAGTCTGGTCAGATTTATCATGTTGGTCCTTCCTGTCTGTTCTTTGTTCATGAAAGAGCATTTTTCTTAAATTGCTTCCAGGATATAAAAAACCAGAATTAATCTAATTCTGTAAGTCTATGATTCTCTGGTTGTATGACTGATATTAGTTGTTTTTTAACTTAATTTTGTGTAAGATATGCTAGATTAAAAGAGTTTACCATAAATCTAATTATAGCTTTTTTTTTTTTTTTTAATCAACAAAGCACATGGATTTTAATTTAATTTTTGTTTGTGTCAAGGAAAAAAAAAAAGGTGGTAGAAATGGATGCCTGAATGAAGCATTAGGAATTGAAATGTTGCATACAAAGATAGGTTTAGTTTCTTTACAGTTTGATAACAGCATCCCGTATATTCTCCTCTAACAGCACTGGGTATAGTGCTTTCTCTGGTCTGTCTTGTTTTAACCACTTCACAGCTTCAGGGCAGACAATAAAGATAGAATCACAGCAGAATTTAGACTGGAAGGGAGCTCTGGAAGCACAGTCCAACCACTGCTCAGAGCAGGTCTGGTCAGATCAGGTTGCTTGGGTTCTTGTTCAAGGCTTGGCTGGACGTCTCCAAGGATGGAGATTCCACAGCCACTCACAGCAACCTGTTTCAGTATCTGATCACTCTCATGGTAATTTTTTCCCCCTAATATCTAATTGGAATTTTCTAGTTCCAGTCTGTGTCTGTTTCTTCTTGTCCTATTGCTGTGCACCTGTGGGAAACTGTTCTTGTTTTCTCTTGTACCTTGTTAGTTGCAACTCCAGCTGAGGTTTGGCTTTCCTAACTCCATTACTACATGTGTGGGCAGCGTCTGTGTGTTGCTCCCAGGTAGCCTGTCCCTGCTTCCGATGTCTGTGTACTTCCTTTTTGAGTTCAGGAGTTCAGTATCTTCCCATGCTGGCCTTCTGCCTTCATTGCTTGACTTTCTGAATACTGGAAAGGTCTACTTTTGTGCTGTCTGTGAAAATCAGCTAGCTCTTCTGGAACCCTTCTGGTCAGATTGTCTTGCCTAACAGATACCTAAACAAGCCAAATCTGCTGTTCTGAAGCCCAGGACTGTAATTCAGCTATTTCTCTTGCTTACTTGTCTCAGGATCTTAAAATTCAGTCTTAAGGTCACTGCAGCCAAGACTTCTCTCAGCTTTCACGTGTTCCACCAGTTCTTCCTTGTTTGTGGGTGTCAGCTTCAACAGAGGATCTCTTCCATCTGGTTCATGAGGCTCTGCACCCCCACGTTGTCTTTGATCCATTCAGAGCTTGCACCCAGCTGCACTGGGGTGGTCAAAGTCATCTATGAGTACCAGTTTCTGGGCCACTCTGGTCTGGCCAGGCTAAGTGCTGCAACAACTAGTGTGTCTCCATCTGCTGTGCGATGTGAGCATGGCCTCTCCTGATCTCGTGTTAGCCTTTCTCAGGAGTTGCTTGGATCTGAAGATGCTAGAGGAAGCTCCTGGTGGGGCTGGGAGCAGAACCCAGAACTGTTGTGCAAACTGAGAGCACCAACCACAAACAGCAACGCCCTGGTTGCCCTGCTTATGAACTGCCCCCCCAGCTGCCCCGTTAAGTCCTGGGTTCCTGTTTGGAGCCCTGCATTGCAGCACTCCCTAAGGAGGAACTAAACAGTAAGTGGGAGCCAGGGGCAAGTGCCTGCTGCCCTGGTTGCTCCAGGGCAAAGTTTACTCCCATCTCTGGTCCCCTGCTCGTGAGACTGAGCCCTCCAGGTGCCTTGTGACAGCTATTTGCTCAACCCATGAACGCTGTCAACACTACATGCTCCTGCCACCCTCATCACAAGAGAGAGCTTTACTGCAAGAGTTGAAATTCATTTAGAACTTCGTTCACCTGAGAGTTACGTGTTTTTGCTGTTGTTCAAATTACTTATGGTAGTTTTTTCTGCATATGTAAAACACACAGAGATGCATGTTTTTCTGATGGAGTATCAGTTTTGTGCTTTTTACTTTGTTTCCTGTAGACTGACCAGGTTCTGGTTTGTTTTGATGTTGCTAATCTTGGATAAAAGATGTAATATATAGTGTGAGGAAATATTACTGATGCAGTTGTCTGAATGATGGATATGTTGAAAAAAAAAAAAAAAGCAGTATAAAAGTAAATGAATAGTGATAGTGTAAAAAGGTATTTTTTTTCCTAGATATTCTTGTTAAATAGCTCATTTTCACAATGTTTTAAAGATAAAATTCACCTACTTTATGTGGGAATACCATGATACAGAAAGCTGTAGAGATTATATGGTTAAAGAACACCAAATGACAAATGTTGTCTTTATTACAATAATATTTCCCTTTTTTTTTNGAAATGTTTTTTTTTTTTTTTTTTTTTTTTTTTTTTTTTCCTGTGACAATCCTTACTTAGTTCTGCATAGGAGCAGTATTAAGGATGTTAGTGTTTCCTAATGCTCTTTCCAGGTTTCTCTTTTCATCTCATATTCTCCTTTTGTTTTATTTTGCACAGCATAACACAGCTGGTGTTAACTGTGAGAAGTGTGCAAAAGGTTTCTATCGTCCTTATGGTGTTTCTGCAAGAGCTCCTGATGGCTGTATACGTAAGGCCTTCTCTATTCACTGTCTTCTCATGGTGGTGGTATTGTTTTTTTTTTTTTCCCTATAATCAGTGCAGGGGATGCATATTTTCCAGAGGGGAAAAAAAAAAAAAAAGTGCCCCAAGGAAGTTGGAAAACAACTGCAAATAACTTTCTGTGTTGCTTTAGACACTGTAATGATATTTTTTTCAACATATGTGTCATATGAGCATAAAGGTTCAGACCAGCAGCAGGGCAATAGGAGGAAGTAAGCCATGAAAGGCTGCTGAGGAGGTGGGATCAGCTACACACCCCACAGCTGGCATGGCCTCTGAGAAACTACCCATCCTCATGACCCAGCTTCTCTTAGCTCTCTGATGTACATACAAGGTATCTTTTGGCTCTTGGTCACTTGAAAATTGTATTCTGTAGCTCAGAAGGTCATAAGGATTGCTACTCTTACTTTATTGAGAGCTGAACCATCTATAATAAATAATGCAATAGAATTAGTAATAAAATATTTTTAAAAGGTGAACTGAGTGCTAAGGGCTGAATTACAAACAGGCTGATGGAGCTCTGTGACGAGTAGGAGGAAGCTGTGGTTTGTTGTGTTTGGGTATTGATATGAATGGGAGGTTGACAGCCATGGGAGTGCTGCTGTGATATTGCACGTGGTGTGTAAGGGGTTGCTCAACCCAGGCTGTGGAGAGAGATGAGCTGAAGCCATGGAAAAGATAGATGCTGCACTGCAGTGCTGTAAGAACATGCAGCTTTCTGAATTAAAAGAATTAAACACTGAGAGAATAACATAGGTCTTACCTCTAAAGGATATTGTAAAAATTAATTGGTGATACAGAGTACTTGGAGAGTATGAAACGGCATGCAAATGCTAATTCTTGGAATAATGAGACATTCACAACTGCAAATGACATTATAATGCTGTTGTGCACTGCTGTAGACGGCAAATTAATTCTTTTCCAAAAAGCTCTTAATTTCTGATACTTACTTAGCCTGCCGTTGTGATTCGGAGCGTGCAGAGGGCTGTGAGGAAGGGTCTGGCCGCTGTTTCTGCAAGCAGAATTTCCAGGGAGAAAACTGTGAACAATGTGCAGATGGATTCTATGGTTTTCCGTTTTGTATCCGTAAGTGTACAACTAAAAATGTCTTTTATGCAGTATTTTGAATGTACGTTAGAGAATTAACTGTTTTCATCAGCCTTGATTTATGTTTGATTTCAACACCTGGCATTTCAGATCCTCGTATTTGCATGTTCTGAGAAATCAGTCATCACAACACTGAAGAGAGTCTAGTCTACATTATGAAACAGTGGTTACTTGAAAATCAAATGGGTTGTTTTGCATTCTCAGGATTCTGAATCATGTAAGACATCTTTAGAGATGCTGGAGCCCATATCTAAATAAGTCATGAATTCCAGTCCTAAAGCCCCTGACAAGTTGTTCAAGTATGCTTCAGGGTCTTTAGGTATAAATCATTGGACTAGAAAGTAGAACATGACTAGTGAGAGAGGTGGGAGAAAATAGTTTTGTGTTCTCTTTGAGGCCTCAAAGGATTTTCAATTTGCAACACTGATAAACCAAGTTTAATTTAACAAAATCAGAAGATTCTAAAATAATTAAAAATCATTCTAAATTAGTGCCTGTGTGAAGGCACACAATTGGAAGGGCCCTCCTGGCAGAGCATAAGGCTGTCTGTCAACCATGCTCTCATATTTGTGCTGGACTGCAGGTAAGTGCAGATAACATGGTTGAAGGAAGGGTCAGAGTTTGTTTGAGGCTCTTAAAGAGGTGATTGAGGGAAAGACACTTGTCAATTCAAAGAAAGTAAATACATGAGAGAAAATGATGTGACACAGAAATACTGAGTGCTTCCATGTACAGAAAATGGTAATAGAATGAAATCTCATGACATTGATTAATTGAAAATTAGATTTTTACTTTAAATGTATTAATTTTCTCAATTGCCAACACTTAATTTTTAATGCTTTCCCCTTAAATAAATTAAATATACAATAACTGAGAAGAAGATGTAACATCAGAGTTGTGTTTACTGCATAAAAGCTTGTGACTCTGTGATCTGATTCTGAACATACAGTAGTGAGAGTGTTTTGTCACAAGTTCTGACACTTCACGGGCTGAGTCATAATGCCAAATAGAAGGAGATGGAACTTCAGCTGGAAGCAGGAAATTTGAAATAAACCTGTAGTTCCCTAGATAGCTCTCATTACACTGTCAAGCACAAGAAAGCTTTTCGTACAAAAGGGGAGGGAGCAGGAAAGCAATGTGGTAGCATTCCTAAATGATGTTTGGCCTTTCATACGTTTCTTTTGTGAACAGACTTTTGTACCTGAATTGGAGAACAGAAGTTAGACGTTTCTTACCCTGTTCCTAAATGAAGGAAAACTAAGCTGGAATTGATTTCTAGAGGCATGTGAATATCGTGCTCTTGGTATTGACAGGGCAGAACTTCATGGTTTGTTTTGATTTTTATAAATGTGTTTCTTTTGAATATACTTTGTTGTTTCTTTTGCTTTAAAGGTATTCCCGAATATCCTTTTACTTCTCCAAATCCAAGAGATGCTATAGCTGGTGACATAACAGGCAAGTTCTTTGTGTTGTTTTTTTTTTTTTTCCCCCCAATTTAACTGTTTTTCCCCATGTCACTGTTTTTCTTGATTTCAGTGGCGCTTGTTCTTTCATGAAGATTTATGTAGGAGTTTTGACAGTGTTGGTATTTATCTTTCAGGGTACTTTCAGTTTTTTGTTCTTACCAAAAGTTCATCGTATAGTCTTACTCATATTAAACAGTTTAGTGGGCTAGTTGCAGAAAGAGTTATGGATCAAAACGAGTTCAGCGAGCCTGCGGCAAACACCTGCGGGAGAGGCTGACCACCTTGGTAGACGCTCGTGAGCAGATCCATCAAGGCCTTCTGACGTGTAGGGCTTGTCAGCTGCTTTGCGGTGTAAATCTCTTTCTGAAGGCTAAGTGGCCTCTGCTTCTGGACTGTTCTCTTGCACCTGGCAAATTGTACATTGCCCTTGGCAGTGAAGAACTTTTAATTTCTAGGAGGGCTATATATTTCTTACTTAGCCCACCCCAGAGCTCTCTGAAATAAATAACATGATTCCCTCAGTGGGTTTTTTATTATGTGTCAGTGTGCTGCAGAACTGAGACATCATCACAGCCAGTGCTAAATCAGAGAAATACCTGCAATATACTTAGTTCAATAGAACTGGAGTTTATGCTGGCGAATGAGAAAGTGTTTTTTTCTGTGAATGTAGCAGACGCTAATATTTAAGTAAAAAGTGTATGTCCATTTACGTATTTACAAGTTCTAGTTCCCTTGAAAGTGTCTGCAGTTACTATCACAGCCTGCAGAGCTTTAGTCTCCTGTAGCCAATTACCATTTTTGTATAGCAACAAACTTAATTGCTCTTGTAGGCCTCGGGGTATACTCTGTGGCACATTCTCTTTTCTCACATATGTTTAAAATTGAGAGGAAAAAAGCCTGCAAGGATAAAACGAGTAAATATAAACAAGAGAAAACAGATCTTAAGCTATTTACATTTTCAACAAGTAGCATCTCAGTCTGAAGGCACAGGAAGGGCAGGTGGAACCTTCTGTGTCTGTAGAAGTTGTAAATTAGTGCTGGCAGACTAAGCACATGATTACAATTTTTTTTTTTTTTAAATGAGATTTGTGTGTAAAGATCATACAAATAGTTCTGTTGGTTCAAGAGTAATATTTGCTAAGTACTGATCTGTTTTTCTCTGCAAAAATACAGGGAGTTGCATGTTTTCACGCACTAAATTTTGTTCCTTTTTGTCTTTTCATTGCTGTTATACCTAGAAGGTGGCTGCAAACCAGGGTATTTTGGCTCCCAGTGTCTACGTAAGTTCCATTGTTTCTGTTATGCTTGGAGCCTGAGCTCCAGTGTAAATGCCAACTAGTGACTTCCAAGTGAAGTATGAACTGTAAGACTGTAACAGTGCAAATGTTTTCTTTACAAATGTGTTCTTCAGCATGCCAGTGCCGCGGCGCAGGAGTGCTGGCTGGTGGCTGTGATGGCAATACTGGACAGTGCAGGTGTCGACCTGGATTTCAGGGATTTTCCTGTGATACCTGTGCAGCTGGGTATTTTCATTACCCCTTCTGCAAGGGTAAGCCAAACCATTCCCTTTCAGCAGGCATACCCAAAAATACAGATCCAAGCTTTATACTGAATAATGGAATTCTTTTGCCATGGAGATGTGTTTGTGAGGGATTCTCCCAAATCTCACAGAGGTCAAAAAAGAACAAAAATTTGATGAGGAGGGATTCATATCTAGAAGTGCCTCTATTACATTGATTGATTGTCTATTTTGTGATGTAGCTGTCAGAATCCAATCTGAGAGTAAATTTAATTCATGCCTGATGAAATTTAGAATACCGGTGGAAGCACTTCTGTTACCTATCCTTTTTTNTTTTCTTTTTTTTTTTTTTTTTTTTTTGGCTTTTCTTTTATTTTAATTTAATTTTAGTTTGCAGCCTCACTTTGATGTATCAAGCTGCCCTTTATAATCAATACCAGAAAGCGGTATGTTTTTAAAATACTGTAATTAACCAGCTCTGTACTGACTTTTTGTACACCTGAGACTGTAAATCCAAGCCAGAAATTGAGATCGATGAGTGTCTCTGAGTAGAGTCAGACAAAGTGTGCTCCAACACTGACGCTGAATGCAGTAGTCACTTTGAGCCAGACTCTTTTGCTGTAACAGATTTTTATTAATGTCTCCCTCACTACTGAATTCTTACCGATGTGGGGAATCAATAAAAGCTAATACAAAAGAAAGCAAATCTGATGAGAAGTCTTTGGTCCTCTTGACCATCAGGGAGCATTTATTATTATTATTATTATTTTTTTTTTTTTTTTGAAAGATGAAGAAAGCTCTGATGAGACTGCCTCTGAAAATCTTGTCTTGGTTGCAGTGTGCAAATGTAACTCTGTGGGTACTTTTAAGCTTTTAAGGTACTGTTTTTGCAGGGATTGAAGCAATTTTCACAGCAGTAAGTAAGCAAGGGAGTCTCATTCTTTATAGTGAAATCCTCAGCTATTTTCATTCTGTAAGCACCAATTCCAGGTGTTATTTCCATAGTAGGGAATTATTATATAGTCTGTTTTTTCACAGCCTTTTTTTTCAAGGTCAGACTGATTTAGTTCAGTTAGCACAGCTGTCTTAATAAAAAACAAAGGATAAGAAAACTGTTCTAATCATGGAGGCCTAAAGCAGCAGAAGTCACTTAACTGCTGGCAAGGAACTGTCAGTGAAAAAAAAAACAGCAGAGCTGTGAAGAGCTAATCTACTTTTGCAGGGAATCTTTGTTCAGTTCCTTGCACAATGTGTCTTTTGCAATTCTGAAAATGAAAAGCTCCTGTTTTGCCCTCTGCAGTGATTTCTTACTCATTTTGTCATCACAGGACAGGCCTTGATTCAAGTAAACATGAAACATGGATGATCTCCGTGTGGTTTTACCAGTGTGCAGGACACCCAGGACTAGCATGCTGCTTTAGATGAAAGGAAAATTATTTGATACTGAAGGAGCATTTACTTTCTTCTTTTTTATTATTTTTGGTTGATGACTATAGCGGCCTTCTTCCTTTTGGACTTTCTGTACTTGTTTATGTCCAATAAATAGACAACTGAATTCTTTATGCCCTCACAAAGATATATTATGTTGTGTTACGAAACACAATGGTTGGAATAAAGAAATGCCACGTGACTGTGTCTTTATGGTCTGGAGTAGATTGACTTTTTAAAATGAAAAACATGAAATCAGGATTCTGTGTTGGTACACCCTGTTCAGTGATTTAAAAATACTGTAGTTTTTTTTGCTTAGAACTGAATTAGGTGGCAATCTTAATGCAAATAAAATCCATACTGAATATGCTTAAACTTCTGATACCAAAAGCTGAAAAAGACATAAAAGCTTTAGGGAGCATGCAAAACCAACTTTTAAAAGGCAGACAAAATAGCTGAAAACACAGCCAGTGGGTTTACTCAAAAATGCTGCTGTTCTGTTAAAATAAGCTGCTGTTTGTCACATTTAAACTAAAGTAGCATGCTGCAGACTGTGGCACAAGATGAGCAGCCCAGCCTGCTCCTCCTGTTTGGAGGGAGGTAGTTCCCTAACTTCCTGGCTACTGAAACTGAAACTGTCCTCTCCGATCTTGCCTTGTTGAGTTCTGTAGGAGCTTTATTCCATAGGAGCAAAATCCATTAAACTGATCAATGTAATTAAAATGAGGAGAAAAGTAGTAAAATGTTCAGTTGGGAGTAGACTGCTGTGGTGGTGATGTTTTTGGAAGCTTCAATATTTGTATTTTTCTTATACTAACTTCCTAGCAAGTTTTACATCTTTCCATGAAGCCTTGAAGTAAACACAGCAAAGCCAGATATCCTTGGCTGCAGCAGAAAGGGGAACTGAAAGGGGGAACCAGAAGTACGAACATGGAACAGACAGACAGTACTTGAGCAGTGTTTGGTTTATATTTCTGTCAGTCTGCCATTTCTGTTTGTCACGTAATACAAGAGATTAACTGCAAACTGTAGTCTTCTACCTGTGGCAGCCGGGATTCCCAGATGGGCTGGCATTTATGTACCTGTAACTCGTGGGCTTGTGTAACTTCCAGCAACATTTCAATAAAGTGTTCCGTCTTATCTGTGATAGAGCTTTGATGAAACAGGGATATATCCAAGAGAAGCACCCATCCAGCTAGTGGTTACAGTCTGACGATGTGCCTCCCGTATTGTCTGCAGATTCCTGCAATGCACTGCTTGCCAGCTTGTAGAACTCAGATAGGTCAGCAGTTCTTACCTTGTGCATCCATTACTTGTCCATCATTAACTTGTGCCTCATTAGCTTTGCCGTCAGACCTAGCCTCGCCTTGTGGATGCTGTTTCTCAGAGGTTATTTTTTGAAGATATTGTGTACTTCTCTCATGTGACATTTCTTTCCATTTTAAGATGGATTTCTGTTCCTTTCACATGTATTTTGCAAGGAATCAAGCTAAATCTATAAACTGTACACCACTGCAGTAAGAACCTCATTATCAGTGGTTGAGGATGCAATTATAAGCATTTTTTTCAAGGTATTTATATTTGATGGTAAAATTATGTTTTGTCTGGATTCCTCATTTTAAGGTGACTTTTTGGCAAATTCTGTTTTAAATAACTACTTGTTTAGATGTCTCCATCAGATCATTTAGTATTTTTTTTTTTCTCTGTGCAGAATGCAACTGTGACTCTGTGGGCTCAGTGGACAATACTTGTGGTCCTAGAGGACAATGTCTCTGCCACAGTAACTATGCTGGATTTAAATGTGACGAGTGTGCTCCAGGTTATTACAGCTATCCCAGCTGCTTGCGTAAGTAACTTGTTCTTTTTTGTGGCCTTATTCTTATTTACATTATGCATGTAAATCATTGCAAAACTGAGAGTTTATGCAGGAACTTGCCAACCATTTGATCTAGTGGTTGAGCAGTGTCCAAGGCAGGGGGGTTGGAATTAGATGATCTTTGAGGTCTCTTCCAACCCAAGCCATTCTATGATTCTATGAACTTGAAATAGTAAGATTGTTACACAGTTTATTTTGAATTGTGCTTCTGGCCCCTTCAGCCATCAGATGTAAAGATGTGATGGGCATGTAAACTGTATTCTGTATTTTGCCATCATATTTGAAGTGCAGTTCTAGCTGCAGAATTTGCCCTATTCTTTCTGTAACTGTAAGAAGATCAAGAAAACAAAATCAAAACCAAGTCTGCTCTTAGGATGGTACGAGGAAGTTGGGGAAGAGAAATTTATTATGGTCCCAGATAATCCTACTTGTTTCAATGTCAAGGCGGAACAGATCATCTCAGACTCATAGGTTACAAGCAAGGCTGAGGACCCGGTACATTGTTAATTCAAAGAAAAATGAAGAACACTCTAGATGGTATTCAAAACCTCTGCAATACCAGAGTTTTGGAAAGTTATTACTGGGTATGTATAAGGTGAACCCTACCAATACTGTCAGTGTTTTTTTTGTTACATAGCTTGCCAGTGCTCCCCTCGTGGTTCCCAGCACAACACGTGTGAGACAACAGCAGGGCAGTGCGAGTGTCAAACAGGCATTACGGGCAGACAGTGTGACCGATGCCTTTCTGCAGCCCACAGTTTCCCCTACTGTGAAGGTAAGACTTGTGAATGGAATGGAGAGTTTTCCATCACATCACCCCCCATTTTTATTGTGGGATTCTCCAGAACATTCTGCTGTGTGTAGTTTTACAGAAACTCTCTGAAGGGTGGAGAGGGAGGGCCACACCAGGAGTGCATATCAGATGAGTTCATTCATTGTTCTGTATGTTAAGAAACGTCTTTCAGTTGTAGGCTGGTGCTGTATTTGTCCAAGTGACTACTTTGTATACCAAAACAGATAGGCTAAATACATGTTTGAACAATCATTATTAAAGGCTTCCAATGGTCTTAAAGTTGAAAGTTCTTGATTCACTCCAGGGTGGCTGTATTTAGAAGCCCTTTGAAAGTTGTAAATGTTACATTGTGGTTTTTCATTACTGTATTTCGCAGCTCTGTTTTCAAAAGATCTTTCCATGTGTTTGTTTTTTAATTGCATAAAGGAGTCAGCAGTGAATGTGACCCTTCAGGTAGCATTGATTCTCGTTCTGTAAGTATTCTATCACTGCAGATAGCAGTATTTGTTAATCATTCATGTATGCTCTGGGCCTTTGCTGAACACCTGCACTTTGTTGTCTAAGTGCCTGAAGCCTAATCTTAGACTCTGAAAGAATCGCACAAGCTTATTTGCAGAGTAAGAGTGGAAACGACCTTTGTGTTTTTTTCTTTGATCATACCAATGCAATTACCTGTTGAGGGAGGTAACTGTTTTTTTAAATAAATTTTATATGTGGCATATACATACTGTTTATGTTACTTGGTATGTTAGAGTACTGATATGCACAGACACATATGTACGTCTGCATGTATATGTCTCAAAGACACGGGTCTGGGTTGGTATGGACCATTTTAGCACCAAAGCATTCCTGAAAAGATGATTCCTTCTTAGTGACTGTTGTTATTTCACTATTATCGTTGTTAATACTGTGGTGGTTGTTATTAGTAGCATACTATCAGAAATCACAGTCAGGATTAGAAATTATCATGTTACACTCCATATTAATGGGTTGTGAAGAAGAAAGGTAAGTCTGGCAGATGGAAGAGGTAGGCTCATGTTTACATCTGTGTTTGTTTTCCAACTTTTCTTAAAGTCCTCCCTGGAAACAATGTTGATGTATCTGAGCAAATAAGCCTGCTGAGAGACATCCATCCTTTTTTACAGAAAGGTGTCAAAAAAAAGAAGCTAAGAAGAAAAGCAGAATTCAGAATTATTTCCCTCTGCTTGTTCGTAAGAACAGATGTGCAGAGGAGTGAAAAGTGCTATTGTTGCCTCAGAAAAATATGCTTTAGCTTTGTGTAATTATTTTTCCTATAATTAGTAAATAGAGACAACAAATAAATGTGCCTACAGAAAGAGAAATAGAAATAGAAATTCTGCATGGAATTGTGGGAGTGATTTAGAACATAATATATGTAGAATTAAAACTACAGAATAAATTTTGGTCAAAAAAAAAGTCATGGTATGGCATTGCCATAATTTGAAAAAAGTTACCAATAATATTGACATTTTGAATCTGAATTGGTTCATTTTGCTACTGTCTTTTCCATTCTGACCTCCTAAGAAAAAGAGCAATAAGGGAGGAGAAAACACGAAAAATAATGATTACTTTTAAGGAAATCTGTATTTTAAACTATTTGCAAAACAGTTAATGCTGTAGAGCGGTTCTAATAAGGCTATAAAAGAATTGGAAAGTACATCTGTTGGGACATTTAGGGTAAATTAGATAGGCAAAAACAAGCAGTATGGAACAATCCTGTGCTGATAGTGTAAGAAGGAGAATTCCAAGAAGGCAGAATGAGCCTGTTTCCATGCTTCTGTGGAAGCCAGTAAGGTGCCTGAGGTGTTAATATTAGGTTTTTCTTAGTACTAAAGAGCTGTGCGTTTTTTGTGAAACAGATGAATTTATATCGACTCCTTTCTGTCTTTAGGGCTATTGTCAATGTCTTCAGCACGTTGAAGGCCCTACGTGTAGTAAATGTAAACCGTTGTACTGGAACCTGGCCAAAGAAAACCCGGACGGATGTACAGGTATGGCTTCAAGACATATTTCTTTGGGTTATGAAATGTGCTAAATTCGTTTGAAAATCATCTTCATTAGCTGTGGCCATCTTTGGGGCTCATTGACTTTCCCAAGTTGTTAACAGCGTGTTTTTCACATTATTTAATTTTAACACCAAATCACCTCTGATAGCAAAAGTTATTTTTACAAGTTTGACCATAATTTCACGAGTGCTTGCTGGTGTTAGACCAAAATGTTCTCTGAATTACAATGCTGTATGCTTCATATGGCCATATGGCAATTTTACTGCATTTCTTCACTTAATACCGAGACCAGAATTTGGCTTACTGTTTTGAGAAGAAAGGTGCTTACTCATTTGGTATCATCTCCTAGCTTGTCCATACATCTTTGACTCTAGATACTTACCAGTCCAAACATCTCCTCAGATACTAATTTCTGCATCTTTCATGTAATTAGTCTTCTCTGCCCTCAGTCACAAAGTCAATACTGGGTTTCACCAAACCTCTAGCTCAGCAACATGTCCATCATTTATATTTAATATAGGAAATAGTGGTGGTCCCAAAGTAGCACTGCAAAATAGGAACTGCCAGTCAGGCTGGCAGACAGTTTTGCTTCAATTATCTTAATGTTTTGGAGAAAATAAGCAATTCTAAATTCAAACTCAAGGCTGTTTTTGTTAAACACAAGTTAGAATTCATTAGAACGTGTCAGTTAATTGCACATACACGCAAGTCCTCATTCTTCCTCCTTTGCTTTTTCTTCTCACCTTGTGTCAATATCCACATGCTGCTCTGAACCTTCCAGAGTGATATTCCCCTTGTTGCACTATGACTCAAAATTGCATATTCAGGGTGGTGGTGGCGGTGGCTGTTGTTGTTTATTTCCTGCTAAGTATCTTGAAAAGATGCAATGCAGGTCATCACTTTCTGTTTTTCCATCTGGGCAGCATGCCAGTGTGATGTGAGTGGAACACTAAGTGGAGTTGGAGAATGTCAGCAAGTAAGTGAAATTAAAAGTAAGACATTAATTCAACTGATTTCTGTAAAGATAAATTATTGTAACAAGTGATAAGGTGGAAATCTTAAAACTAATTATTGCTTTTGCACGTAAAGTGACTGGTGACATCCTAGTGATGTATAAAAGTTCTGAAAATTTTTCATCATCCTGAATGCAGATATCTGTTCGTTAAATGTGATGTGTAACACAAGTTATGTCTGGATAGCATTTTTTAATTGAGATTATAGCGATTTTCTTATTCACAATTAGAGGGAATTCAAAGTACTGCAAGAATGAAGTTCTGGAAAATGTGTTGAAACATTTTTGATCAAATTGTTTTCTTCACAGGAAACTGGACATTGCTATTGCAAATCTAACGTGTGTGGAGATTCCTGTGGCACCTGTGAGGCTGGTTATTATGCTCTTGAAAACAAGAATTATTTTGGCTGCCGAGGTAAAGAGCATACTGAGTAGCACATCTGCATTTAACACAAAAGTGTTTAGAATTCCAGAGGTGGTATTTTTTTAAATGTGGGTGTATTTGTTGGATCACTCGTGCAGTATTTCACACAGTTGCTTGTAACACATGTGTGAGTTTGTTTGAGCTTTGTCTTCCAAAGGGAGAAAGAACAAGGAAGATAATACCACTGTAATTTCCAGAGATTTTACGTCTCCCTCACTTGAGAAAATGTGTTCTTCTTTGAGTTCATCATCTTTTGCCTCACCATCCCCAGTACCTTGTTTAGCACCACCTGTCTGAGGTTTCTCTCTCACAGCCCATTGCGCTATCGCATGAGGAGCTGCTGAAGCTTGCCCAGCACAGAACCAGTGTGAGCCTGGGCAATGCTGGGCTCTGTGCCTAGCCTTCATTCCTGCACGTGTGCTTGAGCCTCATTCATGAAGCTGACCTCACTAATCCCTGTCAAAGTAATGCCTCCCGCTCTGAGAGCGTTTCAATGAAGTCAGGAGTTAAAAGGCAGCGAAAAGTTTAGTGCAGTACATAACACCCAGCAAAACATTTCACCCCAGCAAAATACTTAAGTATCATAGCTAAAGGGATTCCCAAATAAGATAGCTGAAAGTAATTCCTTCTCTCACTCCTTCTACCAGGATACAGGGCAAGGGATGTTTGATTTTCCTGCAAGTGTCACTTGTAAGAGTGGTAGCTCTCTGTTCTCTTTAGCAATTTTCTAAGGTCTGCTGCTGGAATAACAACTTAAAATGTTACTTGTTTTTTGTAACTTGATTCTTTTTGCAAGTATGTTTGTGCAAGTATGCTTTAGACTGTGGCTCAATATGTTTTGAAGCACAGCCAAAAGCAGCTGTGACATGGAGGAAGTGGTCATTCTCCTGTAGGATACTCACCCTGCCATGTGTCTGGGGGGTTCTTCAATGGGTCCCTTCCTTCCTTGCCCCATCCATTAGTTTGGATTTGTTAAAATTATTGGAAGTGCTTTCACTGTCTTCAGTGCGCTTCACACCTGTCCAAGGATGATGCAAGAGATTTGGTTTTAAAGCACTGATGTACTTTTAGCAATCATTTTATGTGTGCAAAGTAAAAAAGCAATAGCTAGTCTATCGAAGAAACCTTCCATGCCTAATTTTCAAACCAAAGATTTAATGAAAGGGATCTGGCTTCACAAAGTACTTGAATTCTCCTTGATTTTGGTGAGGTTATAGATGCTTAACATTCTGTAAATGTTTAGGAACATTAAACCTTTTAGGTTAGTTTTGGATTTTTTAGCCTAGACGTTCTTGTTCCTTAGCATGGTGTGCTGTGCCTCATTATTAGGTGGCTTGCTACCTGTCTCCTGGAGCAAGTCACTCAACATTGTTGACCAATACTGATTAAAAATATGTATACACTGTTATGTAAACACATATGGTTTCCTTATGTTGTGGTACCAGACTCTGAAAAACTTCTTACTCCTTCTGTAAGTTAGGTGCTCTTTAAAATAATTGATTATCTTGATATTGACATAGAAATTCTTACTTATTAACAAAACATTTGGATGGCTGTTCTGCAAAACTGTGGTCCATGTGGCTTTTCACTTGTGACTTAAAAACAAAGTAATGTTAGAAGCAGAAAATAAGAAAACAACAAACACGAGAAGCCAGAAATAATTGCAGCTTATGTGTGGGCGTTAACGTGTTTGAAAGAGTCAGGGGGAGTCTGAAGGGCTGGAAGCCCTTCATTTCCTCTGAAGGAGGAAATGAGTCAATAATAGTGTTTAATTAGAGGAAGGAGGTGTGTTTTCTGATAACTTTTATCTCCCTTTCTGATGGGCTATCTGGCTTCTGTTTTTTGCCTGGCAGGCTGTCAGTGTGATGTTGGAGGATCCATCAGCTCTGCATGTACCGAACCCTCGGGCGCCTGCCAGTGCAGAGAGCACATTGAGGGAATGGCCTGTCAGGAGTGAGTCTGACTGCAGCAAATAGCTTGTGCTCCAGAACAGTTCCTTTGAGACTGCCCGTCAGTTCCTTGCTAGCTTTTCACATGAGATTCTGCATTTGTTGATAAATAAGCTGGATAATTGTGGTATTATTCTACTCATTTTGCCTGACAGATTTCTTCTGTTACTTTAATAAGATTTATTGACTTGTTTTCCTTAAATAACCCATACCTGGTTTTGCACTCACATTGCATACATCAATGTATCTGTATCTACTAAGGGTCACATAAGAAAAAGTACAGCTGTACAAGCTTCTGGAAAGAGAATTCTCATTTCATCCATCTTATTTGCTGTCTGGAATTTATTCGCTGCTATCGGAGTTCCTCAGTGATCAGTGGATAGCTTCCCTTCCATTGCTTTATTCTCTTAGATGTAGACCATACAGGGTCTGGTAATTCTTTCAAATTACAGTGGTGGATGGGTGGAGGCGTCTTGCCAAAAAAAATGCTGGAAGTAGGGGTGATACTCAGCTGACAAACTACATGGAAATGTCATAAATTCATCAGGCTTTTTTAGCTTACATGGTGGTGGAATGAAAATTTTTGTCAGAATGAATTTGGTTTAGCTGTTGACTGACATGATTTAGGCACATTGCCTAAAATGTCTTTACTTCCAAATAAATGTGACAGGCTCAATCAATGGTTATATTTGTCTTTTACACTGGCAAGAATACCTTGACTCACAATAAGAAGAATAGTGAAGGTTCAGAGGAAAGGAATAGTCCTTGAATGTTTGTTTGCTTTTTTTTTTTTTTTTTTTTTCTCCTCTTCTTGAAAGGCCTGAGAAAAACTATTTTTTCCCTGATCTGCACCACATGAAGTTTGAGATTGAAGATGGTACTACTGCCAAGGGCAAGGAAGTTCGGTTTGGCTATGATCCTGAGGAATTTCCTAGCTTCAGTTGGAGAGGATACGCCTGGATGTCCCCTATACAAGTAAGCTGGTATTTCACTCAGGGCTTTTGGGTGGAAACATAAATGTATGGTATGTATTTCCCCATTGCACTGCTGTATGCATGCAAGGTCGTGGAGAAACCAAAAGAAAGGACAGGATCCCACCTATCTGAACACTTTGGCAATGTATCACTGTTTGGATTAGTGAACGCTGGCATTTGAAGTTGGTCGTTGCTGGTGCAAAAATGTGTTCCTCAGAGATGTTCTTTAAGAGGTGGTTTTTTTTTGTTTTGTGNTTAAGAGGTGGTTTTGTTTTGTTTTGTGTTTTTTTTTTTTTTTTTTAAGCATTTTCCTGTAGGTTTAAACTAAAGAACTAATAGCTTTATAGTATATATTCCTAAACACAAAAATTCTTGTCAGCATATAGAGCAGCAGAAGCAGCGGAAGACTGATGTTTGGCTAAATCACTTGGGTTATGGGTATCTGTAGTAGTCAGCACCCATAAAATTTCATGTCTCATCACAGTGCCTTCACACTTGCAACTCATATTGGGCAAGGAAGAGAAAGTCACCAGCTTTATGAGGAATGGTACCTTCGCATTACAGCAAGCAGGAAAATGTGTGATTCAGTAAAACAAGATGAGAGCGGGAGTGTATTGGCAATTTAGTCTCATGACAATCTACAAATAAAATAAACAGCAGCAGAGGGAATAAGTATGTCTCAGAAAGGAAGTCAACATAATTTAATTGTATGAGAAAGGATCTGTTAGACTTTGGACTGAATTGCTAAGCAAGTGAACCAGGATTTTAAAACAGTAGATTTGGGCTATAAATGGGATTTGCTCACTCATCTTAAAAGCAGATGTAGGCTTTCTGTAGTACTCTGATGCAGATGAGATTTGTAAGTCCCTAGATATACTTGTGTCCAGCCTCTGCAAGCTGTCCAAGGACTAATGAATCGCTACAGACAGACCTAAGCACATAACCATTGTGCAAGCATAGTGATTTTCTTTCCATTCTTCACTTTTCACTCCTTTCTCTTTGTTCTTTTCTTTTTTCCTTGTAACAGAACCTGTTTTTTTGTGTGGTTTTGGTGGTTTTTTTTTTTTTTTTTGATATTTGAGAATTATTTCACATTCACAATGAAGGCAACTCCTCAGCAGCTGTGATTTCTTAACTTCTGCTTTCTAGCTTAATGGCTTTTTGCATTTCATATCCACTTGGCATATTGCAAAGAAGCAGTGAACAAGCTTAGTTTCTAATCATGCTGGAAGTGTGCATTACTTTGCCCACCTGAGTAAAGCTTTTCAACTCATGGAAGTAATTGCTGGATCTAGGCCCTCCACAGTTAGATCCTTATGTAGATAATCTCACATTCTTAATTTCAAGGAACTTTCTGAATTTTGTCATAGCTTTTCTGTGTCTTACAGGATTCTAAAATATTCATGACATTTCTTTTGTGGAAGACAATGTTATAATATCTGTCACACAAAAGGCTAATGTAACACCTTGGTGAAACTATTTCAATATAATTTTAAAAAAGAGGTGAAATAAATACCCTATGCTTCTGTGCTGCACTGACATTGCTAACATGGGTGTCTCATTACAGACTGAGAAGCTGGCAGCTGGGCTGAGATTTTAAAGCACTGGCAAGAGGTGCCTAAGTTTGTGACAGAGCTCAAAGAATAAAATCTCCTCACTTGCTGTCTTTGCTTGAAGCCAAGGACTGACATGTCTTCCTCCCTTGTTACCCATATATGTCATTTCTCTTCACCTGTGTCTTCTACATTTTCCAAAAAAAGCTTAAAAAACATTTTGTTAAACCTCATGAGGCATGTTTATTTCTTTCACCTTTTCTTTTTAGTTCCTCTCTATCTTTCAAGTGTTTCCTCTGAGCATCTCATCCTTCCAGCAGTCATCCTTCTCCATTTAAAACAACAGTTGTAAAACCTTCCTCCACGTGTCCCTGTTTTCTCTTTTGTTCTGCTGTCCCTCTGCAGTCACCAAAATTTTGTCCATCTAATATTTGTAGATCTCTTGTCCTTATCATCTGTTGTATATTTATCTTTGCTTTCTGCTTTGCATCTCTGTTTAAAAAGTGGAGGTCTCTGTGATGATCAAAATTTAAGAATATTTGTTCTAAGTAGCATATGAGAGCTGTCACTGTAATAACGTTTTCTTTAAGCTTGCAGCAGTAAGAGAAAATATGGCTTTGTGCTCCATTCTGGAAGGTATGGAATTTAGAAAACTTGTATGCTTTTGGAGATGCAGAATGAACCACAGTGACAGGGAGGTTATCGTACCAGAAGCCCCTTGAAATGGAATAGTGAGTGGATTATTGTGATGGGAGATGGATTGTGATGATTTGGGAAGGAAGGAAGGAAGCCAAGCCTTTGAGGATGCACCAAACCTGTTTTTCTTAATCTACCAACAACCTATGAACAAGTCTCTGCTGATTCTGTTGTTCTGCAAGCGAAGTAATGGGGCTCTCCTGTGGGCTCACTGGCACTCCAGGGCTGCTGAGAACTATGTGGTCCCAGAGATGTCGGTTCGGCCCCATGGCAAAAGAGTCATGGTATCACATCTCTGTGACACTGAGGGGTGTGCTAGAGGAGCAGAAGTTGCAGTGCTGGCCTGGGATGTATGCATGCTGCAGAGCATTGTGTGTGATCTCAGACTGATGAGTGGCTCTGGCCTGTTCCCTTGGTACTGTGTGTCTCCTTCAGCGCACAGGCAGGGAGAATACCAGTGAAATACTGTCCAAATGTCAAGGTACAATATCCACACGCGTGTTAGTTAAGACCTTCCGTGTCTTTCTGGGTAAGCTGTTATTCAACAAACGTTTTGTTTTACAGGAGGTTTTGTTCCATGTTCTTTTGTAAGCTGCCCGAGCCTTTCTTTTCTGTTATGGAGTTTGTCTTTGACAAATGGTTTTTCTTTCTCTGGGTGCTAGTAACAAACAATATACTTTCCTTTCCTCCTTTTTCCCTTTCTTTTTATTTTTCCCAGCCAGAGGTGGTTGTGCCTGTCACTGTGGCTTCCCCTAAGCTCTTCCACCTAGTCCTCCGCTATGTCAGCCTGGGTTCAAAAAGCTCTAAAGGGAAGATTTCAATTGCTGAGGGAAAGCATTTTGGCACTAATTATACTTGTAAGTGAATTAATTTTCTCACTAGGCTTACGTATCTCCATCTGTCATACACAGCATTGCCATTCTAGTATACACTTGTCTGCATGTGCATTTCTCTTGTAGGCATTTAGTATAGTGCTTGCATGGCTTCTAACTGTTCTTCTAATTAGCACTTTATGGCTGTTTTTGTTTGTTAACTTCCATTTTTCAGAACGAAGTGAGGATAACTTTGAATGTGGAAAAATCAAACCTCTACTTATTTCGCATTATCCTGAGATATATTAACCCTGGAGGTGAATCATTATCTGGCCGCATATCTGCTTGTCAATCTCGGCCTGAAACAGGTAGGTACGACTCAACAGCACAACAGCTCAGGTGAATGATAGATCAGAGAAGCCTTTTCAAGATGCAACTAATTCAAATTTGTAATGTCGCTTAAACTGCGTTGCTTTTAATTGTCATTGCTTTTGTGCTTTTCCTGATAAATTTTGCTGTAACTGATGTGGCTATGTTTGCACGCAACTTCTGTTGGCAGTAGTAATCTACTTTTGTTCTTTAAATGCTTACCAAATTCTGTGCTTTCTGTTCTGTTCTCAAAAGCTCTGAACTGTGTGTTTTATGAAGCTTTCAAAGAAGGGATAACAGCACTTAGCTTGGTTTAGTTGCCTTTATCATTTCAGTTTAAAGGTGGTTTCTGCCTTCCATTCATGAATAATATTTATTTAATGATCAACCCAGTCAACCAAGTTAGCTCTGATTACAGACCTCAGCAACATCTGGTGACTTCTGGGCCCTAGTAAGAGATAAATACTCAATATCCTTTGAATGGTAGAGACATACCAAGTCTATGTTCAGAATTCCCTTTTGTTATGCCCAATGTTATCACCCTGTTGGGAGTCAAGGTAGTTTAGTTGTAGTTCCTTTCAGTAATTTGGAGCAGACAGAACTGAAGGGTTGACAGGTGCCACTCAGCAGAATAGCCGCAGTTCATAGTCAGGTCTGGCTCAATTGCCTGGGAGGCAGGAAACCAGCTTGGGGCAAAGCTTTTGTCTGTGTCCTGGGGCTCAAGAGGAAACCTTTGCTATTCACAGCATTTTAGATGCTCCTGAGAAACTCTGGTATCAAAAATATATGGCCTTGAACAAGAACAGGCTTTGTGTCAACTGAACATGTCATAAGTCAGTGCAGAGACAGATTGAATGGAAAACGATGGAAGAGAGAAGGGAATTGAACATTTCAGAATGTGGCAAAACTGGCCATTACGAGGAAAAAGGTCTGCTTTTCTGAAGTTTGCTCAAGACTAGTAAGATTGGAGATGACAATAATTGCATAGCTCTGTAACTGACTGTGTGCAGTGAATACATACTGACAGAGGAGCATCGACTGGCTCCTGTTAGACGGAGTTTAATGTATGAAATCCTAAGTCCAGAGCACTAAGCAAGCAAAGACATCTTTCTCGGTCTTATTTTTTCCTTTTTTTTTTTTTTTTTTTTCCTGGCAGGGTCTGCTCAGAGCAAAGAGTTTGTCTTCCCACCCAGCAAGGAGCCAGCTTTTGTCACAATCCCAGGAAAAAGCTCCACAGAACCTTTCTTACTGGTTCCTGGCACGTGGATTGTCAGTATAAAGGCAGAGGATGTCCTCTTGGTAAGAAAACAATTGAGGAAAACAAGTGCTTGAAGGCTGTCATGGTAGTTTTGCTCGAGTTACTTGTCAGGAAGAACTCTAAGAAGCAATTGAAATTCAGTGTTAGTGGAAAGAGTTACAATGGCAGAATATCATATGATATGTTCACAGTTCAGCCTCTTATTTCATATTTCTTTTCTTCCTCTGACTTTCACCTGCTCTAATTTTGTATGGACTTACAGACTTTCAGTCTATCTGGAATATGTACCTTCAAGGGATGAAGCAATATGAATATATGGCACAATTGGTTGAGCATAAAAGCTCATCTAAATTTGTAATTCTTACATATCAGATGTTGTATTTAAAGCTTGGCTCAGCTACAGATGATCAAGCAGTTAGTTTTCTGACAAAGGTTCTTCAGAAGAATGCTATAAGATGAGCTTCACAATTAGCCAGTCACTATCTAAATGTTTTTATCCTCCCAGCTTTACTCTTCTTCCACACACTGAAAAATTTTCTGTGACAGCAGTTCTGAGAAATTGCTATAAAAGTACAAAGCCTTTGAGGTGATCATTTATGAAAAACCTTGGAGGTGATGATCACAGTGATACCATACTGAAATTCATGTGTATATTATATAGGGTTAACAAGTAGCTGGTATCTGTAGTCGTCAGCCCTGAGGCTCTGTTGAATTGATGGAACACCATGTGAAATGGTACTAAAGAGCTTGCATACATATTTCTTACTGAAAGTGACAGTACTTTTGTGCCTGCTTTTTTAAACAATAACTTTGAAAAGGA
>VXAV01008072.1:730108-747871 GCA_013399715.1 Alectura lathami | reverse complement strand
AAAAAAAAAAAAAAAAAGTTTTTACAAATAAGCTCTAATTTCTTTTTAATTGAAAAGGTAGAGAAAAAATGTTCTAGCTTTTGAACCACAACTTAATAGATTATGTGGAATATATTCATAGAGCCACCTGGGATACTTGAATCTCCCTTGCAAAGTCAAACAGTTGCGTTTTATGGATGTGAATTGCATATACTGGGGGAAAACTGGGCAGAGCCAACTGTGTATTACCGAGCAGTGCTTGTGTAACACAAGCTTATACAAACTGGTTTTTGTTTCTGCTACCAACCAGACTACTGTTTATAAAGCACGAACAACCTTGGGCTACAAGATCGGTGTTTTGTAGCTTACAGCTTAAGTAAGAGGGGCCTGTGCTTTTTCATGCAGAGGCTCTGGACTTAATGGGTCCTGCAAGGCACAGATGTGGTGGGGAAGCTCCTTTATGGGCACCATCTTGTACAGTGTAAGGTGGGATAGTGGCTGCAGAGTTTCCCTGCTCACAGAACACCTGCCTTTGTCCGATCTTACAGATACCTTCCATAACTATTATTTAAGTAGTTATTTTTGTGCAATGCTACATTGTGAAAGACTGGAGATGTTCCTTTTGTGATTCTCCGCCTAGTCTTACATTTGTTGTATGATTTGTTCTTAGGATTATATGGTGCTGTTACCTAGAGATTATTATGAAGCATCCATCTTGCAGATACAAGTTACAGAGCCTTGCATCTCTTCAGGACGTGCTTCAACAGAGAAGTCAGTATATATGCTACAAAATAAACTGTTGCCTTAGATTATATTGCTATTATACTTCTGCAATTGAAAGCAATAATAATTCTGTGTTCTGGTTTTTGTTTTGTTTTGTGCAAGCTGCTTGCTCTATCAGCATTTGCCATTGGGCAGATTTTCGTGTGTCCTTGCTTCAGAGGCAGCGTATTTCAGGCATGGGGGAGAGTACAGAAGAATACCTGTTCGGCAGCCAACTCCTGATCAACCTGTGATGTCCCATATCAGTGGAAGAGAGGTCAGATTCCTGCATGCTAATTGCAGTCACATCTGTATGATTAACTGCAAACCCACTGGACTAAAATGGTTGCAGATTTGTGGCTCGGGATTTCCAGATCTGTAACTCATCCCTAAAATTAACTGTGCCCTAAGATCTACATTTTGTACAGATCTCTGTAAAAAGCTCAGTATAGGCACTTATAACTGTAACTAGGATGGATGTTTCACTCTGACAAAACTGTTGTGTTAAATAAAAATCACTGTGTTTCAGGCATACTGCCTTGTTCAGCATACTGCTTAATTACAGCAGAAATGGCAGAATGGTTTCTCAGCAGTATCGCTATACATACATCGCTCTTAAATTCATCTTTTTTTCTTTGTTTCTTAAACAGTTTCACTTATGTAAAATATTTACTTTGATATAAAACAAGCAGAATCAGTTATGTCACTGTTGTAGGTCCATTTAAAGAGAAGCATATGTTTTATGAAAGCAAAAATTATACTAGAAGCATATTTGGTTTAAAAAAAAAAAAGATATTTTATCGAGTACATGACAATTATATGTAGAGTGATTATGTCCTCTATTACTGTGTTCTGACACTTGCTTTTGAAAATACCAACTACAGCAGCGATACTTAGATGCCACAGGCCCTGGTGCTTCATCATTGATGCATGTGCTAAACTTCACTGGTATGAATAATTGCAGTGAAGTCAGGATGGCTGTTGACAGAATTATTTGCTTGTTTAAATATTCATAGCCTAAGGACTCCTTGAGAAAAAAAGCTTAAATTTGCGAAGAATTATATAGCCCACTCTAACAAAAACCTCTGTAACCACAGCACCTTCCATGCAACTACTTTGAAGTATTTTCCATAAAATATTACTTTAACCAACTTGCATGGGTGGACTAAAAGAAAATTGTTATTTCAGACAGTGGCAATGACTATTTGCTGGAGATGGTGCTTTCACTCTTTGTAGGGAATCAGTACACAGCACTGCAGTAGCAGGAGCTGTGTTTATGGAAATGTTTATTCAATGGAGAATTAGAGTCATTTTTTATTTGTTTTTAAAGATAGGCTAGAGATGAGGGTGACAATTTTTCTTAGTATTATTAAAGTTTCCTCACTAGTAGATGAGGAAACGTTAAGCCTCATTTCCTTGGCTTATCTTGCAGATCTGCTGTTATCTTCCTAGCACTGTTACAATGGCAGCTGTTTCCTGAATTTGGTTGACTCTTATCAGTAGACAAAGTGAAAATTTATAAGCACTGCTTCCATTCTGCTGAATTGTCTTTTGCTAAGACAGTACAGGGTTAGCCCTGGGCTGATGCAGAGTGGTTAGCTTGCAGGGCAGGAAAGGGGAGATTCCTGCAAGAAAAGAATTAAAAATATAAAGACTTTCTTTTTTCTTTGCTTGATCTAGGTCAATTTAGAGATGACCGTAAATGTTCCTCACGTCGGTCGCTATGTTCTTGTTTTCGAATACGCCAATGAAGGTGACCAGTTGTACACTGCTGAGGTAGTGATAAATAGCCCTGGGCCTGTCACGGAAGGCAGAGTAAGAATATACAGTTGCAAATACAGGTAAGAATTTCTAAAGTAAGCACTAAATAGTTAAATATTTTAAGATGCAGTTACATTTTTTTATATACTGGAATCCATTCTACTATATACGTGGTTCAAATTTTAGGGTGGTTTAAAAGTAAATACATGATTCTCTAGGTATTGCACAGGTTTTTAAGTCTGTGCAGTCAGCACATTACGTGCTGCTGCTGCTTCAATGAACTTTTTCTGTGCAAAAGGTTTCTTCTTTAAATACTGTTATAAATCCTTAAAAACTATTAATCTTGGAGTCCAGTAGCAGAGCATCCAGCAGCTCCGTTGGCTGCAGATGTCTGCACTATTGATACTTGTTTAGTTAAAAGCATGTCTGAGGGCTTTGGCTATAAAGAAAAATAGCAGCCAGGTTCACAAGGGTGTTCCCACTGTTCTAACAAGATTTGTTGAAGCAGATGTGTAAGTGTTTATCTGAATTTCTGAGTGTAGCCATCCTTTGGTTGTAGGCAAGGTCTTAAGCCCTGTGCTTCTTTATCCTTGTTGACTACGGAGGTTACTGCAGATGTTTCAGAGTTTTCATCTGTCTAAGTAAGATTCTTTAACACTTGAGCAATTCAGAGTATGACTCAAATTAGAACTGTGGTCCTGTATATGTTTGTACCTCTGGGAGTGCGAGGGGCTACTGACGTGCATCAATTTTTCCCATGAGCCAAGTGTTTGACAGATCGGAGGCTTAAGGATATTTGGGATGAAACTGCCCAGTAGGAAAAATCATTTTCATCAGCATGTTTGTGATACAGAGCAGAGCTATGTGAGGCAGTGACCTTGCCAAGATATTGCTAGGGGAAAGATCTTATTTTAGCCTGTTATGTAACAATCTTGAGCCCCAAAACCCTTTATATAAAGCTACCATTTTATTGCCTTTTTTTTTGTTGTTTTTTTTTTTAATCAAACACATTTATGGACTAATTTTGAACATGTTTGTTTGTATGGTATACTGAGGGCTTACTCATGAGAAGACAGAAATCCATTGCTACTTTCATGTAGCAATGCAGTAAATCCCTTCTGCTGCGTTTCTGCGTAAAGCTAATGGTCACCCTACATGTAAGTTGCTGTGGTATCTTTCCCGAGCAGGAAGATACATGTATCTTCTGTTTAAAAAAGAATAAAACAATCAAACCACACAGTGAAGTACATGCAGACCAGAATAACTTGTAGAACCATGAATGAGATGTGCCAGGTCTACATACACCTCAATGAATGTGATTACTCCCACTAAACACTGCAGGAGAATGGATACCAGATTCACAGGTGCTTAGTTGCCCATCTTCTTGTGAAAAACAAGTAAGAGACCTTTATTTCTCTTATCTTAAATGTCCTCAGCCCTGAGCTTTTCTTATTTTTGAGCCATGCTGTGAGCAACAGTGCAACTTTCATACACTGTGATTCCTAAAGGAGAAATAGAGGAGGAGTTGTATGGTGGTTACCGCTTCTCACCCACAGCATGCTGGCTGGCTTAGCTGAGCAGACAACCAGCAGAAAGGAGAGAAATCAGTGTCTTATACCGTAGAATGGCTTGGGTTGGAAGGTACCTTAAAGACCATCCAGTTCCAACTCCCTGCCATGGGCAGGGACACCTTCCACTAGGTGAGGTTGCTCAAAGTCCCATCCAATCTGTGTAGAACTTCTTCCACTTCAGCAAAACGGAGCTACTTCCACTTTTGGAAGGCTGTAGGGATCATGCTACCTGAACATGGCAAAGTTCCAAGCCTTTAGTGAGATTCTTCCTCTTAGTATATGTCTGCCTTTACCCAAGATTTAGAGCCAACTGAAGGTAATCAGTAAGAGGCACAGACCTGCATTTTTTTTCGCTTGGATTGAGGAGTATCTCAGTGTACAGAGGGGCAGTTCTTGATTTGAAGAAACCACCTGCCACTGAGTGGATGGTAGCTGTTGATTCACACCATCAACAACGTGTAGTGGTAGGAGTACAGCAGCTGGTACACCCTGGCACCCTGAGCAGCACGGACCAGGTTCAGAATGTTACTTACATGCCATGTTACACAGCTTGCAGAACATCTGCTGGCAGCATGTATGTATGTATCTGTCTATTCACATCCTGCTTAAAGCAATAGCTCATCTTCAGAGCTGAGCTGAGGTCTAGAGGTTTGAACTCTGTGCAGGTCAATCTACAAAGGGCAAACCACAACTTGTATGTGGTGCTTCCCCTCTTTCTCTAGAGGGGATACTCAGCATGTTCACCAGTGGCTGAACAGAGTTGTTAGCTACCATCCAGCAGAACTACTAGGCACCAGTGGTGAGGCTAGCAAGGCAGCTGAGCCAGGCAGAACATAAAGAACATGGCCTAACTGCTTTCTAATCCTAATCCTGCTTTCCATCTCAGTTTCCTTTGTCGCAGTGTTCTCGTTGATGATAGGAACCGCATCGCAGCCTATGACCTTCTAGCAGATACAAAGATCCGTCTTCAGGCATCATCAATTAATTTTCTTCTGGTATGTTTCCATTTTCTTTTCCCTTTTGTAATACTTGTTCCTCAAGTAGATGAAGAGACATGATTTTCTTCTTGCGTTCACGTGCTGTGTGAAAGGATGTGTATTAGGTGCTAAAAGATGTTGTTCTGTGTATACTCAGAGAACACTGAGTCAAACAAGAGAGGCAAATTCCCGTTTATATTTGATATTGCCAAGGATATTTCCACCGGTCTCACTCTGTATTTCAGTTCCTTTCAGTTTTCTATGTGCAAACTTAAATTAAAAACTTCTGGTAAATTTTTTCTTCATTACTGTATTGTTTTTCATTTTCTTATTTCCTTTTTTTTTTTTTTTTTTCCTTTTAATCCTCAAACCTACATGGGAGTTTCCTGAGGCTCTTACAAGTTTCAAATAATAAATGCATTGGTTTTAGAAATGACAGAACTTTGAAATGCTTAGAATAAAAAGCCTTCACTGCCATCTTTTGGCCCATACCAGTAATACATTTTTCTGGACTGGATTTTTTTTTCTAAATTGTTTCTGTGTTTACTGTTTTAGAAACATAAGGAAGTTACACAATAGGGTAAATGTAGAGTTAAGACCAAGCAATAAACACACAAGTAAGTTTCACAGAACTGTTTTGAAGAAAGCATATATCAGTTATTAATCCTTTCAGTGTGTTCAGTGTGAACAAATACCATTTAAATTGTATGGTAGCTCCCTGCGGCAACTACTGTGCCAACAAGATCCATATCCAAAAGATGTTGATATTACTAGGCTGTATATCCACATATGGAATTTTTGTGTTAAGGATATCTTTATTTTTTATTTCTAAATTCCAGTCTTCTTTTTCTGCATAACTTACTTCAAGATCGATTTGAATATTCTCCTGAGATGTAGGGAATATTTCCCTGTGCTAAATGTAAACACTGCACTTAGAAAAAGATAGGAAGAACAGGAAAAAGAAAAGCTTCTGTTGCATGGTCATTTAGCATGGACTCAGTGTCCCAGCAGCTTTGGAGTTAAATTGCTTTGGAGTTAAAATGCCCCTGTCATATAGAACAGAGTCAAAGGGGAGCCACCCCCAGACCTGGAGCTGAGAAATCTGGTTTAAACAGTGAAAGGGAAGTGGGATTCTCGTGGTCAGCTTTTAAGAGGGGCTCTTACAACTTGATAGTCTTTATCTCACTCTGATGCAAATGAGTTGTCTGAATCCTTACAGTGTTGCACACTAACTTTTTAGCTGTTCTGAAGTACAGTTCAGACCTTCAGAGTCTACTCATGTTCCTCTGCAGTGTGCTGCAGTCCTCTGGGTAATTACAGGCAGGATAAGCACAATGCTTAGTGCTCAGGAGAACGGTTTTTTAGCAGTCGACCTTCTAGCTTCTAAAGGGTTTATTCCATGCTCACTATTGCTAAAACATTTTTGGCTATCTTTGGACCCTACAAGTTGGTCTCCTGTGATTCCCATTACAGTACAGATACTTGCTTGCATTTTAATTTATTTAACTTCTCAATAGCGAACATTTCCCTGAGAAGGACAGAAAAATGCTATTAAACACGAGGCATTCATTTGTAAAGTATGTGACCATTTGTAAAGTATGTGACAATACATAAGTCTGGACTCTTGTCTCCTATGTTACAATTCGGCTCCATCATTCTGCTTTCAGGTTTGTGTCTGTTATTTACGACACTAATTGTGCTTATTTTTCAGCACAAGGTTTGTATTATATCAGCTGAAGAATTTTCTGTGGAATATGTGAATCCTAAAGTACACTGCATAGCTGCTTACAGGAGTACTCATGACGGAAGGTAACTTGCTTGTTCTTATCCTTAGTATTTTCTGAAAAATCCTTGGAAGAGAGACTAAATGGAATTTTAATGCTTTTAAGTGAACCTTTGCTTAGTGATTCAAAGGTGGTTTGTAGGCCACTTTTACAAGGTAGTATTAATAAAAAAGTTGAAGTGTTAGTGTTATCTAGACAGGATTCATTCAGGAAGTTGTTAATACTAACGTTTTCCTAGCCTCTCTGAGCACTCGTGCATTAGAAAACAAATGTATTTCACAATGTGATAGGTGTCCAAGGTGTAAAAATATTGCTGCTTCTGTGGCAAGTCATGAATTATCAGGCCTGAAATACTGACTGTTCACTCTGGAGTTTCATTCTGCATCAACAGCTTCACCTGTTCCAAATGGCTTTAATTTCTAATTGATTGGGGAATGGCTGCCCTGTCAGGCATCCCAAATTCACAGATCCATGAGCAGAACTTGGCAGCATCAAACTACTCAGCATGTAGACCCTTGCTTCACAAAGAAACCATTCCCTTCTCCACCTCATTGGGGCTCCTATGCGATAGGTGTGCCCTCAGCATTTGTCACGCACAGGAGCGCTAGGTGATCCTTCTCCTCCTTTATACTGGTGTAGGACCAGTACTTAGAGCACTCATAGGCAGTAGGGTTGCCTGAGGTTGATGTCCCCTTGTTACTGAGAACATTTGACTCTAAATTTTCACTTCCCAAGAAGCCAGTTTCAGGTTCTGCAGAGCACTTGCGCCATCCTGTTGAAGGTCTTCCCCTCTCCATCTGTTTTGGTCTTTGTGTCAGAAAGGAACTGTCATTGCAGTTTCTGAATTAGGAAGCCTCACATTTCAATTTCTGTTACACTTCCTTGGATGTCCCTTGTGATTCGTGTCCTAAGGCTTTTTTCCAAACTGATCTGCCCAGGCGGAGAACCTCACAGTAAATGTTATTTGCTAGACTTCAGAGGCAGAAAGAGCTGGTGACTAGGTCTACTAGTTTTCCAGACAGTAGCTCATAATAAAACAGTTGAATTGAAACAGAAAACAGAGAAATCTGGATAATAAATTGGATAAATCATGTGACTGTGCTTGGCTTGCCAGCATGCATAGCTTTGAATTGCAGTTTTAATTCTCCTGCTCAGCCTTACAGCTGAGACTAGCTTTCTAATGCTGAAGGTACTTGTCCTTGCATGACGGGAATTTTGCATTCCTGGGCATTTATACTCCGAGTAAAATGGGGAAAAGAGGCTGGGTGAAATGCATTATTTAAAATAAAGCTGATGTAGATGTATGTACCTTTTACTTTGTGTCTGCGCTCTATTCATTCATTCATTCATTTATTTATTTATTTTTAAATCGGCTATATTTGCATAGTTTACTGTAAGTTTCTGTTCTGTTATTGAGGCAGTTACCTGGCAGTATTTCTGCTTTCCTGCTTTCCTGAAAGTGTTTAGTGTTCACCAAGTTGAAAGATTCAGAATCTTGTCTCAGTTTAGCAGTATTAGAAGCAGATGTTGCACGTGGTTTCCCACACAAGCCTGGCAAACACATCACAGTCTTGGCCCTGAAACGTAATTGCCATTCCAGTTCCAGGCCTGTCTTGAGCAAAGATTGATCGTTGTCTACTGAGTACCTACAAAAAGTGAACGAACACTAACATAAAACTCCCAAATAACATTTTCTCCTGCAATCTTGGAAAACATTCCTCTCAATCAAGTTCTTCAGACTTATATATACCAAGGAAGAAATTAAACACAGCAGTGGATGAACAGGGATGCTTTCAAGGAGTACCGTTATTTATTTTGGCTTCAATTCTACAAATATTTGAGTGTGTACTTAACTTCTAAGTACTTAAGTAGTCCTACTGGCTTCAGTGGGAAAACTTGCCTGTTTAAAGGATAGTCCTACATAAATATTTGTAGAACTGAGAATTCAATATTAGTACAGATGCTGGTGAATGCAACTAACTGGATTCACTAACACTTATTTTGTTGTATTTTTTAACACTCTTGGTTTCCTTAGCAAACTCTTTTTATTGAAACTGTTTAGGATATGGAAATTTTGAGTGAATAAAATCATTCAATGTACATTTTCCCCTTTGTAAGTTAGATCTGTACTTCTTGTTTTCATTTATTTTCTGATAATTTCCATAAAATTCCAAAGAGTAACAGTGGTTACGGTTGCATTATTAATTGTATTATATTCTAATATATTAACTTCTGGGATTTGACTGCTTTTTGTTTCTTGATGGTTAAGTAATGCTCCTGACCCCAAGGGTAATGAATATAATTCTGTTTTTTAGTGTAAGATGCATTCCCTCAGTGTATGAAACTCCACCGACAGCTTTGGTTTTAGATGCACTGAGAGATGGGAAGATTTCAGAAGTACGAAGAAATATACTCCATCATCCACTGAGTGCTCCTTTACTTTCTGACTCAGCTAATGGAATCACCTTGACATCTTTACAGGTAGCTCATGTTTTGGTAGTAGTTTTACCTTAGTCACCAATTATGTTCTTAGTAAAGTTCAATAGATCAAGCCTTCTAAGAAAATAAGAGCTGAATGATGTGATCAAAATAATATTGCAGTCTGTAAGCCACAAAGGTAATATACAGCAAGAGAAACAAACATGCCAGCTTTGTTCTAAACCTGTAGCAGTCTCACAGGCTGCAGAAGTGCATTATGTATGCTTGAGATGCCAACAGCTAGGAGCGTGCAGATGTAATGCCATATCCTGTTAACTTCCTGAGAAATGCTAGGCCCCCTCTTCTCCATTGCGCAGTTCACAAAACCAGGAATATGTCTCAAAACAAATACACAACTAGAGCTGTACTTGTTTCTGCAGAACCAGATAACCGTGACAGGCAGAGTGCCCCACTTGGGCAGGCATGTGTTTGTGGTACATTTTTATCAGCCAGCACATCCATCATTCCCCGTGCAGGTGCGTGTGGCTGCGGGACGTGTGTGGACAGGTAGGCATCCAAATTTGATCTAACCCTGTTCTCTTCTCAGTGTTTTGGCACATTGGTCGTTGTTTGGCGTTACGCTTTTTCTTCTAGGTTCCATCAATGCTTCGTTCTGCCCTCATACTTCTGGCTGTCGGGATCAGGTGATTGCAGAAAACCAAATTGAGCTTGACATTTCTGAACCTGAAGTCTCTGTTACAGTAATGATACCCAAAGGAAGAATGCTGGTTTTGGTAAGTTTATTACGTAAGTGTACTTGGAAATTTTCTTCCCAGCTTTCTCAGCAATTTAGAGATAGATGCAAAGATGAAAGCCAAAAAGAAAGAGTTTGTTTTTTGATGTAGTGTTTCACATTTTTAGGATCTTGCACACTGCTTTTGTTTGGGGGCTAGATAACAAAGTCTGTTTTCCAACCTTTTTGGTTAAAATGCTACAGTTTTTGAGAAAATCCAGTGCTCGTAATGAAGTAACTTACAAAAATATAAATGCCTTAGCTTGTTTCTTTTGTTTTTCTCTGAAATGTACAATTTAGCTTTTCTGTTGTTTTAAGGAAAATGTCTTAGTTGTTCCAGCAGACAACTACAGTTACAAAATTCTTGACAAAAAGACTGTGGACAAGTCATTTGATTTTATCAGCCAATGTGGAGGAAACAGTTTTTATATTGAGTAAGCATCACTTTCTGAAAAACTGGACATTTGACAGCAAGCTAGGCTTTAATATTATTTTCACTCCATATGAAAGAAAAATTTATAAAATCCCCGTCACTGTGCTACATTAAAATGCTTCTCCTGGCTTAGGCTGGCCCATTAATATTCCATGAGTCATTTTTCCATGACTTTCTGTTGTAAATGAAATGTAAAGTCAGAGCTTTATTGCTCACAGTACAGCAGAGGAAAATCTATGTCATCTTTCTGTCTTTGGTATTTCCATCTTTGGTATTTGGTATTTTGCTTGGCATGTCTGAACTGATATGACTAATATATGCACTTTCTTTGAAAAAAATCTCTTACCTACATGATCAAAGCCATTTTCTACTAATAAAATTAGTTTAAGTATATCCTCGCATGTGTACTGTTGCCATCCTTATTTCAAAGACTTGTTTGAAAGACAGGATCCTAACTTAAGGAACCACTGCAAAACTGTTCTTATAGCAATTTCCAAGGGGCAGTACTGACATGATTTATATTTCCATTTAAATAGCCCAGAAGGATCATCAGCCTTCTGTAAGGATTCTGCAAGGTCACTGGTGGCTTTCTACAACAACGGAGCAGTGCCATGTAACTGCCATAGCAAAGGGGCCCTGAGCCCCACTTGCAGCCCCCTGGGAGGACAGTGTGCTTGCAGACCTAATGTCATTGGGCGTCAGTGCAGCCGATGCCAAACGGGCTACTATGGATTTCCATTCTGCAAGTGTAAGTTCATGCTCTGACTTGTTCAGTACCTGACAAGGCCTTAGTTATTTAATTTGCTGATTTTACTGCGTAGGGACTGCAGCTTCAGTCTTCTTTGCAGGGCTTGTGATACCATGACAGGCTGGTTGAGCCATCTTAGATTTAGCATAGCATAGCTTTCAGTCTAATGTAGAGGTAAGCTCATTCCCTTTAAGCACACAGAGTGCACAGTGAAATGTGCTTTCAGGTGTATTTTCTGACCAGATGTAGTAGGCTTACAGTTTTACTGGTTAAAATCCATATTGCCGCTCAGTCAGATGGATTTTCCTGCAGTGACTGCTAGGTAGTTTCTGTGTTAACTCTGTTGTATCCCAGTTTACACCTTCTAGATTTTCCACAGATAATCAGTGGCATAGCATTCTTATTTTCATTCCTTTTATTCTGATGTGGTTCTTAATAATATCAGCAGATTTACAGATTACACCAATAGTACTCAGCTGCCTTCCCAGGTATTATACTCTGTGTTGTTAATGTTGCTTTCTAAAAGTGGTGCCCTTGAAACAAAAACTATTAGTTGTTTAATACTTGACAGCTTGAGGAAGCATTAATAATTCCTGTGGTGAATTTAAGCAACTGATCTGTGGAAGAAGAGCCAGGGTCTCAAGCTACTCTTTGAAACAGCAGTTACAGTCACATAATTGGTTTCCATGCTCCTGGTCAGTCTCACTCTCATATCATTGTGATAGCTGGAGTTAAACGAGCCACCTAAGTTTGAAACTCATGAAAGAGAGAAAAAAATAAATGTAGTATCTGTTTATTTTACATAAAAATACATAAGAGTTTATTAGTGTAAACTGAGATGTGATTAATTTGTAGAACATTTTCTTTGACCTAGTATGCAACTGTGGGCAGCGTCTTTGCGACGACGTAACTGGTAAATGCATTTGCCCTCCTCGAACTGTGAAACCAAAATGTGAAGTGTGTGAGAAACATTCATTCAGCTATCACCCTCTTGCTGGCTGTGAGAGCTGCAACTGTTCAGAAAGAGGAGTTGTTAATGCAGCAAGGCCAGAATGTGAAAAAACCAACGGGCAATGCAAGTAAGTTTGGGTTACATGCATTATAAATGCTGTGTGAGTGGTTTGCTTCACTTTTCAGGTATTTGGAGGATGTGGGGATATTTTATGATGATATGCAGGGGTTTAAGCAGTGCTTGGCAATAGTTAAAGTCAACTGTTACAGGGATACATGCAATGTTTTGTGGAAATCTAGTTTGTGCAGGTAACTAGTGCTGGGTTTGGGAATCCCAGGTATGCATTCTGTCTGCCAGTCATGTGCCTTGTCATTCATGGTAAGTCACTGAATCCCTCATATAGTTTATTCAGTGCCCAGATAGCAGTGGACCACAGACCAGAGCTGACATCTGTTGTCACATGGTGTCACATCATTGGTTATGGTGTATGTTATCTCCCAAGTTCTTGAATGCTTTGCAGTTGGCTTTCCATATTCTAATGTGTGGGTTTAAGTCCAGTAATGTTTCTAAGTACTGTAAAGCTTGACTATTTGTACTGAGTTTTGAGAAATCGTGAGTCAGGATCATGGTGTAGCGTATTCTGCGCCTCCTGGTGTACTCTAAATCTGGTTGGTCTCTGCTTTCATTTCCTTGCTCTTACCCACGACAACCAAAGCCGTACAGAAATAAATCAAATAAATAATTCAGTCAAATAGAATGTAATGCTTTAAAGACAGGGCTTAGCACATTTGTGGCTGAGCAGAGCTGAGGATAATTTTTACAGAAAGAGTCAGATGTTCTGTTTTGGTGAAAAGCCATGTTGTCTGGTTGGAATGGTGATATCTTTCACATGCAACCTAATTGGTAATATAAATGAAATGACAACTTATTGGTATAAAAAATTCTGCCCATTGTTTGGCGAACTGAATAACTGTTTTCATGTTTTACATTAAGTGTAGACTACCTTGTCCACACACTGTAACTGTTTATTTCCATTAGGTTGTAGCTCTAGTGCTCATATAAGTTTGGTGATGGGAGCCAAAGCAGACTCCACCAAATCTTTGAGAGCTGCTGCCATGGAAAGATGTTTTAGGCCGTCTCAAGCCTTGTTCGTAGTTTGGTAGTGTTTTTTGCATCATCTGTACTTCCCCTAAATAAACCCAAAGGATTCAGCCTTCACTGCGAGCAAAGTGGGTTTTACCCCTTGTGAATAGTTGCAAACTGGCACAAAGCTTGTGGCAGGTCGAAGTCCCCATAGTTACTCATATGCCTGGGATTCTCCACCTTTTTTTTAGCAGGTGAGTGCCCTGAGAAATGCCCAGTCACATCCTCCAGCTGTAAATCTTTCAGCTTCACTTACCTGTGTACAACATCCATTCTTCACTCTTAGCTGTATAGAGAGAGTAGATTTGTGCTGCAAGCACCGTTTAGCTGCAGAAGGCTAATTCCACGGTGAACGTTTCTCTATTTCAAAATCAAAAACCTTCCTAATACGTTCCATGATCTCTGTAAAACATTGCAGTACTTCTCACCATTCCAGTCAGAACAGTACTAATCTGCTGCTGTTTCTTCTTAAAAGTCAAACAAATGTTTCATAGCCATGCAATTGCTTCAGAAAGTCACCTGCCTTTTGTTTTAATCTTCCCTTCCTCCCTCCCTCTCTCCATTCCTGCCTCTCCTGTTGATTCCCTCCTATGTGTTTGCTTGCTGACAAAGATGCAAACCAGGAATAAAAGGACGGCAGTGTGATCGGTGTGCTCCGGGTACTTACGGTTTCCCAAACTGTGTGCCATGTAATTGCAACAGAGATGGAACAGAACCAGATGTTTGTGATCCCCAGACAGGAATCTGTCTCTGCAAGGTCAGATAAATCAAATTATTTCTGCATTCATAAGCATTGTTTGCACATCAGTGATTATTTCGCATTTAATGGGGTGAATAAAGAGAATTCATCATTAAGAATTAAATGCAGCTGTGGAACAGCACCACGCCTTGCAATATGTGCACAGAATATCATGACAGTAGACAAGNTAGTCTTTGCAGCACTACAATGAAGATGGCCACTGATTCACTGAAGCAGTCTGTACCCTGCACAGATCTGCTGTATGCATCTGCATCTCAGCTTTTGGATGTTAACCAGGTCCTGGGCTTTTTTTAGCCGTATTATGTCAGTTGACATTTCACCACATCATTATATCCAGGAGATCTTCTTTTGTTCTGATCTGCATAATTAAATGTGATAAATGTGAACTTTCACAAGTGACCTTTTATATTGTAGGTTTCGAAAAGCTGGCAGGAGGGTTTTGGCAGGGAAGTTACCAGCTGTCTCTGACTAATGTGTATTACTCAGTGGTTCACTTTATAGACTAGAAAGACAGCTCATAACTAAGATAGTCTCCAAGAAGCCGGTTTTATTTGCGTTTGGTATGTGATGCATACAGACAATCGCACGTTTTCATTCATGTTTCCATACATTTAAATAAATATCCTTTCAGAAGGTTTGTTTTATGAGGGGGAGGTTTTGTGGGCCTCACCAAAACCAAAAGGAAAACGCTGAGAATTCTTTCAACCATGCCTTAACAGGAGAATGTTGAAGGTGCAGAATGCGATATTTGCCAACCAGGATCTTTTTATCTGGACCCTTCTAACCCCAAGGGATGCACCTCTTGCTTTTGTTTTGGGGCAACTAGCAACTGTCGCAGCACAAATCGGCGTAGAACCAAGGTGTATTCAATAGTTTTTTTTCCTTTGCTCTCATGAACCTACAATTACTCCATTATAGAAATGCCAGATTTCTTCCAAAATTGTAATTATATTTTATTAATTGTGAAGGATGAGAAATATTCTATAAGCAATAGTGAAGATGAAGTTGGCCATCTATTGCTTTATTGTCAGAAACAAAAATATATATTTTAAGGTGATAGCAGCATAGGTAAGTGGTAGAAATGAGGTAAGATGGTTGAAGACTTTAAAAAGACAAACAAAGAAAAAAAAAAAAACAAAGCAAAAAAAAAGGGGAACAATTTCCTGAAACGATACAAGAGAAGGAGAAGGAGAAGGGTGAAGCAGAGTCCTAGAATGATGGATTGCAAGATGTTGTACTTGGTTTAGGTTTATATATAGGCTAGATGTAATCCAGATTATGGCACCATGTTGTTTACAAGCAAGAACAAAAATCTGGCCTCAGTGAAGTCAGTAGCAAACTTCCATTGGTGTTAGGAAGGCTTCATCTAATGGTTACTTCGCCTTACCAAAGACTATCCTTTAGAACAGATCTATCTGTTTGTCTTATTGCTTTGTGAACCGTTCTGGTAGATACGACTTGTGCTCTCCTTTCCCCAGCGTAATAATTATAACAGGATATATGGTCTTTAATGAAACAAGAGCCAAAGTCTAAACAATTTCCCCTCATTACTTAGTGAAGTTTAATAGAGGATGAAACAAACTTTTATTTCCTTTATGTATTTTCATTAGTTTGTGGACATGAGGAACTGGCGCTTGGAGGCAGCGGATGAGAATACTGCCATTCCAGTCACTTTCAATCCAGTCAGTAACAGTGTAGTGGCTGATGTTCAAGAACTACCTGCTTCAGTGCATAGTTTGTACTGGAAGGCACCACCGTCTTACCTGGGAGACAAGGTAAATGACACCTGACCCCACTGTTTTAATAACATTCTATTTTTGCCACCATCATTGATAAAGAATCTCCTTGTCTTCCTTAGATTCTTCTCTCTCTCTTCCCTAACTAGATTCTTGGCTCTCTTTCCTGACATGGCAGGAATCACAACATTTGACTTCAGAGTAGAAGGTTAGAATTATAACCAGTAAAACAGAATTAATAATCTTTCTGGTTGCCAGCGAGATCTTCATGTGAACAGCATGATCAGGAGCTATGGTTCAAAGAGCTGGTACTTTAAGGTACTTTCCTGAAACTCAGAACAAGTAGAGCTTGCCAGCGTGCCTGAGTATCCTTTAGATTCGCTGGAGTATCTCCTGGGCAGATTTCCAAAGGAATAAAAGCTGATCAAGTACTCAGTGGCCAACAGAAAAAAAAACACGCTTTGCTTTTAATATGTTGCTGGAAAGGCTGTTGAAAAGGAGGATTGAAAGGTTGAAAGGTGTGTTATTTGGTTGTGTTGCACCAGCACTTCATTTCTTGCTCATTAATTGTGCATGTTTTCTCTGTCAGATAAAGTTTTCATGAAGGGAAGGACAACCCCTCGTTTTCTCACCTTTGTATTCTTTGAACTGCTTGAGGCTTTTTCTCCTCATGCATGGAGGCAGTCCCTTGCTCAATGTTAATACTTATCAGCATTTCAGCCTGGGACCAGGGGACTTTGGTAGTGGTGGCTCACAGGCCCAAAGTCCCAGGTTCTTTTCTTGTGTAACTGTGTGCTAGCTTTTCAGATGCAGTCCTGATATTACACATTAGAGAAAAAAAAAAAAAAAAGAAAAAAACGATAACAAAAAAGGNGAAAGACACGATAGTCATAAAGGTGGAACTCCATTTTAAGGAGTAGACTTGTGTTTTTTCAGGTTTTCCTGTTCTCCTGTGCTTGGGTGTAACTTTCTTCCAGCTGAACGACACTGTTAGTTAGTGTACTGTTTGTTTGTTGTAGGGGTTCATACTGCCATGCCTAAAAATCATTTTCTGAAGTAATTTCATGATAAAGCTTACTTTATCTTCTATAACATTAAGCCAAACAAACTTTTTACTGTTCCCATAACAAAATGTAAATCAGTCTATTGATTGCTTTTAAACACAGCTACTAATAGCAGTGCTATAGTTTTTATATTGCATGCCACGCTGTCAAAACAGATGTGTTATGACTTGCCTTTATTTACAATGGCAACGCTGTAAATGAGACAGGTCTAATTTTACCCTGGTTTTGCCATACACCGTGTATAAGTGTGTATTTTAGTTGGCACTGGCTGTGCTCCAGTAGCAAAAGTCCTGAAATAAATGCTATATTGATGGTAATTTTTCAAGCTCATTCATTTTATTGTTCAATATGATGAGGGTGTGAATGCCGTTTTCCATCATCTTAAACAGCTCCATTGGAACATAAATATTCAGCATAGTGTGTTCCTTTTCCTCTCTCTTTTGTTTACAAAGTTAAAAGAGAATCAAATGTAAAAATTGTAGCAGTGAAAAACTAGCACTAATTGAGAAATTCAGTTCATGTAATCCCCATTTTCTGTTCCTGCTATTTTAACGTTCTAGTTAGCAGGCCACTGTGACGTTAGAAAATAAATACTGTGCATGTGGAATACAGAGCGCAGTTGGTAACACTAATATTTTTGCATTTCTCCCAACATTTCGGAAAAGAAGTGCATTACCATAACGTATGATGCAGTCCTAAAATATATATTAAACAGGAAATTAGTTCTTGCTTGAATGTTCTTATATTTTTGAAATATATATATATATATATACGCAGAATTGTTTTGATTATGTCGGCAAAATATAGCCAATGTTCCAAATGATGCTTTTTTAAATGGAATTGGCTAGAAATAATAGCATTAATTACAACCCTATGATACAA
>VXAV01008072.1:713716-727520 GCA_013399715.1 Alectura lathami | reverse complement strand
GTTACACTTCGCTTACAAAATGATGTACAGGTAATATTACTTAGTTTTTATTCCCCAAAGAACAGGATGAATGTGCTTCATCAAATTGTATTGCACATAGACACTTTACCATAAAAAGCAGTGAAGTAGCAATGTTATATCCTCATTCTTGTGCAGGGCCAGCAAATGCAAATTGTTTATGTGGATCCTAACAGCCCACTGCCTGACCGTCAATATTATGGGCGTGTGCAGCTCGTTGAGGTAAGGAATAAAAATGGAATGGCCTTCCCTTTTCTTCCCTGTGCTACATAAAAAATACACAGGTAATATGTAAATAAATGCCAAATACTTGGTAATGTTAATGACTATAAATATCAGTACTGTAGACCATAAATATAGATGTTTTTTTTCTCTGTTTACTGACACATTGAGCCCCTAGGTCCTATTTCATGCCACCTAATTTTAGCACTCCTGCGTTAGGTATCTTGTCCAACCTAGTCCTTAGCACTCCTTCCAGAGCCAGTGGTGCAATACTGCATCAGTCACCAGTGGAAGATGACTCATGGCAGCCCCAGATGTGTACTTAACAGGGATGGAATGAATTGTTACCTGTTTTCCTCCTCTGACTCTCAACGGAGTCTAGGTGCTTAGTGTCGAATGGGCCTCCAACATTTAGGGAGGTAAAGTTAGCAGGGATTATTCCTACCTTAAATCTATGCTTAGAAAGTCAAACTGATTTTTTTCTGCCTCATAGAGGCAAAAAATACAGTGTTTCTTCAAGCTAAATTCCATTTTCAGTTACGCTCTATTAGTAGCATGTAAGCGTGTGAAGGCAGCCCTCAAGACTGGATTTCTAGTTCTTCAGGTACTCTCAAAAACAAAAGCATTTCCCTCCAGCCTTTTGTGATTTAGTTGGTAATCCCTCAATGAAATTTGGATGACTATGTGCTTCACTTTTTGATACCTCACCACCACACGTACCTTGCAAAGCACAGAGTGCATCCCTCTTTATGCTCGTTATTCCTTTTCCCACCCATCCCATGTTTACATTCATTACACTTATTTTACTGACCTCTGTTTCCCCTCACACCACTTGTGACTCTGGGCTCTGTTCTGGTTTTCTCCCCTTTTTCCTGTCTGCTTTGCAGATTCCCTTTTTGGGAAGCCGCAGGGCTGTGCTCATTTTGTGTCCTTAATGTGCAGGGAAACTTCAGACATGCCAGCAGCAATAACCTTGTCTCCAGAGAAGAACTGATGATAATCCTGTCTAGACTGGATGGTTTATACATCAGAGGCCTTTACTTCACGGAGACTCAGCGTTTAACCCTTGGTGAGGTTGGGCTGGAGGAAACCACCAGCGCAGGAAGCGGCAGCATTGCATACAATGTAGAGACATGCTCCTGCCCTCCAGAGTATGCTGGTGACTCATGTCAGGTAGGAAATGTTTGCCTCCATACTGCTCCACCACCTTCTGTCTTGCCTACAGCTATACATACTGGTTCAGTTAGAGGAGCAGGCTAGTTATTACGATACTTTAATGTGCTTCTTTTAAGTGTGTGCACTTTTGATGGCTCACATGCTTTCACTGTCCAAGAAGCACTGTAGGGATATTCAACTCTGGATTGCCTTTGTGGAACTGTAAATGTCATTTTGTATGTGTGAGGCACTATAGTGAGGGCCAAGGGAAGTAACCTGAACCAAGATCCTTTTGGATACTGCTGAATTCTGATAGAATGACTAACACTGTTCATATTTTTATATGAATACGTTTGAAAGCTGAAGTTAACATATTTGCAAAAATATTTGGAGACATTTTTATGAAAGATAATGTAAACGTTGCAAAATAATACTGTTGTCTGAAGAATGGTGAAATCCTAGCCTCAGCTGTGTATCCCATCCCTGATGCTATTCATGTAGCTGTAATTCTTTTGGCTGTCACTTTGCTTAGCTTGGAGCTTGATTGTTCCCGTGGGTATGCACCCAAGGCAGTGGAATGAAGTACTGGAGAGATAAGCAGTGTACAAAGTGCACACAATATGAGGAATTACTCTCTCAGAAAATGGTTGACAGTTGCCATAAAGCAGCAATTGCTGCGCTAACTTTACAACCATTTTTGAAATGGGAATGAAAGAGTAGTATCTACATCAGAGTAGCTGCAGAGAGATGGAACAAAACAACATTTACAGTTGGCTAATGCATCCACTGCTCAGGGTGGCTATTCATCATCTGTCAAATGTCATTTTAGAAGTATTGCTAGAAACTTGTTTTTTCACACATCTGGTGTTCTCTGCCATGTGCAAATTCGTGCGTACTGACTGAAGTTCCTACTGCCATCCCAATGCTTTCAGCATATGGCCTTTATTAAACTAAGGTGGATTTTTTTTTTTTTTTTTTTTTTACATAAACTGATGAAAATAGCCAAAGGAAGTGATCAAGACGCTCACCTGGGTAGTTCGTAAGCCCTGTATGTTTATGCAGCATTACTCAGGCAGTGATTTACTGTTCTAATCATCTAGCTCTGTCTGGCAGTGTTAGGTGGGGAGAAGGTGATGCCTGCCACACCCTGAGTTAGGTATATATTGAGCTACAGGAACTGCAGAGTTACTTGTTAACTTCAGGACCTGCAATGTGTGCTGAACGTCTTGACTCACCTATAAAGTTTAAAGGTGGGGCCCATCTCAGCATGTAGTCTCATTAATCTGAGTCACAAGCTGGGAACTAAGGGAGAGTATAAGGGAACCTGTGAATACTGAAAGAATAGTACATGTTAGCAGGGAGCTGAGGGAGAATGATGGCCCAGACACAGGGGCCACGGAATATAGGATGGCTGGTTGTCGCTTCGGTAGCTGTGGGGTGTTGTTTAGCACAAGGTATGCAGCAGAGGCTATCATTTCCTCATCTTCAGGAAAGAAGTCAACAGCAACAAGTTCAAAGGGATTTTTACCTGAGACAGGTAATTTATTTGTTTTCTCTTCCTTGCTTGCTTGCTTGCATCTGATTTTCAAATGAACCATTTTTATAACAATTTACATGTTGCTTAATGTAGAAGAAATAAGACAAATCTTCTTATATCTCAGAGTACTTTGCAAACAAAAGTATGTGCAAGAAGTTTCTTTTAAATTGTTGTTTACTGGAAGACTATCAGCCTGAACTCTGAAGTACTTGAAAGTGCTTAGAGCTTGATCATCATGTGGAATGAATTTTTCAGTATGCTGCTTCAAAAACAACGTGCCCACGTACTCCAAGTGTGTTGCTTTAAGGTTAAAGAAAGCATAAACAGGAAAAAGAAAAAAGCTGCATGGATTTCTTTTTTTCAAATGCATTTTGATATATTTCTGAAATGAGTGATTCATCTTGCTCTCTGAAAAGAGGCTTTCGCTAAATAAAATTCATATGTATTTGAACCTATATTTTACTTAGTTATGCTGTTTAATGTGTTTCAGTCCCTGTTTTCTTCAGAAGCTGTGTATAGTGACTCTGTTGTTCAGGGAACATACTCACCCTTTTAAAAATATATCTGAAAAATTTCAAGTGAGAATGCCAGTTCTAAATAAAGTCCTTGCTCATGCTGAAGTCAATATGAAAAGCGCGGTTGATGTTATTAGTATTCTGTGTACATTTTTTTCTTCATTTATCCCATATGTGAAGAAAGCAAAGATGCCACTAGCAACTGTTGTTTAAACAGTGGTATCTCAATATCCCTTTTGGGATCTGCTTTGGAAGAGGTGATTTATTTTTTGTTTTTCCCTCTGGTAGTTATGTGGTTGATAAATTTACTGGTTATTTCTGTTCCTGCTTAAATACTCATACCTCCGCCAAGTGGCACATGATTTGAGGCACTGTCCTGCAAACCCTTTGCTCTCCAGATCGGTCCCATCAGTCTTGGTGGTGCAATTGCATGAAAAACAGCTTGTGGCTTTGAAGTTTCACTGTGACTCGTTTTCAGATTGTCGTTCTGTGAGCTGCAGGTGAGGCAGTACAGTGCAGAACTGCATCACCTGAGGCAAGAATCTGGGAGGTGTTTGCTTCGTGGGGAGCACAGCTTTCTCCCACTTCCAGACAGCCTCTCAACTTCCTTGCACTGTGCTAGTGTAGTCACTAGTGAAAAGAGCTTAGGAAATAGAGGGTCATTTTTGGTGTGGTGGGTGTGCTAGGAGACTGTTTAGCAGAAAAAGTGGGCATGAATATTTGAGTTGGCCTGTATATGGAAAGGCTCCGTGCCCAGGAGGTTTTCCTTGTACTTGCCCTACCCTTGTACTTTCTCTGTCCATGCCAAGCAAGAATCTGGTTTTAACATATGAGTTAATACTAGCTGGTGCAGTCAGGCAAACGGAATGTCTCTCACTTCATTCATAATGTTCCTTCCCCTGGTTCAACCCCCTGTTCAAACTCAACTTTGATCTGACATGCTGTGTTTCTGCTCATGTGCCTTCAATAGCTGAACATTCTTCTCGTGCTTCCCGCGGCTCTGGGACAAGCCTGTACTTAAAAATTAGACCACTGTATGTTGTGTAAGATCACCCAGCTCTCTGTCTAAGCATGGCTTCATTTAGCTCCAGGTGGACTTATTTTGGAAGTCATGATGAATTCATGTAAAAGGTAGCTCATTAGAAGTATTTCCAAGGAATACATTGCAGTTGAATTAATATCAAGATTTCATATAACCACTAGCTAATATGTGAGATTTCCATGTGCTCTTCTCTGAGAACACTGTGGTAGGAAACCGTACTCAAATCTTTTTCTGTGGTTTAAAAGTCATGTTCTACACCTTTGTACATAGCCACAGGAAACATGTTTTGCTCAGAGGTTAGAGTCAAAATTAAATCCCCACTACCACAAACTGTAGAGTGCAAGGTTAGGATGTTTAGGCTGAAACCTCTTTACCTCCATTCTTCACTGCCATTTGCTGAGTTAAAATACTTACTATTTAAACAGTAATATGGACTTAGGAAAACTAGTCTAGAAATGTACGTGTCTACACCTCCTTGGAAATGGCAAACAATTTCAAAATACCCATCCCATATCCTGTAAAACTTCCTTCCCACCAATGTTCATTATTTATTTAATTTTTTTCTCTCTGTTTACTGTCTAGGAATGTGGCCTTGGATTTTACCGTGAGAATAAAGGATTACTTACTGGGCGCTGTGTCCCCTGCAACTGCAATGGAAATTCAAATAGGTGCCAGGATGGTACTGGAAAATGTATTGTAAGTAAATATTAACATTCAAGAAATAAATTTGAAAAAAAAATCAGAAAAAAAAACAAACTCATACCTTACTGCAGTATGGACTGTGCAGCATTGCTAAATTCCTAGCAACTAAAAATAATCCTTCCGTGCCTCAGTCTCTGTATCATACACTGTTAAGGAGCCTAAATTGTATAAATATTTATGTTATGTGTGTTTAACATAACTGTGGGTGGTTAGAACCATTTGTACCCTTGTTTTGTTGTGTTCTTTCCCTTTTAATTTTTGTTAACTCGTGGTACAAGAAGTCACCAAATTAGCACGTACGTAAGTGTTTGCAGTTACTTACAGTGAGTATGGTATCTTATCCTTGCATATGCAGCCTTTAGTTTTATACATATATACAAGGGTTTGCCAATGCTGACAAATAGCACATTCATGCATAGCTTAGTCTTCGCAGAATCACTTGTTTAATTAGCTTCGTTAAATCTGCCTTAACACAAATTTACAGCTTAAAAAAATTTAAATATGTCAGAGTAAGTAAAATGAGAGAAAGGGGATAAAAGATTAATTAGAAAACGCCAACTGTTACAGAAGGTATGGTGGGGCAGAGCCTGCTCCCTGGCACACCGTATTAAACCTAAAGCAGCCCCACTGGAACTGATCAGCCCTTGTAGCAAGGGAAGTGTGATATCTGGCCGACTGTGATTCTGTAGCTTATGTTCATGACATTTCTTTAAATAATTTGTTCTGAATAAATTCCTACTTGAAATTTTTGCACTAATTTTTCACTTACTGTGTAAACAAGAACCTTGCCAAAATCTTTTGTGGTGTGTTTTCTCTGTTTTTCTTCCTTGTTCCTTCTGAATCCATTCTGCCTGCGGTGCATTCCTGTGCATTATGTAATTCCTCTTGACTTTGTCTCAACCAACTCCAGCGCTTCAATGGAAGCTATAAACTAATTCAGCACATTCTGAGGAATGACTTACAGTCTGCTGCTGCGGTGAGGCCGGGCAGGCCACAACAGGAAAGTGCTGCAGCACAGCTATAAAGATGAGGAAGTTTCACTTCAAACGAAAATTAAAATGCCAGAAAAATTCAAATTTGATATTTACTTCATGAAATATGTGATTTAGGTTTTTCTTTGTCCCCTCCTTCTCACAGCCAGGTTAACTTTCAGGTAGATAGAGCTAAATCAACACTTAGCCCTGGGACAAAATAAAGGGTAGCAAAGCCATCCAGTATAATGCAGTGAAAAATGAAAGCCTAGAGGGCCTGTGTTTCCACCATGAGCCTCCATCTAATTGAGAGCAAGTTTGGCTCGCTATAGAAGAGTCCTCAAACGAAGATCTGTAGCGGTGCAGAGAAGGCGGTGAGGCCTTCCAGCACAAAGCCATCAAGTTTCTGTCAAGTTTCATATCCACATTGCAAAGCCTGGCCTTCTGATTCCTGCTCCTCACCTGGAGCGCTGGAGCCCAGTACCCTTCCCATGCCAGCTGCTCTCCAGTGATGGCCTCCATAGAAGGCTGACTCCTCATGGCAGCATGGCGCTGAGACTTTCTCTTCCCATGAGATGTTAGTCCATGTCACGTACTCCCGTGTATATAGGTACTTCTGCTGAGGCCAGGGCACACTGTACGCTGGCACTCACCCACATGAGTGTCCAGGAGTCAGCTGAGAGTTTTCTTTCCAGAGTTTGGGGTGCTTGACAGTGGGGAGATGCTGTGACTCGAGGTATTTCTGCTTTCCTATCCCATGCAAGGCCCTATGAAACCTGAAGGAAGACTATGAGGGAGTTGCCGTTCTGGTTTTATTCCACTGTGCCTTGGAAGCACTCGTTCACGTTCTCCACTCTTCATATGCCCTGTAGCTAGAGGAACACCATGGCCCATTCAGAGCAGCTTATATGTGAAATATCGTAAACTTTTTTTCATATATATGGAATTGCTTCCATTTCTATATGGATTTTTAAATTGAGAGTGTCTTCATATTTCTTTAGCTTCCCCTAGTTAAATGGCCCATATGTGAGCTGGAGCTTTTCCTGTTCTTTACCAGAATCTTTCACAAGTAAGCCATGTAATTAATTCTTAAACCAAAACAAATTACAGGTTACTATGTGAATAGGCTGGGAGAAGGGCTGTTGATGTGGTTGAGAGTCTGAGTATGAAGAAATGTGGAGGAGAATGTAGTATAAGAGGAGATGGGAAAGACAGAAATGTTGCTCATTTGTAAGGGAAAGATGTTCCTCTGCAGCAAATCACAGTAGTAGGGCCTTCAGCCATAGCTTTAAGCCAAAGTCCCTCCAGCGGGAGTGTAGTTTGCGCAGTGGCTGCTTCCAGCCAATTGCCCACATTCTTCTTCAGTTTTATTCAGTGTGTATTCAGTACACACTCAGATCTGTGGCATACTGGATTAGTCTGTTGCACATTGAAGAAAACTGTTATGTAGAAAACAGTTGTAGAACTAGGGAGCGTGAAAACCTCCTGGATGTTGGCTACATTGAATTTTCATGGCTGCTCAAAACGTATTTCAACAGCTTCTATTTTAAACTAGCACCTCTCTAGATAAAGCAAAAGCAACTTGCATATCCTCTCCCCATAAAGTATAAATGTGTATGGCAGTCGGACAACTCCTGGAATAAGAACTTTAGAAATTATATCTTATTTCAGGAAAAATTTTGTCATGGAGAAGTAGCTGAGTTGTATTGTTTTCAGTTCATTTTACAGCCTTTGCTCTTCATTATTCATTCCAGTTATTCCAGATAAATACAAATTATATGTACACTGGAGAAAGTACATGAAATTCAATTCTAATCTGAATCAACTAAGTTATTTAGTTTTTATAGTAATCTTCTGAATAAACTGGCTATAATTTTTAAAAATAGTAAGAAAGCCATACTGAGTGGGAAAGCACTGTTAACTGTCTTGTTTGTTTCCTTTTTAAGAACTGCCAGTATAATACTGCAGGGGAAAAATGTGAGCGCTGTAAAGATGGTTATTTTGGAGATGCCACTCAAGGTTCCTGTCGGATATGTCCTTGCCCTTATACAAACAGGTACTGTAAAATGTCATGAGAAGCCAAGTGGAGGGCAAACAGAAAGGAGGGAAATAAACAAACAAACAAACAAACAAACAAAACAGGAAAAAAAAAACAAACCCTGCTAATATGAGAAAAGGCTGATCTTTATATTCCCGTATCACCCAACATAGTGGGGCATCAGACCCATTTGAGGCATTAGACTGGCAGTAACCTGGTGTTCTGCCTCATGGCATTGCCTTTTTTAATAAGCTGAATGTTCCAGTTCTGTTCAGTGTTCAGTTGCTGAAACACAAGGGCAAGCTGCTGATCACCTGTAGGGTGACCAGGCACTTGTCATGTGCCTATTTACAAAAACACCAGTTACCCCTTCTCGTAGTAATACAGGATGGAAGTCTTTTCCCTTACTAAACGTATCTAGAACCCTTCTTTTTTAATGAAATGCAAAATGTAGTTAATTTCTGTATTTTACATGTAACACCATCTAGGCTAGGAGATAAGAGATAGTGATGAAAGAAACCTTTTCTATAAATTTAGAAAATTTAGTAAGATACAAAATAAATTTAAAAAATTAAAGTTTATAAGCATGTCTAAATTTCTGAAAGGTTATGGTGGCTCTTCAGGTAGAAGCTCTGTCTGAAGTGGAAACATATTGAGCTAGAAAAAAAATAAATTTCCTTGGATCCAATAAAGTTGCCAGGCTTTTAAAATTGGGCAGTAAATTGCATTTAAAATGTATAGGATGTTGAGCCACGTTGTTTGTCATCGTTGGTCAGTTCTGAAATGCGAAAAATGTTAAACAAAAGCAAGTATTTTTTAAAAATCCTAGATGATAAATTGTTATAGGCACCACATGGTACTTGCCAGGTGCATTTGCCACCAAAAAAACACCAGGTAGCCACAAGTAACAGATTTACACTATCAGACAGTAGACAGAGAACTCTCCAATACATCTGTTTTTGACAGCATTGGCCTCTTCTGCAGATGCTTGCCTGAGGCTGACTGACATATTTTTACTCATCTTTTGGTTTAAGAGTGCTGAAATATCTAAAGAGACCATGAAACCTGCAGTAGCTTTATAGTTGCACATTAAAGTGGTAAATACCATTTATTATGTAGAAAATGCATCCCACCTGGCATTACTGGAGTTGACAATTTCCCAGCCAGTCAAAACATCTATAATTCTTAGTGCAGACGTCTGTCTTTAGTAAACAAACTTGCTTTGTGCAACTGTAGGTTAAAAAATGGAAAGAGTGAACATGGCCTATCTCTTCTTCACCTCCTGCATTCTCCTTACCAAACATTGGCCAAGCAGTGGTTTTCCTCCCAGAGAAATTTGAATCTAGACAAGTCTTCTAGGAAGAACAGACAAAAGTATTCATTGTGTTAATCAGATATACGCTAGAGCTCCCCAAATTGGTGTGCAACTTTGTTCTGCCTAAATTAAAAAAAAAAAAAAAAAAAAAAAAAAAAAAAACTATAGACAAAAAAAAAATNAACAGACAAAAGTATTCATTGTGTTAATCAGATATACGCTAGAGCTCCCCAAATTGGTGTGCAACTTTGTTCTGCCTAAATTAAAAAAAAAAAAAAAAAAAAAAGAAAAAACACTATTAGCTACATAAAAATAACCTCTAATGTCTCAATCCATGAAAAGTAATATAATAATAATTTAAAAAGCTATCCGAACAGGAAGAAACTTTGTTTAGCACAGGGTTTTGATTCTTGCATGATCACCATTAAGGTTTATTGTAGGCATTCCTTTGGGTAGTGAGCTATAATAGTTAGCCCAGAGGGTCAGAAAACCATTATGTTTTAGTCTAAGGATAGAATTCAGAGGAAAATCAGGAAAGAATTCAAAGAATTAGTCACAGCAATTTGTTAAATTAGCTGAGAAGTAAACTGGTGGTATAAAAAACTTCTAATCAGAAAACTGGAGTTGAACCTCTGGAGTGTAAAACCTATTTGATTACATATTCACAGAAATATTTTGGTTTCTTCTCAAAGGTTTGCAACTGGCTGTGTGGCAAATGGTGAAGGAATTCAGTGTCTCTGCAAAGAAGGCTATACTGGAGTTCGTTGTGAACAGTAAGTGACTTGACTCTCAAGACCAAGGTCTTTGAAAGGCGCCGTAAAAGGAGGCCTGCATTGTCTGTCGATGTGTGTGTATGCATAATATGCAGACACTGAAGGAATATTTATTTATAGAACCAGCTGCTATAGCGTGGTGCTATAGTGTAATTGTAGATGTAAACCCAACACTTCATGAAGAAATGTGAACCATTCTCCACAGCCTGTTTGGTGAATACACAGTTTGTACCGAAAAGAGAAGTGCCAGCCTCTTTGCTGAAGTGCCCTGTGTGTTGACCTGTCCTTCAGCCTTCCTGATAATAACAACTCACACTCAATTTGTCCCCGTTCCAAGTGAAAACAGTTTCCCATTTCTTCTGGTGTACTTGATGGTGCGTCAGTGTTGATAATTAATTACCTGCAGCGACTGTGTAACGTTTAACACCATACCCTTCATCCCAGATTATTCTGATGTGCTTCACAGGTGGAGTGTACAAACACAATACTGAAGCCATCTCTTTTGCTGGAACATTACAATGGTTTGGCAAAGCCAAAGGGGTACAGCATAGCAATTTAAGGCAGGAAGAGGAAACAATTTCATTGAGTTTCAAATCCGGGAGGAATTTCAGCATAATGGAGTTGTCTGATTTGGAAACTTGAGGCCAACGAGTCTTGATGTCTCTCCTGAAGACAGTACCTCCCAGAACACATTGTCTTGTACTTCAAGACTGTTTCCTTTGACATCTAAGCTGTAGGTTATAGATAGATAGATAGATAGATAGGTAGATTTTCTCTTCCAGATCTAGCCATACTTCAGCTCCTTATTGTGGTCTTGTTACTACCTCTATAGATCTCACAGCAGAGTTACTTTTAGGAATACTTATTAGTAAGACCAGACAGTATATTTTTACCTGTAATATATTCAGGGAGCATTCACACAGGCTGCTTTGCTGACACGTGGCAAGAGGAGGAATCACCCAAGAGAAGGATGGTAATGTTCAGTGCCACTGCTGTTTGAAAACTCACTGTGTGCTTGCAGTACAATCTTCTTAAGATGTGAGCTGTGATGGCATCACAGACCAAAATGATGTGGTTGTCTCGTTTTAGTCTTGTAAAATTCTCTATTTATATATGTATCTGAGTGCATTGTATTTTTACACATGAACTGACTTATATGAGCTGGGAGTGGGAGTTCTTTTATTTTTAGCAAAATTTCTGCAGTACTGGGAAAGTTATTTTTAACTTAGTGCAGAGGATACTGTAAGCCAAAAATACACTCATCTTGTCCAAGTCAAGACATGAAGTCAAAAGTTCCTGACAGTTTCTTCAAGGGAAGAACTGTTTTTCGTTTGTTTGTTTGTTTTTGTTTTTTGTCAAGTGAAAATATATTTGAAAAAGGTTGGTTCAAATATTTAATGAAAAAAAATATTTGTATCTCTTTATCTAGCTGTGCTCCAGGGTATTTTGGAAATCCACAAAAATATGGAGGTTACTGTCAGAAATGTAATTGTAACAATAATGGACAGCTGGCTAGCTGTGACCGCCTGACCGGAGGTATGTAAGGACCCTTGGACATGGAAGGGAGTGTTGTTTTCTCTCTGAGAAGCAGAGGGGGAAGATACTTAGCTCACTTGAATTGAGGGAAGAGATCTAGACTTAGAAGAAATATGAATCATTTTTAACAAAATGGAAGATTTCCTAAAATGTAAGAGCACAGCAACAGAAGGATTGTCCTGAGTCATTGAGTTCACCCTTGTAAGCAATTTTATCATATATTTCCCTTCATAAGTAATACTGATTGTATTTTGCTTTTCAGTTTCACAGGCATGAATTTAGATTCATTAGGATTCCTCTTCTGTTGTGCTCAAGTCGTATCTTGCCACTCTGTGTTGTGGGCTTGTGAAACGGATCTTGCAAACACTCTCAGTATATCTTTTTAAAATGTATTTGGGACAGATTAGCGACATCTTCAGAGTCTGCATCAGACGCTGCCAGCTTAGGTAGCCAAGCCAACTGTGTTTACAGTGGAAGTTAGGCTTTATAAATCCTGTTACATACCTCTATGCAACCTGAAACACTCTTGATTTTTCCACTATCAGTCACACACATACTCCACTCCTACTAAGCTCTTCTAAGAATATTATGCCACAGGTGTAATATTACACCTGCCTTATCAATTATAATTCTGAAGTAAAGGGCTTGATCCTACATTCCTCACATTCCTTGGACTGGCTTTACCTCAATTCACCTCAGCCTCTTGAGATGAGACAATAAATTATGTACAGGAACACTTGGGCCACTGCACTTGAAAAGGACCTTGACTCTTCCATGTTTTCATCTCCCAGTAAAGTTACACTTCTCTTTCCCCATAGGAATCTTTTCCTTCTGAGATATTAGTGAGGCGTAAAACTAATAACTCCTAATATTTCCATATTATTCATTTCTCTGCACCTCTGTGTGTATTGCACTGAAATGACTGCAAGGATCACCCAGTCTTTCTTTGGTCACAGAAATTAGAAAAACAGCAAGTAATGTGAACTGGTGTTGACACCTGGTGGAATTTTTCAATAGGCAGTTCTCACTTTGTATTTCATCATCGAAGTAATACATCTTTTATTACTTTATACTTCGTGTGGAACAGGTCCAAGAAGTGTTTGATGTTTTACCTGTCCTTTCTTTTTGAAGCAGGAGTTTGCTAGGACAAACTAATCCGCAGGGTAAAATTCAAGAAGGCAGTTTGTTTTCAGTTTGTCTCCAGCTAGATATTCTCCTCAGCCATCTCTTTCTCCACATTAGCAATAAAATCCTCTGTGATCACCAGCACAGCGTGTTCTAGCAGGTTTCTACGTGCGTGATGTTCGGCACTTGGCCAGATTTTTCCATTTCATCATTTCTTGGCTGATGTTGTTTGTGCACAAGCTGTAATCATAGTTTTATTTAATTGGTACTTCACGGTGACAGCTGAAATGTGTCTGGTGTTAGCTTGGGTTATACAACAGCAGAACCACACGTGTATTTGCATTCAGAATAATTTCCTTCTCTTAAAAATATATTCTTTGTGACTTGTCTTCTTTTGGCCGCAGAGCTCACTACTGATCCCATTTAACTTTCTGATGAGTTAATGCGCGAGTGCCAAAGGAAATGGCACAGCTAGGCATTTTGTTCTAGGCTGCTTCATGCTGCTGTTAAATTTCAGGTTCAATTTTGTCAGTGTAGCCTCTCACAGTTGCAAGCTGTTTTTGACTCTTGGCAACAGCAGCTTATGTCAAGTGCAGCCTTTTAATTCAGAGTAAAAGATGTGTGCAGCTGTTCTCATTTTCAACAGGAGTTGGCAGTACTGAGAGTTTTGCAGTAGCAAATAGGACCAGGTCTGTAAAAGGGGCTTGAACATCAGGACAGGGAGATTCCTGTCCTATATAATGGCATTTTTAAGAGCCAGTTCCAATCCTGCCTCCTAGATGTTAGGATCCTGAGTTAGAATCCTACATACACCTAGAGAGTATCAAGCTGCTTGTAATGGGATTTGTAAAACAA
>VXAV01008072.1:676871-708686 GCA_013399715.1 Alectura lathami | reverse complement strand
CAGCTGCGTAAGGGCTTGTTCTCTCTGTTGCTTACTCTCTAGATAGATTGATCTTAAAAGCATTATTGACTTTGGGATGAAGTGTAGGGAAGGACATCATGGAGTGTATCACTGGGACTTGTAACAGTTTTTAGCCAAAAAGAAAGTGGTAGATCTGAAGGCGATTTAAAGGCATTGTCACTTTTTTAGAAATCAGCTTAGCTGAGCTGGGGAAGAAACCCAGTAGAACCCATTTTTAATACCTAAATGAATCTCAGTAAGACGAAGATGTAGCCAATCATACACACCTACCCAGNGAGGAGTTACACTTGTAGTTTAGCAACAAATTTTAAAAAGCTCTTAGAGTAGTACGTGAGTCAAATCATACAAGGATAGTTGGACTATGTGGTCTAGTTTTGTTTTCTGTTCTGTCATGTACTAGTTGTACTCTGAACAAACCTTTTCTTTCTGGTCCTGATAATGCAGTACTGGCACGTGTTAAGAATGAACTACAGAAGTACCACCAAGAAAATCATGGACTTGTTAAAATTGTAAGGGATTCGTTGAATGAATATGAATCCAAACTGACAGACCTTCGTGAAGCTCTGAACGAGGCAACAGGACAAACTAGGCAAGCTGAAAACTTAAACAGGGAAAATGGAGTTCTACTGGAAGACATTAAGGTAATGTTGGGGTTTGGGAGAAGAAAGTTAAGTCCCAGGAGAGAAAAACTGCTTTTCATTGCTGCTTTTGACCTTGCAAAGCCAGGTAGCACTAATTCTTTTGACTTTTTCCAGGGTCTCTTTCCATCTTTTGTTGTATGTACGGCCAGGTATAAATGCAGTCTGCTCCCACGTGTGACCTTTTTATGTAACAAGAACAGTGTGATAAGGACATAGTTCTGATGACAGGGCAAGAACAGTCTCCATCTGGCCATATTCTTTACCTACCACTAGTCCTTTTGTTTCCTATTCTAGATAAAATCTCTGATTCTGATGTACTTCCTGTAGTAAGTTCCTTAAAGTAAATTGGGTCTAACAGCCATGAAAGATGGGAAATGTAATGTGGCCAATACTGATATATTATTTGGGATAATTGTCTACAGAACTGCTTTTGAGGCCTGATGAGAAAGGTGACAAGAAACAGCTGCCACTCCTGAACTCTGATTTTTCAAACTCTTGAAATAGTACCAGAACTATGAGTGTGCTTCAGGATCCATTCTTTTCAACAAATTGTATTTTTGCTGAAATATCAGTGTATTATTATGCTCACATCCAGCCAGATTGCTAACACTGCTTCAACAAAATAATTTCTACATTCAGAGGTCCTTTAAAATGTGTAATTGCACCTTTATGTGCATGAACTGTACCATACATGTGTCACTTAAGTATGCACAGTTTTCCGAAAAGATGGATGCTTCTGTTCATGTCATAAATGCTGCTATGCTTCTCTGTTAGAGAGAGATTTAACTTGTTGCAGTGACAGAGACACGACTGAGGAGGTCTGACATCCTTGCCTATAGTACCTCTTGTTGGACCGTGCGTAATGGTGTGCCGTTACCCTCGGGCTACTCTGTGAATGGTCACAATTGCTGCTGTAGAGCAAGCACTTTCATTCCTTTTTCCCTCAGAGCTTTCAAGAGGTTAAGATAGGGAAGGTTCACACTCCCTTTCTAGTGAGATCCACTAATGAAGGGATGATGTGAAGGTTTTATTTCTGCCTTTGAGAGAATGGAAAAGTTTGGGTTAGTTGCATGGGAGCTGTTTTTAAAGTTTCTAGGTTTGCAAGAACAAAGCCTTTGATGGTTTGCCCTGGCTGTTCTTCTAGGCTGACCCGTGCTACTCTTAGTTTGTCTGAGCACTAATAACTGAGCTACCGTAGTCTCCTGCTCAGCTGTCTTGGTGAGCTGTATGCTATACCAGTGCAAACTCCTGAGTTTTCTCAGTGTTCCAGTCCGTAGGATAACATTGGATCCCAAACACTACAGGCACCTGATTAACACAGGTTTACCTTTGGTAAACCCTACTGTGCTCTAGGTTAGGTAGATATGATTTTCCCTGCTTCATATTTTTAACTCAGTCACATTATTTAACCTTTTATTTTTCCTCAGAAACGGATTGAGGAGGCAAATGTACAGCAGAACAGTGTCTTGGATATTTTGAGCTCTGCCCGGTCTTCCCTGACACAAGCTAACAGTATGCTTGGATTATTGCAGAAGAGCAAAGAGGTATAGTTGCCCTATCTAGGTTAAGATTTTAAAAATCCAGTACTTTGTTGTCACTGTAATGTGTATCTTAGCTCAGTGTCTAGGACATGAGGCTTAGCTGAGTCTCATAAAAAGGGAATGATCACAGCTCATGCTGGGTCCAAGAGAAGCCTGCTTGAAAAAGTTTCTGGAAGAGCAGCTTGTTAAGGGTTGTTATGTGTCTGAGGAAGACACTGAGCTGCAGATATCTGAAACTTGAGAGTATCTTTGAGAAATATTGTACGTAATTGTGCTATTCTTGTATTTCTTTCTAGGCAATTGCTTTTAGCCACTGTCAGAAACAGGATACTGGGCTCGAGAGCTTTGGTCTGACTTAGTACAGCAGTTTTTGTGCTTCTGTATCCATTATGTAAAATGATGATGTAGTGACTAGCGGTTGTTTCCAACAAATTCCAGAGTGGGTTGGAAAGGGTTATTTTTCCTCTTGGTCTCCTCAGGTGTGAGACATATATAACACTGGAATTGACAAGGACAAAACCAAACATGTATGAAATGAGATAATTTTTATTTTCTTTATAAACCTATAGGAATATGAAAGCTTGGCTGCTCAGCTTGATGGAGCAAGGAAGGATATGAATGAAAAGCTGACAAATCACTCCTTATCAGCGAGCAAAGAACCTTTGGTGGTGAGGGCTGAGGAACATGCCAAATCTTTGCAAGACTTGGCAAAACAACTGGAAGAGTATGTTACTGTTCCTGTAAATGAGCCATTTTTGTACATGATGTCCACAGTTGCAAAGCTTTGTCTGTACCTTCACTTGCTTTTATGACCATTTGCAAAGTTAGAGGAGAATCACTTTGTCTNACATTTTCTAATCAGCCAGCACTGCTTCTAGGAGGAAGGAAAGCACTTCTGTAGATATTTTCTTTTTTTTTTTTTTTTTTTGACCCCAGAATCAAGTCTTCCTGTATTTTTCCTGATTTTTCTTTTATTTTTCCTCCATAACTTGGGCCTCCAATAATACAGTTCTGTGTTACTGTACTAACATTTCATTAACATCTTACTAACGAGAGAAAATCCTTAGGTAGAGAGCAGAGAGATGTTTACAATATGTATTTTTATAATGTTATTTCCAGTACTGGTACTCAGTGATACCTTTATGATGTCAATGAATTGGGGTAAACAATTGTAGGAAATGCTGTCTTAGCAGAGTCTTCAGGTATGTCTTTCTAGCATTAGTGAGGGAAAGAATCCTGTAGTTTCTTCATCGTTCAAGGAATCTTCTGGAAAGGGAAAAATATTAAGAACTTGATACGAATCAAGTGTTTCTCCCTCTATTATTTCTCCATTATTTGTACTTTACCTGGGAAGTGTGAGAGAAGTTTTGGAGGCCTTCCACAGTATAACAGAACAAAATGGAAAAAAAAGTAAAACCCTCGTTTTTTTTTTCTGTGCAAATTGTTTGCATTTTGTCATTACACCAACTAGAAACTCTGAAAAAAAAATCCAAAATACTTAATTCAGCATGAAAATTCTTGATAAAAAACATTTTCATTAATTTTCTGTTGATTTTCAGTGTGGGCTTTTCAATTAAGAAGACAATGTTGCCACACTTAGAAGGCAGCTATTATTGGGCAGTTGTATAGCTCCCAGGGAGTGAGTACAAGAGTTTTTTTTTTATTTTGTTTCTGACTCCAGAGCTACTGCTCTGGAAAAAGCACAAGTGGTCCTGTAGTTGCTCCACTATGTGTGCCATCTACCACCCGCGTAGACCGCTGGAGCAGTCAGAGATTATGTGGAAGCTGCCATTCTCTGAACACCTCTGAACTGAACTGTATTTGGGGGACTGTGATTGAAGTGCCAGACTGGCCTTGTGCCTTGGGGAGTTTTCCCCATCTGAATCCATTAAAGATTGCTTGGAGGTCCGCAGCTGTATTTTTCCAAGTTCCTAAACTCATCCTAATTTCTGAAGAATCTTTTCACGTCAGTTAACCTCTATTTTGAAATCAGAGATTTAAGTGAAAAACATTTTCTGTATTGTCATTAATTAGAAAAATCTGAGTTCATGTTTATTCAGAATCTCTTCCCATAGCCCACAGTCTTTGCAGAAGGCTGCATTTTTTACCCTGTTTCCCACAGGATAAAGAACAATGCCAGGAAGGATGAGTTGGTAGGCTGTGCTGTGGAAGCTTCCACTGCCTATGACAATATTATTAATGCCATCAAAGCCGCAGAGGAAGCGGCCAACAAAGCTGGGAGTGCAGCTGACTCAGCTTTATTGGTAAGTACCCATAAGCAGTTAAATCATGGTACAACTGGGTATACATTTATATATATATATATTTTATTTTACTGTCAGAGAGGCACCAAAATCAAAGATATCTGCATTTTGGCATGCCGTATTTATCTGTGGCCGTTATATTAGGAAGCCACTATTCTGCATGTGCATGTATCTGTCTTGCTTTAGCACGAAACAGGCAGGTTACTGCCTTTCTGATGAGGCTGTCCATCTCAATACTTCTTGTCCGTTCCAGTGCAAAAAAGAGATACGCATGAGGCAAACCCAGTAATCACTGAGGTTGTTTCAGCTGTTCTCTTTCAGTTTGCACTAGTAATACCCATGAACTCTTCAGCAGAGGATTAGCATCTAACAGCTGTGCACTTGTAATTTATGCCTAATGTCCAAAAATATATCAGAATTTTGCTAAAGACCAGAACTTCATTCTTCTTTACTCTTAGTAATTGTCATTTCAAGTATTGTTCTTTGCATGAAATCTCTGTCCTTATATAGCTGTTTTTTTAAACTGGATTAGGCTCTCTCTTTTACTCTTTGAATGTTAGTGTAACTATTAAAGCAATATTACAATACCATGCTTCTGTGACCAGACTGTGAAGAGAGAAGACCTATCAGGAAAAGCTGCAAAGTTAAAAGCTGAGAGCAGTACACTCTTGAATCAAGCACAGGAGACTGAAAGGACATTGCAAGGTACTGAGAAAGACAGTGATCATAGAAATGTTATCGTGGAATCATAGAATCATTTAGGTTGGAAAAGACCTCTGAGATCATCATGTCCAACCATCAACTTAGCACTGCTATGTCTACCAGTAAACCACGTCCCTAAGCACCACATCTGCACGTCTTTAAAATACCTCCAGCATGGTGGGTCAGCATCAGAAACTTTCATTAAACCACAAATCTTCACAGTTCAGCAATGCTCTGTAGCGCGTACATAATCAGAAGAGGATAGTTCCATTACCATGGGGCACCTTGTGATGGTTATTTCCAATAGCAAAAAGGCAAGAAACTGGATTTCTCACCTCTGCTGTGCTGTGCCCCTTTGCAGCACTCCTGTCCAGCAAATTCTTAGTCCTGCACTTGTTTTAAAGTGCATTCAAAACTCAGTGACAACGTGAACTGTGTGGGGGTGCAGACTAGCTGCTGCCACACCACCCAGCCAACAGAGAGGTGGTGTTTCTGTATAAAATTCGTAAAGGGCTTTCACTGTTTTGCAGCTATTGGTCCAACACTTGAAGACATAAAGCAAAGACTTGGAGTTGCTGATGGAAAGAAGAATACACTACAAATTGACCTTGTCACTCTTAAAAATAGTCTCAATGGGATAAACAGAGGTCAGTTACTTATCACTTCTCTTTTGCCTTTTTCACCTATTACTTTAAGAATCTGCAAATGCATTTGTGTGCCTTTCAGATGACATCGACGACATCATCACCAGTGCAAAGAACATGGCAAAAAGTGCCAAGGATGTTACAACTAATGTATTGGATGAACTGCTCCCAATTCAAGCAGATGTGGAAAAAATTAAGAGTACCTATGGAAGCACACAGAGTGCTGGCTTCAGTAAAGCATTGACAGAAGCAAATAATTCAGGTTGGTGTTCTGTTTTCTGTTGTGGGTTCTTGCTATTTGGCAAGTCATTGCTAGGTGAACGTGGTCATTTTGCAGCAGGAGTTTTAGTCATCTAAAAGTTAGGCATCTAGCCTAAGCCAGTATTCTGAACTTCTTCCACTGCCAGTTGAAGAGGACAGGCACTACAGAAGGTGAATCAATTTGTGTTTAAAGAGACAATACCACAACTCACAGCAGAAGACTTGGAGACCTGTAACTAATGGGGTGCCCAGGGGTCGATACTGGTTTGGATGCTATTTAATGGTAGTGACCTGGATGGTGGAGTAGAACGTACCCTCAGCAGTTTTGCTGCTGACACAAAACTGGGAGGAGTGGCTGCTACACCAGAGGATAGCTGCTATCCAGAGGGTCCTCGACAGTCTGGAGAAATGGGCTGACAGGAGCTGCATGCAGTTCAACAAGAGGAAAAGCAAAGTCTTGAACCTGGGGAGGAACAACCCCAGGCACCAGGACATGTTGGGGGCCACCCGGCTGGAAAGCAGCTGGGCAGAGTAGGATCTGGGGCTCCTGATGGACACCAAGCTGAAAAGGAGCCAGCAGCATGCCCTTGCAGCAAAGAAGGTTGATGGTATTCTGGGCTACAGTAGGCAACATATTGCCAGCAGGTTAAGTAAGAGAAGAGAGCCTTCTGTTCCATGCAGCACTGGTGAGACCACACCTGGAGTGCTGGGTCCAGTTCAGGGCTCCCCCAACACAAGATGGGTATGGACACACTGGAGAGAGTCCAGCAAAGGGCCACAAAAATGAAGGGCCTGGACCACCTCTCTTATGAGAGGCTGAGAGAGCTGGGGCTGTTCAGCCCAGAGAAGAGGGGACTCAGGGGGATATTATCAGTGTCTGTAAATACCTGAAGGGACGGTGCAGAGAAGACAGAGCCAGAGTGGTAACCAGTGCCAGAACAAGAGGCAGCGGGCACAGACTGGAACACAGGAGGTTCCCTCTGACCATCAGGAAGCTCTTATTTACTGTACTTTTTAACATGTGTTGTGTTTGTTGTTGTTGGTTTGGTGTTTTTTTGGGGTGTTTTGTTTTTGTTTTTTGTGGGCCTGAATTTATCTAATATGTTTTTGGAAATGCTGATTCTGTCTAGTTCCCATTCCCTAATATATATACTTGACTAATGAAAACAGTTTTGTTATCACTCTACTGCTATTTGATAGTGATGTATTCATATCTCATATTTTTGCATGTTTTCCTCCTCCATTCTACCCTCCATTATGTTTTTTTTTTCTTTCATTACAGTAAAGAAATTGACAAACCAACTTCCAGATCTGTTCAGCAAGATTGAGAGTATCAACCAACAGCTAATGCCAATAAGCAACATCTCTGAGAATGTAAACCGCATAAGAGAGCTAATTCAGCAGGCAAGAGATGCTGCAAATAAGGTCTGTCCTGAACACTGCAGTCATGCTTGACCTTAGTGGTTTGGACACAGCAGTGCTTTTGTTCCTCTTTCTCTTTATAAATCATTTTGGTAAAATATGTTTGAAAGACCAGACATAAATTTAATTCAACAGCACCACCCAGCACTTTAATTAACTGTGGTGATGGGAAGCATAATTCATACATAAGAATGGGTAGATAGTGTGCAGTTCCATCCTTGTCATGTAGTGCATTTTTCCAGGTCATCTTTCAAATCTTATTCGTTCAGTGGCCTTCCTTCTTCCAAGTTATATTGGGGTGACTTTGGCAGCAGAGGCAGAGTCAGTTCTGCAACTTAGAGGCAGGGATCTCCACCCATGTGCAGCCGGTGGAACACAGGCACTTCCAAAACAGTTGTGCAGCCCTGTGCTATTGTGTCTCCATCTGCCTTGCCATGTTAGGCATTCAGCTACTGGCATCTGCTCGTTAGAATGCCCCTTCTCCATTTAAACAACTGCTGTAGTTGTCGTAGTAATATCAAGGGATAGCACGGTCTCAGGTGGCAGCAGGAGCATCCCTGGTAATCACAAATAACATACAATGAATAATTTGTGGCTATAGTGTAAATAGGAGTAACAGGATGTGTCTTTATTATTATCCATTGTCATTTCCAACAGACAGTGAAGTCCAGCTAAGTGGAGCATCGACATATGTGTGTAGACATCTAACTAGCTCATAGGCTTGCTCTTTAGCGCTACAGGGCATGTCCTGTAACAATTATTTGACAGAGGTGAGGTAAGGGTTGTTAAATTAATGCCTGGAGTAAAGGAAGTGCTCTGTTAAGTGGTAAGTGTTGAAAATACAGAATACAGTATCATCAAATCTGTTTCCTGCTTACATTGTTTTGTAGGATCAGAGTCCAAATCTTTAGGATCTGATGTCTGTAACGTGATGAGGTTATGTAGTAAGTTACTTAGCAATTAATACAACAGTGAAATAAGTAGTAGTACTAGCAGTAAAGTATTGAATTTAAGTACTGAATTTTGTTTTTCTTAACAGGTTGCTATTCCTATGAGGTTCAATGGCATCTCTGGTGTAGAGGTTCGACCTCCGAGCAACCTTGAAGATTTGAAAGCCTATACTTCACTTTCTTTTTTTCTCCAAAGACCTCAGAAAAGATTAGACGTCCCCCAGAGGGCATCAAATAAGTTTGTTCTGTACCTGGGCAATAAAGATGTAGGTATATTTTAAAATTTAATCTGATTTTTAGAACAGGCAATATGCTTTGAGGAATAGATGGGAGAGAATTTATTTTGGCTGAAGTTTATAGCTACTGATAGCACCCTTCCCCCTTTTTCTTTTTCTTTTTTTTTTTTTTTTTTTTTTGTAATTGCCTTTATGTGGTGGAATACGTGTTTTGTGAAGAACAGTTCTTTCCTCCACTGGCAGTGTATCTTGTTGGGTGACTGACTCCTTTGCCCTTTGATGTTTTGCTCCTTCAGAATTTATTTCTCAGTTACGGATATCGTCATACAGCCTTGTCAGAGCTGTCAGTTTTTGCAGTAGTCAGCACAAACATGGCCCTACTCCCGCTTCAGATCTTTGACTCCTATCACAATAATATATATAACTGTGAGTTTCTCTGTTGGTTAAAAAAATGATCAGTTCAGCCCCTCAACTCTTAATTTCTTTCTTTTTTGGATATGCAGATTAATACAGAGCTGCTTGTGCATTCACGCTTGCTCAAGCACCATCTGTTTAAAAATTTCCTGCATGAGGTTCCTAACAACGTATTTTCAAGTCTTGTTATCTGACAGCAGCTGTATCTGTAGTGAGTCTTGTGCATACACAGCAAGTTGTTTAAAAATACTTATACTGTACTGGCTTCCACCTTTTTATCCCCTGAATGCCTGGCCACGATACTAGTTAACAGCTTCCGGTCACCCCAGTAGGAGCTGACTGTTGACTGAGTGTTGTTCCTAACATCTTTTTTCCTTCATGAATTTTGTGTCCATTTGTCCATTTGCCCTCCTCAGGAATTTGTAGAAAGCAGTGAGCTTGCCTGCTAGCCTCCTTTTCTCCAATTTATTTATTATTCCCAGAAACAAACCTGACAACTTAATAAAATTCTCTTCGCTAGGTGGGTGAACTGCTCATGCCTCATACACAGTGTGATGGTGTCTCTGAGGACGTGCTGCTGTACTCTACCTTCATTAACATCAGTCATTTGTTAATGACTATCTGCCTTGCTGTTCTTAGGCTTCTAAGGGGTATATTGGTATGGCTGTGAAAGATGGTCACCTCACTTGCGTCTATAACCTGGGAGACGGTGAAGCAGAAATTGTTGTGGATCCACTGGTGATTCAAAGCGACACAGAGGAAGCCATTATGGATCAAGTTAAGCTCGAAAGGTATAAGATCCACAGCACACAACAGTCTTTTCCAAAACCTGCTAGGAGTATCTTTTATCAGTGTGATGTGATATTTGCCGGTTTGTTTTGTTTTTAGGATTTACCAATACGTAAAGCTGAGTTACATCAAAGCAGCAACATCGACTTCTCCAGAGTCTGGAAAGCCTTTGACTGCGAGCAGTGGAGATGGAAACATTCTCCTAAATCTTGATCCCAGCACTGTTGTCTTTTATGTTGGAGGATACCCACCAGATTTTAGGGTACAAAGAGTCACTCAGTCTTTTAAAGAGATTTCCACGTTAATAATTCTCTTGTTCTTACAAACAAAGGTTGGAATTTGCAGTCCTTCAAAGGCTGTGTAAAAGCTTACCTGCGCTAGCAGGAATAGACTGGGTGCAAGGAAATGCTGCTTCCTACAGAAGCTGCCTGGCTTGTAGTATGCTAGAACTCAAAGAAGGGAATGTGATGGTTTTTCATCAGCCAAGGACACTATGAAACCTGCCAGCCCTGCTAAGTACTATTCCCCATCCACTCATGTGATTCTGCTTTAAATTGTGCTGCAGTACTCCTGAGGTGGTATCAGGTGGTTTGGTTGTTACATCCAAAGATAGAATCATTCCTTAATAATAGAATAATATACTCTGTCTGACTAATATTTGCCGTAAGTCCTAGCGGTTACGTGTCAATGTGAAATTTTGCCAGCTGATGTTGACAGGACGTTTTCTAATGACCCTATTTTGCAGCCTCCACATAGGCTGGACTATCCTCATTATGAAGGCTGCATTGAATTAGACAACCTAAATGAGAACATTATCAGCCTTTACAACTTCAAGAGGGCATTTAATCTCAATACCACTGAAGTGCAACCCTGCAGAAGGTATGATATGGACACAGAGTGATCCACAGTTCTGTGCTTTTATCAAGATTAATTGTCTTTTCACATCCAGAAGAACAAACACTGTAGCTGAACTGGTGATTTTTTTCCCTAAGTCTTGATCATTAATATATGATAGAGAAAATCATCAAAGTTGGCATGATTCACATCTACAGCAATCTCAGTCCATTGGCCAGCAATTTAAATGGTGCGGTACCCAGACACAACTCAAGAACTAGTGTATCCAGCTCCTTTACAGGATAAGTATTACATGAAACGCAAAAAATCAATTGCTGATGATTTTAAAATCAGACTTTTCCTCTCTGAAGACCATACGCAAAACCAGTAGAAGCCATATGTAGAACCAATAGAAGAAAGTTTTCTCTCTGCTTGGATTAGGTCAGAATTTGACCTTATTAGTGCCCCTGTACTAAATGCTTTGTCTTTAGCTTTTTCAAAACGTTAATGACAGTAAGTCTATGTGGTAATAAACTTTTACTGTCATATATTCACACCTGTGACATTGAATTATTACAGATATAAAGAAGAGTCTGACCAAAACTATTTTGAAGGCACTGGTTATGCCAGTGTCACATCTAAAGAAACAAATGCGAATGTACCAGTACGCTACGAGCAGACAATTCAGACGACTGCAGATGAAGGCATAGTGTTTTTTGCAGCAAATGAGGTAATTCATGGAGTGCTTCTGCCTTGTTTAGAGGTCCAAGAAGTTTTTTTAAAACTTCACTAATTCAAGAACTTGTTAAGTACAGTAATAACTGTAGTAAAATTCCTTAAAACTGCTATTTTTGTCAATGTGGCAGATGAGTAGATTCAGCTTTGTGTTTCATGGATGCTGAATACTCGCTTTGTCAAAGCTGACTGAGAATCATTGTAAGTAGCTCCTGTATTAGGCAGTGCAGGGCATTTGGGGTTGGGGGTACAGGGAGGGTACAATTTGGATCAAACCAGTTTCAAACTACTGAAATCCTCCAGAAGCAGAAGTGAATTTTTCTCAAATCTAGAGTAAGGAGGAATTTAGGAAGTGACGCGGTGTCTTACACCATGATGACATACACCTGTAAAAACCGCCCAAAACAACAGTGATACTGCTTATCTAATAATAGTATAGGAATGATTGCAATCACTGTGATATTGTCTAGTAATATCTCAAAGCTGTAAAAAAAACAATCAGTAAACATCTTGAAGTGAGAAAAAGTCCTCTAGAGATTTGAGGGCTATATCTTGAGCTGATATGAGACCTGTTTAAAAGAGTTTAAAGTGCTTAAAATTATTCTTACAAGTTTTAGTGTGCTTTGTTTTGTCTTTTTCCCCAGCATAATATTGAAACAACTAGATAGCTTGCATTTTTTTCTTGCAGGACCAGTACATCAGTGTGCTTATTAAAAATGGCCATCCAGTTTTTAGATACAAAATTAACTCTGAGCCTCCAAAAGAAGTAGAAAACAATGCAGCTTTGAATGATGGAACATATAAACAAGTAAGTCGTTTGAAACAAGTAAGTGATTGCTATTTGTAGAAATAGAAGTTATCTGAAGCTAAACGTTCTGTTGTAAAGGTTAGATGTGAAGTTTTCCCTTTGTGTTGAGGGGATCAAGCTGTTGAAGGATTAGTTTGGACATGTGGAAACAAGTCTTTACTGCCTACTGTTATATTTTCCTGTGAGCAAACTCAGTTTTAATAGAATAACCGCCAAAGAAACAAGCTCTTAGTGATAGCACATTGCCTTATGTGGAGACATCTGTGATCATTGTGCATAGCAACATTATTTTAGTACTTGGATTTGTGTTTCACCATACAAAGGTTTATTTCCTCAGGCCAGACTGATCTCAACAGAGGTTACTTTTTGAAGTCTTTTTGCTGCTGCTGATCTATTTAGCTTCAGTCCAGCTGTTTGTAGTGCTACTAACATGAAATCTTCAAGACATTCTTAAAACCTTTGATTGCTGTTTTGATCCATTCTCCCTCTTCCCCTTTCTACACTTCCATCTAAATAGTGCAGGCTGCAGTGACTGCTGGAAGGAGTTTTTATGCTGTGCTGGGTCAAGTTGCCTCCAGTCAGCTGGCTGATCTAGTCTTTGTAGGGGGCAGCAGCTCCTGAATCTCCAACTGCAAATAGAAGGCGATGTTAGAATGTTAGGTGAGGTGTATTTTTAGGACAGTCTTCCCAAGCATAATAAAACCTCGCCTTTTATTTGAATAGTCAAACATTTTCCTTGGGCATTTGCTTCGACTAAGTGCCTGTGTTTCGCCCAGTACCTTTGAACTACTGCTGCTGTTCTGGATTAAAGCACTGGTAAACAAGAGGAGGAATAAAAAATTCTGTGTCCTGCTCTCTGAATGTAATCTGCCCTGTCCATGGCAGGGGGTTGGAACTAGATGATCTTTGAGGTCCCTTCCAACCCAAGCCATTCTATGATTCTATGATGTCTTGCTCTGTGAATGTAACCTACTTAATAATTTTCTTGCTGTTCAGTGAAGCAATTCTCATTATCACATATTTCAGATCAGCATACTGATTGCCCGAAACAGGAATATTGTTTATGTCAGCTCTGATATTAAGGCCAACATAAAAGTCTTCGATTTCACTAAGTACTACCTAGGTGGGATTCCATCTTCCCTGCGGAAACAGTAAGTAACTATAACAAGATTGTAACACCTAGGCTTTGTACGGCAACTCTTCTTAAACCCTTTCCTTGGGCAGGTTCTTTCTTACTCGGTATTGTGTGTCTTACAACGTATGGAAATAACCAGTGAATAACACATGATCATAGTCTGTGATTTTTGGTTATGGTGAGTTCTTCATTTGAGTGTGCCCTGAGGAACAGGTTTGATCAGCATGAAGTATTTTTGTCCAATGAAGGTTGCTCTTGTTTTATTTTTCTGTTTCTTATATTGTCAGCATTTACAGGCTATTATACTGATGTGTGTCTTGAAATAGCAGACCACTGAACTCTTTTTCTTTCCACTCCCTGAAACCAGCTTTAATATAACCACACCTCCATTCCGGGGCTGCATGAAGAATGTGAAAAACCCTAAGACTGCATCCGTTATTTTTGATGAAACTTTCGGTGTCAGCAAGAAATGTTCAGATGACTGGAAGGTAACTACCAGCATTATTTTAAAGCTTTTGGCAGACTTCATTGACTCAGGTTTGTCTGCAAAACCTGGGCATTGCATTTTACTTAGGCCAAAAATGAGGTTTGGTTATCATGTGATGGTAATGAAAGAAGCTGAGTTGGGTATGAAGATACAAAAGAAAGGAGACTCCACCCCTACTGTGATAGTGTGCTCCAGTGCATAGTCCATCCTCTTAACTAATACTGTGTACTGTTAAGAATTCACATTTACCATGTAGCTTTGCTGGCTTCCAGTTGCTGTTACTGATTGGCCAGGATATGAAGTCACTTAATGCTACTCGGGTTCTTTCTTCTTGTTCTCCCTGACAGAGCTAAGCAGACTCTGCTTCCACCGCAGCCTCTTATAGTAAGGCAATTGCTCCACTCACCTGTTTTGTGACATTTTCTGAACACCCATGCCTTTTGCCGCATTCCTTTTAAAATGGGACAGTGTGGCTTTTCCATGGTGGCTTACCTCATGCTGCATGGAAAGATCAAAATGAACACGTCTGCTTCCACGTACTGTGGTTTACATAGTGCACGATCACATTTGCCCTTTTTACTACGGCATTGTCTTGAAAGTTTGTGTTCATTTTCTTTCCCTCTGTGGCATCTAAACCTTTCATAGAGCAATTACTATACAGGTTATTCGGGGAGGGGCTCTTTAAAAGGGCCTGTAGCGATAGGACGAGGGGTAATGGCCATAAACTGGAAGAGGGGAGATTTAGGCTAGGTAGTAGGAAGAAATTCTCTACTGTGAGGGTGGTGAGACACTGGAACAGGTTGTCCAGAGAGGCAGTGGATGCCCCCTGCCTGAAAGCGTTCAAGGCCAGGCTGGATGGGGCTCTGAGCAACCTGGTCTAGTGGGAGGTGTCCCTGCCCATGGCAGGGGGTTGGAACTAGACGATCTTGAAGGTCCCTTCCAACTCAAACCATTCTATGATTCTATGGTTCTATGATTCTGATTCTCTGTGCAGAGGATCTAGCCTTCATTCTCTGTCAGTATCTGTATAACTTCCTATGTATTAAAAAGCATTTTGTTCAAAAAGGCTCAGGTATGATCTGTCCTATGACTCCCAGAGCCTCAGATACATAGCTCATCTTCATAGCTCCATACTTACAAACCATTCCTCCAGCTGCTCACCTTTGCACTCCTGAATGAGAAAACTTAAAAAAAAAAAAAAAGCCTGTCCTGTCAGTGCAAACAGTAGAGGTGAACACTGGGTGGTGCTCAGCAGGCCTCATGGCCCTGTAGAGCTTCTCACATCAGAGTTAATGATGCTGAAACCAATTCAGACAGTCTGTGCTGTACTGCAGTTTTGTGCCTGCAGCTTGCCTTGTGTTTAGTTCGGACTGGAGCTAAAGGAAAATCACTGAAATCATTATTATCTCTCTTTCAGCTTGTCAGATCTGCAGATTTCTCTGAGAAGGGGACATTGAGCCTGAGTGCAGTGGGTTTCCCATTTCCCAAAGATTTCCAAGTTGGCTTTGGCTTTCGCACAATGGCATCCACTGGGACACTCTTAAGTTACAATCTATGGGTATGAAATGTGTTCAGCTTAGAATATGTGATTGTTTTTATTTCTGGATCAGAAAGCAGGGAGGTTCCAGCAGAAGCCCACTCTTTCTGGCTGGAGGAGTTAATGAGGGAGTGCACAGATAGCATTTGAGAAGTGGAAAACTGAATCCTCTGGTTTTTGTAAAAAAAAATTTAAACAAGTATTTAAATAACTGTTTGGTTATTTAAGAGAGATATTAAAACAGGAAGTATGATAATCATAAAGAACTGGGAGTAAAATCTGGTACTAGATAACTGAGAAATGCAGTTCTAGTTTAAGAAAATTTCTCTTCCACAAAAGATCAGAGAGAAATGTATTAATGAAAAATCATGGAGAAGGAAATGCATCTGCATCTAAGGATCATTTTGTGCAACTCTTTTTTAGCCTAATATTCTCACCATTTATCTGAGTCCTGGCTTTGTAACTGCAAAGATAGGAGAGAATGAGATGAAAGTGAGCAAGGAATACGAAGACGGGTCGATGCATTATGTGACAGTAACGAGAAAAGCCGACGTGTGAGTCCAGTCCTTTGTCTGATTATGTTGTGGTTGGGGAAAGACTAAATGTTGTGTGACTTGTGCTTTGGGTGTGCAGCTAAAAATGCCCTGTGTTAGCAGAGCATCCTGAAATAGTGAAGCAAAAGGAGATTTTTGGTCTATGGCCATGCGTGTCAGTACCTGTGTTGTCTCAGCTGTACATCACTATGCATGACTCACTGTCAATTTTGTCTACTTGTCAAGCTGGAGCTTTGGAGCTCTTCCCCTTCCCATGGCCTTTACATATGTCACGGTAAGGTAGAAATCTATAGGTGGTTAAAGGTCCAGAGAAGAAGCTAATGTTGTGTCTGTCTTTACAATAGTGATTTATTATGTAGGTGTCAGAACGGAAAGCTACCAAATCATATTGATTTCATTTATAAAATGAAATAAGGGCTAATGGCAGAGGAAAATTTTGAACAATTCTCTCTAACTTTGTGTAATTATAACTTTTAACATTACCTGTACTGGCTGTTGCTGATGTGTTACGTGCACTGTTTTGACAGAAAGGATGAAATCCTGTTCCATAGCTGTCAGTGGCAGTTTTTTCATGAATTTCAATTGGACCAGGATTTCTCTGTAGAAGTAAGGGGCTAGAGAAAATTCTTGCTCAATATATAGCACCAAAAGTCAGGGTAATTTCACAGAAGTTACATTCAGTGTAAGTGTGTGTGAAAAAAGTCCCCAAAGTAAAGTAATGATGTTTAATTACATTGTAATGTGTAATTATATTGTAATTACACACCAGTCAAATGTTTCTTTTTAAAATATATATCTCATTCAAATTCATAGATGTATTTCTTTAGATTTCATGCTCATTTTTCTTTCTTTGTTTCAGAGTAAAGCTGCTGGTTGATGATGAGCTTGATTCCAAATCATTGGACTTTCCAAGGTCACAGACATTAATCCAGCCTATAAGATTTGGTGGAGATGATTTTGAAGGCTGCATCTCAAACGTCTTTATAGAAAGGTATTTGGCACAGAAGGATTTTAGTTTTGTACATTTTAGTTGTTTTCCTTCTTTAATCACATTAAAATCACTTTTTGCTTAATTGCTTTTCTTCTACATGTGTGAAGCTTTCATGAATGCATAACTTTGCTGCCCTAAGATATTATTTTATCCAGACATTGCACATGGTATCAAGTTGAATTACATCTGCTGCTAGGATGTAATGGAATTTTAGTCTGAATCGGCTTACCCATTTAGTAGTCTTTTAATCAAGTGAACTGGAAATGTCCCTCCAGGACACCCCAAAAGATCTGCTAGATTGTATCAGTATAGCTACCCAGGGAGCCAGGTAATGAAATGAGCAAAGTTTGCTGACAGAACCAAAACAAATGACAGCATATGTGTAAAAATCAGGTGCCTGATTTATGCTGTCTCTTTTTTCACATGCGTTTTTTCTGTATTAGAGATATCTTACAGGCAACATTTAAGAGAGAAATTTGACATAAAAATGTTCTTTAGAGAAAAGCATTCCTTCAGTCACTAGTGGTCTCCCAGTGGGGCTTTGTTTTAGGCAAGTTTTGATGAATATTTATACGTGTGCAGAGTTTACAAAAAATAGTGTATTGTGATTTTCTTATATACGCTGTAAGGCAGTGAAGTGACCTGCACAGTAACCTCCCCATAGAAGCCAAAGCTGGAAAATTGCTTTTAGTACAGAATAGATGGTGAGCTGATTTTGTAGCTTGTCTGATCAAGTGAATGGAGAACTGGGCTGCAACTGAAGAAGTTCAGGTTCTGCTCCCAGCTCTACCACTCTTCTCACAGAAAACCGTAGGCAAGGAGCTTCATTGCATTTTCTCAGTTGTAAAGTGTTGTGTAATTTAATCATTATTTATTCAAAATGATACTATTAATATTGTTCTTTATACACACAGGAAGCTGGCGTTGAGTCTTTCTGGTAATTTGGCTACTGTACCAGAACTGCTTATTAAGTTGTGACGGGCTTTGCCCCTTGATAGATCTCATTGCAATGTCTTATTGACAGCAGAGGTGAACGACTGAGTTAACAGGACCTGATGGTTCCATTTTTTTCCTGATCTGCCACTGGCTATGCCTGTATTAACAGAGCAAAGTTTTGTAGTCTGATCCACAAATCATATTCAATCCAGGCTGCTTTTTTTCAGTGGTAATTTTTGTTTAAGTAGATTTCTTTTAGCACAGAAGACTTGGTTCAGAAGAGATGAGAAGAAAACATTGTCGTTTTTTTTCAAAGCTGGAAGGAAGTGGGCAGAACCAGGACAAATGTGCATACTTTTTGCAGCACTGAATGTACATTTTTCATCCAAAGTTGAAAATTGGTACTTTAACATCAGGTCTCTGGGAAACCCATTTTGTACAGAGCACAGTTTTACGGCATGTTGTTGATTAGAGAGCAGGTGTTCTGTGTCACAGCACCTATTGCTTTCATCACTCTAGGACGGGTCAGCTCCCCGAGGTTCAAAATCTCATCAATTATACTGCAAAGACCGGTGTATCCCTTGGAGCTTGCCACCAGAATGAAAACCTTGAGCCACTGCTGCTGGAAGAATTCAAAAACCCCCTCAGGTTTAAGATGCTCAAGGTATGCCTATTTTTACTGTCATCTTCACTCCGTCTTGATGCTGAGGCTCTGTCTGCACAGCTGTGGTTTGTAGAACCAGCTGTTACTGTTTGCCTTCCATCTCATGGCTGAAGCAGGTTCTTTCTGTGCTGGAGTTCCACACAAAATCTATACTTGCTCCAGAAAGGCTACAGCTTCTTTGTCATTTAGAGAAGGATGTTGACTGCCTCAGGTGGAAATGTTGAAATGTGTGGATTGAATTATTCTTTTATGCTCACCCGTAGTAAAAGTTTCAATTCTGTCTTACAGGATGAAAAATACTTTGATCATTTGACAGATTCTCATGTGCAGCATGACCAGCAAAACTACACTTTACCAACTCAGTTAAATGCCGACAGTGAGGTGTATCTCCTTGGAAGCAGCCCCAACAGTTTTATATCCTACACATTTTCTCTACCTTCACCTACAGACAGGTAGTACAAATATTGTTTCTTCACCTCCCAATACCTGCATCTTCAAAGCTGCTTGAATCTTTGGGTGCTAAAAGCTAGGATTTTTTTTTCCTATTTATGACTTTGGGCACAACAGAAGAGTGGTTCTAAAGGTTCAGAAAATTAATTTCCTTGTTAATATTTCCCCAAACTATGTAGATTGACCTGGATGTGATGGACAGCTGTAGTGCATATTGATGCTGAGTCCTAAGCCTGCAAATGTCAACTCTCATTCACGTTCAGCAGTGCAGGCAATGCAGAACACTGGGATTCCACCCCAAAACTATTCTGCAAACTGAGTTTCACTGGCATGTTTCTGGAGAACAGAAAGAATGCATCAGCTGACAAACCTAACAGACCTATGTTTGCATGTGCTTACTTTCCACTACAGGCTACATTTTTCTGTAGACATACGGACTCGATCATCAAGAGGATTAATAATTTTCATGGAGGGAAGGTCTGAGGACTCTTACATGGCTCTCCACATCTCAAAAGGACGTTTTGTCTTTTCACTTGTTTCTGGAGGAAAACGAGTCAAAATCAAAACCGGCATTAAATACAACGATGGGCAATGGCACACTGTAAGTAGTGTGGCACAGGAACCTTGGTGAAACCACAGCTAGCACTCAGCAGGCACAGCCTGAGGAGTTTATAAGTTATTAGGCAGAGGCAGGGAAAGAAAAAGTGAGGTTGTTCCCTTTGGCCATCTGAAGTTAAGCCATATTCCTGAAAACTCATATGATTTACACGTGTCTGAGGGAGCGTGCAGAGACTGATGGTCCCAGCATGTTATTTTCAGTTTAAATATTTCAACGACATATTCCCAAAGGATCGCTAAGATACAGAATAGAATGAGGTGTCAGAATTCTGATTTCGGTCACAAATACAGACAGCGTGGAATTACTCCATTCACAGGCCACAGCAAGGGTGGCCAGAGCCTGTGTCCCTGGCAATCTGAATGGCTGGTGTGCAAGATGCTCCTTGTTTTCAAACCATCTTGATATTTGATGGAAGCATTTTATTTATCCACTTCCATTTCTACTTTTGCTAGTTTCACACTAGCCTGAAAAATATACTCTTGCTTTTAATGGTTAATCTTTTAAAGGCATCAATTATTTTGTAATTAATTTTGCTCTTTGGGGCACTAGCTTGGGTGGCTTTCATTGGCCCCGGGACTTCTCATTCTGTTACTTTTGCACCCTGCAAAGGTGGTATTCAGCAGAGAAGGGAAGAATGTCCTCCTCGTTGTTGATGGTCTAAGGGCCCAGCATGGAAGCTTAGCAAGAAATTCCACCATCAGCATTAAGCCACCGATCTACCTGGGAGGCCTGCCGTCACTGAAAAGACAGGTAAACAGCTGCTGCAGCCACCTCCACACACTCCCCAAGCTGCTCTGCATGTGCAGAAGTGTTAGTGTGCAGGATTTTCATGTTGAAAAGGTTTGGGGGATATTTGCAAGCACTGGCTGAGCGCCACCCATGGATGCAGTTGTTCATTACAGATCTCGTTCCTCCTACATAAGAGCTAACGGGTGGTCGTGCTTTGGTATTCATGTTTTGATCTATGCTTTCAGAATATACCAGTGAAGAGTTTCAAGGGTTGCCTGAGGAATTTTAAGATGAATGGAAAAGTCATGAATGCACCTCAGCAAAAGAAGGATGTGCTTCCATGTCTGGATGTTCCCATGGAGACGGGGATTAATTTCTTTAAGGAAGGAGGATATGTTGCCGTTGGTAAGCAGTGTCGAGATTACAGTATATGGAATTGTGTCTTAAATGTGTGTATGTGTGTGCAGAAGGATCCTTTTTGTATTTATTTTTACGATGTTTTCCAATGATCTCCTGCAATGATCATTCCTCTCCCCACTCTTTAACTCTCCACAGACAATTTGCGAATGGGCTTGGATTTCAGGGTTGTGTTTTCCATTCGACCAAGGCGTTCAACAGGCGTCCTCCTCCATTCTGGACGCAAGCCTGACAGCTACCTGACTGTTTACATGGAAGAAGGAAGGGTAAGTACGGGCTGCAGTTCCATTACAGCTGTGTTACCCTCATTCAGCAGGGAGGAGTTCTGACCTTGAACTCTGGACTTACAACATTGGCCTACAGGTGTAACATCAGACGACTTCCTTAGAGTGGTTTAGAACCATCGCATGGAGAATGCAGCATTTAGCCTGGCTCTGTGCCTACGTTAGCAGCTCCATTGCGTGCACACGAGCTTCACATGCCCTCTTCACAAGTCAGCAGTAGGGCACAGTCTTCATTTCCTCAGGTTTTGTGGCCTTTACAAAAACCCACAGAGCTTTTGGCCAGAGGCTCCAGAACTTATTCCCACTTCTATTTTAGCCATCACTTGGCTGCACTGGTGCAGCTCTGTAACTGCATTCATTACAAAACTTGAGCAGTCTTGCTTTGTGTTAGCATCTTCTCCTCTAGCTGACAGGTGTGTCATAGCGCTGATTTTTATCACTGATTTTTTTTCGTAATGTAACAGCTTCAGAATGTGAGTCTTGGACCACAAAACCACTGTGCTTGCTTCTGGAGAGACACCAAATAAAAAGATGTCTCTGCTCAACAGAACTTGGAAGCACGTGGCAGTAGGGGCATCAACAAGGGACAAGGTGGACCACTTTTTTCAGCAGTGACCTAGATTCATGCTGGCTGTTGGTGTGGACAGGATGCAGTAGGGAGTGACAGAAGGTGAACAGAACACCACCAGTCCTGGCCCTATCAGAGCCTGATGGGAAGTGGACTCAGCATATCAGTCACTTGGCCATTACCAAGTTTGTTGTAACCATTACACCAAAAGAGAGGAAGGTGTTGAAGAAAAATAGTCTGCTTACAAGGAACGAGGGGCAAGATGTGAGAAAACACAAGCAGATTCCTATTTGAAACGTCACAGTAAAGAGTCAGGCTGCAGGCTTCCTGAAGGAATTACAAGTAGACCGAACTTACGTGAAAGGCCAGAGAAATGTGCTGCAGTAATTCCCCCCAGAGATGCCACGCGTGCAGGTGGCTGCTTTGGGAAAGGAAAGGTAGGCCTGGTAGGAAAGAACTACACTCAGAGAGGTGACGTCAAAAGGATGAAAATAATTTTGTGAGATTGAGAGGGGAGACGAGACAAAGTATTTGTGCTTGTAAAACCTGTGAAATATCCTCTGCTGGGATTCTGTTAGGGAATCTTCCTCTTGCAGATGATCATTTCTGGAACAGGTGTACAGTGACTGTGACTCTTAAAGTAGGTGAAACCCAGCCCCCCGAAGTTCAGTAAATTCCTTGAAGTCCTGCATTTTTCTGTTCCTCATTTCTTTGCCATGGTCACTTACCAGATAACTGTTTTACAGCTCATTGCTGCTGGAAATGGTGGTGCTGGAGAATTCCAGACGTCAGTCACACCTGGGCAATCTCTGCATGACGGACAGTGGCATACAATTGCAGGTACGTTGTATCACACCAGTTCTTCTGAAGTTTGGAACAGAGGGTGGGCACAGAGCATTGCCGCCCCAGATTTTTATTAATCATTTCACTTCTGTTCACTCCGAGAGTACTCTTAAGAACAATGTCAGTATTTAGTGTTAATTCAAGGCTTTACACAAGAGGGTTTTTTCTGGGGCTGTACGTAGCCCCAGAGTACCTGTGTCAAATCTGACTTTGCATCTAAATAAAATCTGTTTTCCTACAAGTTAAATTTCAAGATAGATGCTGTTTAAAAATAGTGTCATATCTGGTTGGCTCTTCAATGGGGTTGAGAATTAGTACTCATTTACCTGTTTCTTTGCAGTGTCTCAGAAGGGGAACACTCTGCAGCTGGAGGTAGACACACAGAGTAACTACACCACTGGACATCCACCCTTTTCTCCTAGACATGTGAATCAGCCCCTCTACTTTGGCAAAATCCCAGGTAGTATTATTGCTGCTTTATTTTCCGTGTATCTACTGGCTTTTTTCCTTTCCAAAACAAAAGTTCTGTTCATGCATTCAGTCCGGTATCATTCCCCCTCTTTTGAAAGCCTTGCAGTAGTTCATCTTTAAAATCACTCTCATTTTATTGACTTGACCTTTCTGCCTTGTTGTAGCAAATTTGGACACACTGTGGCTTCCAGTCAAAGCCCCATTTTTTGGCTGTCTTCGGAACATTAACATCAATGGCAAACCTGTCTCCACCAAGAGGATTTCAGAGGTTCACGGTGCAGTGAGTTTGCGTGGGTGCCCGGCCACGTAACTTTGCTGCCACGGCACTTGTACACCCGTCAGGTTGGGCCTGCTGAAGGACTGTGTGAGTTCGTGCCTCCTGGGTTCCCCTTTTGCTGCTCGCTGTGCCATCAGGCTGGGTGTTCAGAACAGCTGGTAGGAAAACGCACCCTCTGGATGTGGGCTGTGCCAAAGCAAACTGAAAGTATTGGCTTTGATAACTCCCTGCTAAATGTTACTGATTGCCAGGGTCATCCACCGTGCCTTCTGAAACAGAAAATAGAAATGTACATACCCCGCTGGGCCCCGTTCTGCCCTCACCCACAGCAGCGCGAAGCTGGGTAACTCCAGTGTCTTGATTTCAGAAATTTGCCTTAATGCTGGTCATCTTGAGAGCAAGATTGATCCATTAATGTAAAGAATTGTATAAAAATATCTGTCTCTTTGGATTGATGAACAGAATGTTTATACAGAAATGTACATTAATGTTAAAAATAATAATAATATAAATGGAGTTTGAAGCACTTTAAGGAGTGAAACTCTGGGAGTTTGCTACAACACTAGGAATTCTGGGGCCAAATAAAAGCAGTATGTCCTTAAAACCATCCATTCCCTTGTTTCGTTATTTTAATCTGGCATTTCTTTGTCCTTTTTGCAGACGCCTAAATCCAGCTTGCTTTATGCAGGTATTTCCGTAGCTTTAAGGAGCTGGTTTGCCTGGATAAGCGAGAGTCCCGCATCTCTGCTTATTAGAATTCTGTCATAAAAGCAGCTCAGGAAAAGAATCTATCCTTGTAAGCTTCACAGCCAGAAAGTTTCCTCCATAGGCTTTATTTCTGATGAAACGAAGACAAGTCAGGTTAGGAACAGCAGTTGCACACGCTGCAGTTCTGTAGCAAGAACTGCAGGAGGAAAACAGCACAACTGTTCTCTTTGAATTCAGATCTTTGTACCTGGACCCGCAATGGAGTGGGGGGACCTGGACTGCTTCGTTTTTCTAAATCCAGAGCTGGCCCAAACAGGCTTCACATGGCTTCTCCTTCCACTGCCCTTCAAAACCAGCATGCTGATGCTGTTCTTTGGTTGGTTGGTTTGGTTTCCCAGTTCCCTGATGCCACTCCTCTTTTGCGACATTAAAACTTTTTCAGAGGCTGGCCGCTAGGCGGGAGAAGACAGCAGCCCAAGCACAAGCACCTTCCTTCCCACCTGCGGCAGCGTTTCCCCCCGCCTTCCACTGACTCCTTGCCCCAGGTGCAGCACCTTGTCCTCGCGGTGCTGAAGTGAGGTGCTCGCTGGATGAGCAGGTGATGTCAGACCAGTGGGCCTTACAGCTGTGGTTGTTAATCCCCTGTTAAATACTTGCAGCTTCCTTGAAGTGGCAAAAGTGTCAGAAAGCTGCTTCTTTTGCGGCAGCTCTGTATCTTTGTGCGTGCAGAGGGTTCTCAGCTGTAGAGCTGCTTTTGGGGGAGTGGGATGGGGGAGAGCGAGCGGGGTTGAGGTCTCTGAGGGAGCAGAGGATTGGCACGTGAGGGCAGCCCCCTCTCTCTGGAGGTGCTCTGCAGAACCTGCTCTCCTGCATGGCTGCCTGCCACGTGGAATAGAAATAGCCCCCTGCCCAGAGGTGGTGGGATTTGGAAATAATCTCTTCAGACAGCAAAAACTGAGTCCTTTCTGCACCTAGTGCCCTTGAAATAACCCCCTCCCTTTGAAGTAGATTGTCAAGAATTCAGGCGACCAAAACTGTGGAAATTGTCATTTGATTTACTGGCCCTAGCTGGCACTGATAATTCCCATGGGGAGAAAGGCAGAGCAGTTCAACTTCATCCAGAAATCCTCTGGTAACACTCCAGTGTCTCATGCCCACCAGGCTGCTCTCTGAAGCAGGTTTTCCCTTTTCCTTTTCCCTTCCCTCCACAGGAAAAGCAAATGTAGAAAAGATCTTTGCGTCATGGCCTGGAGCCAGTCCTGGATTTCAATTTCCTTCCACTCGATATTATTTGGTCAGTAATATTTTTAATGCTGACAGGAAAGAAATGAACAATGTAAAAAGACTTCAGTAAAAGTATGTTGTAGTAAATATTAATCCCAGTACAATCCTCATACAGAGCAAAAAAAAAGTTGACAAGCCCGCCTGATTTTAAGGGGGGTTTGTTTTCCCTTTTCCTTGGTTTCTTCGGTCGTATTGCTTCTGGAGGGCCAGGCTGTCAGAAATTGTCGGGACATCCAACGAAGGCATCCAGAGTTCTCAGTTTTGTGCCTAATGTGGATAAATCTGGATCAGGCTGATAAACACTTGGTAAAAATCTTTTTGACCTTGAAGAGCCAGTGGATAATTTGTCCCATGAGGAAATTTGTCCCATCTAGACTGGTCTCATGAAAAATTCTTGTTACTGGAGAAATCCACATGGACACAGACCTGGATTTCGTGCATTTTCTGATCTGTGCTTAGAATACTCTGAGTTTGCTTCCTGTGAAATACCTTTTGGAAGACAAGAGAACGAATTTTCAAGTATTTCAAGTAATGAATGGTGGGTGGAATTTCAATTGTAAAGACCCCTTTTGTTCAAGGATCACCAGGATAGATCTCTGTTAAAACCAAAATAAGCAATTCCCCCAGTGCATCTTACAGCGGACTGGGAGCAACCAGATCTTGTACTAAGAGGAAACATTAAATGAATAAAAAGCAAAGCGAGCCTTGGGTAAACACTTTGTCATGCTGATCGCGTTGTTATAAGCAGTGTTTCCAAGGCTTTTGTCTTTAGTGTTGGCACTTAGTAGTTAATTCCATGGATTCTTTACCTCCTTTGGCTATGACATTTCAGGTGGGCCCCCAAATCCATCAATAGCTGTGTTATGATAAAAGCACGTGAATCCCACGGGAGAGTCTTTCCCTGACATTTTTTATTCTCTAACCATCTGTACTACTTGCTGTTCAAGGCGCATATATACAAGGAAAGCATAATTCGCTGCTTATAAATGACGCTGTTACTTAAGGCTCTAACTAGCAAAAGTAGCCAGGCGAAACTTCTTCACAGCCTGCTTGAAGCTCTGTGCTCTTGTGCTGCGGAGCTTTCATGCAAGCACAGAGCCCTCGTGCTTCTGCTCCAGTCGGCAGCAGCGTGAAGTGGGGGCACTGGCTCCCACTGCTTTTGCACCGCTTGTTAGGACTGGCTCCTGCTGGCAGCGTTGCTTCTTCTGGAGCCATTTGTAAATTATTTGTTGGTTTATTTTCCTCCTCTGTGTTTCCTTTTCGCCCCTCATAAAATAGCGGGGTAGCCTGGAAAATGTGGTCTCCCTGAAAGCTCTACAAACGCATTGTGGCTTTGTAACGAACTCTTGCCGTGCTTTTTGCCTCTTAACATTTTCTGTGTGGTTTCCTCATTTAAACAGTTCAGCATCTTTCTCCAGTGATGTAACAAAATTCTGGGCACAGTGGTCCAGTGTTCTATAAATCTCTCTGTATTTTCCAACGGGATGCCCCTGGGGAAAAGGCACTACTCTGTGTTAAAGGGGATGGTGCCCCAGGACAACGCTGCAGCTTCACTCAGGGCACCAAGACTGCAAGGCGTGGGCATAACGCTCCCCTGTGCCGCTGCCCCACACATCCCAAAACTGCGGGAGGCTGCTCATTGCCAGAGCAGCTGGGAAGCATCCTCTGAGTGCAAAGAGCTGAAAGCAGAATAACCAGTGAGTATTTCCCTGACAGTTTTTGGGATCTTCCGCAGCAATGAAACCAAGCTCTGACCTGTTGTTCATGCCATAGCGTCTCTCCTGGTTTGCAGCTGATAGCGTTCAAAATATTTATTTTTTAGCACACTCCTATCGTTACTTTGCGCCTCAGCCAATTGCTGTGTCACCTACAGGTGGTTCTGAGTGTGAAGCATATGTGAAATGTTCCATGAGATGCAGCTTCTTTGTTAAGATGTCACCTGCTCGCTGATAAAAATTGAGCATTATTAACAGGATGAAAAGACAGCTGGCACCATGATCTTTTGTCTCTGCTCAGTTATATTTAAACTTGGAACAGCAACAGATTTCTCTATTGTGCATGAGCCTGTGCCTAAAATTCCTGTCACAGAAGGACTGTGTGCTGGTAGGAATGAATAATTACATGCCTAGGAATCTCAGTACTTCAAAAATTAATATGAAAGACAGTTGTCGCTGTTGGGATTCCAGTCCAGAGATAGCTTTTCAGATCTGTTTTTTGAGGCTTGAAGTGATAACGAAGAAAGTGATTTCAAAGTGTGCTGCCATGAATGGCTCTCCGGAACTGCCTTCCAACCTCCGCCCTTCTGCTGTTCTGAGCCCAGATCTATCAGCATGGGCCACTTCTTTGTAGAGAGGATTTACACTGTTAGGTAACAGCACCTGCCACAGATCTTAATTCTAGCCCCTTCTGATTACTTTCTCATGGGAATCGCTGTCTGGATGCTACAAACCTGGAGAGTTAGCAATATTCACCATCACCACTTCCTCTGGCTAAGGCAAAGCTACAGAATCACAGCGGCTGGAAGGGACCTCTGGAGATCGCCCACTCCAACCCCTGCTAAAGCAGTTCCCTGCAGCTGCCTGCACAGGAAGGTGCCCAGGTGGGTTTGAATATCTCCACAGGAGGCCCCACGGCCTCTCTGGGCAGCCTGTTCCAGTGCTGTCACCCTCACGGTAAAGAAGTTTTCCCTCATGTTCAGATGGAGCTTCTGTGTTGCACCTTGTGCCCACTGCCCCTCGTCCTGTCAATGGGCACCACCGAAAAGAGCCCGGCCCCGTCCTCTTGACACCGCCCTGCAGACATTGCTAAGCTCTGCTCAGATCCCCTCTCAGCCTCCTCTTCTCCAGGCTGCACAGCCCTTTCCTCGCAGGGGGATGCTCCAGGCCCCCAGCCGTCTCCGTACCCGTCCACTGCTCTCTCTCCAGCAGTTCCCCGTCTGTCGTGAACCGGGGAGCCCAGCACTGCCCACAGCGCTCCAGCTGCAGCCTCACCAGGGCAGAGCAGAGGGGGGACCGCCTCCCTCGCCCTGCTGGCCGCGCTCTGTTTAATGCACCCCAGGGTCCCATTGGCCTCCTTGGCCACAAGGGCACACTGTGGCCATTAGTTATTCCCAGTAATAACATTCACCTCAGAGCAAGGTGACGAGTAAGTAATAACGTTCTAGCTTTCCCTTTGCTGTATTCTGTTAAACCAAAGGTGATGGTGTACCCATGGGGACAGAGTAACCTAAGTGGAAGAGAAGCTAAGGGCACTCTGGGCAATCCTCCAAGAAAATGTATTGGCATGATCCAAAGTTCAGCAGCTTAATGGAAAGATCTAACTGCTGCAGAGGACTTTGGCTCGCACACCTTATTACAACATGCATAAAACCCTACATGCAGCCTATGAAGCTGTGCTCCAAGTTATTGCCAAGTTTTATAGAGATTTTTTATTGCAGATTAATTCTGTTATGCAATAAACAGCAGGACAGTCTCTGGAGAACCTGAGGTAACCCTTTTTCACATAAATACACAAAAATGAAAACTTGACCCAAATACAAATGGCATTTGCAGCAGCAACAGGGATGGAAGCAGGGAGGCCAAGGAACTGTGACTGTGGCTGATGGGTGCTGGGGTGGGAGCAGCTCTGCTGGGTGGCCCCAGAGCAGCAGCAATGAACCCTCCCCTCTGCCCACCCACGCTCAGGCTTCTCCCAGCTCCTCTACACCAGAAGCAGCTGCCTTGGTCCCACCATGCCTTGGCCAGACTCAAAGGAAAGAAAAGAAAACTCTGGGGATGTTGTTACCCCTGCATGCACGTGATCACTGGATCTACGTACACTGCATTCATCATGAAATATAAAATGAAGCAACATGACGTATACACTCAGGGCAAATTTAATTCAAAACAGACACTACAGAAACACTAATGATCATCACTGTTATTTAATTAAATGGGAATGAATAAGTTAAATCTTCCAAAGAGAGGCCGAATGCCATGGAGCAGAACAAAGGCCAGGTATAAATCACCACTACTGCTCCTTTGTTCCCTGATGAGGGCTGATGGAGAAAGGATGTGGTCTTGTTTATCCAGCCTGCTGCTTTTGAACACTGGGAACACAGCGTGCAGATCTTATGAGAAGCACTTCGCTACAAACAGTTAAAAGAACGCTTCAATTGCCTTTCTACGAAAAAATACTGTACAAACAAAATGCATTAAGAGCAGATGAGAGACCAGGTGGTGGTATAAAGAAAAAGCCTTTACAGCCATGGAAGGACAGGTAAGAAAGGGAAAGCAAGCCTCAGGGCTGCTCGGAGAGGACGGACACCTGCCAGCGACTGCAGGAGAGCCGAGAGCTGGAGCACTGCCGGCCTGGCGGGGCAGCGCCCGCGGTGGTGGCAGCCGGGAGCCGGCCCCTGCTCGCTCCCAGCCTGAAGCTGGGTGCTGCCCTCCCGGGCCGCTGCTGGGTGCCTGCTGCTCCCCAGCCCCTGCTGCTGGCCTGGGAGGGGAGCAGCAGGGAACGGCTGCTCTGAGGGGCACCGGGCACCCCCCCCCCCTCGCCCATGCACCCCCAAATCTGCGCGGGGCAGTGAGAAAAGTGGTAGGACAGGGCTAGCCTGTGGCACGAAGCTGCCACTCCTAGCCCCTTTGCTCTCTGACCCTTTTCTTTTTGTTTACTGCACTTTGAACTACGGAAAGGAACATTTGGACTTTAGCGAAGGCAAATGAAATTTGTATGCGTGTGGCAGATAGCTAAACACGTGTCTGTCTGCAAACAGCAGTTAGCCACAGGACAGCTTGTCACACCCCTTCGAGCCTGTTCTGCTGCCTCCCTCGGAGTGCCCTCTGAGCACGGGTCTCTGCCAGGCACTGAGTTCTGTCCTCCTTTCCACCTGTACGGCTGAACTTAAACCCAGCCACACAACTTTGGCCAGCATGAACCTCCTCTGATGTACCAATTTCATGTAGAAACTGCTTTCTGCAGGAGATGTGGTAGAGGCAACCTAAACCCAGACACCTGTGCCTGCCTCCCAGCTGAGCTGGGGCTGAGCTGGTTGTGTGCAGCTGCTCATTTCTGACTGCTAGTATTTTCTGTGTTCAACCTTTCCCTCTCTGCAGATGCTCAGGGCAAAAGCTGGGTTCACCACTCCCTTCAGCTCTGAAGAAGTTTACGTTCGCCCTACAGCTTCCACCCCGGACCTATGAAAGGCATGTTCTAAAATTATCAAGTAAACACATATATCCTGTGTCTATCTTATCAGTCACGGAGTGCCTTGGCAGTGGAGCCATGAGCAGCATTTTGTCACCCAGGACAGGTGTCCTGTAGTAGAGCTGAAGTCTCCAGACAGGTGAAGCAGGAGTTGCTCAGGGCTGCAGTCAAGAGATAGAGTTCAGAGTCAGTTACAACGCACAACAAAATTCTAGCTTGGTGAAAACCAAAGAGTGCATAACACGTTCCTGAGTTTTAGCCTCTGGCATCAGACCTTTTAACTTACCTGCATGCTAATGTGGAATGTACCAACAGGGCAGACTTTGGTACGGGCAGGCACAAGCTGGAGACGAAGTGGCTGGGGTGTGATCAAAAGGGACCGCTGTGCCTCGAGCAGTGATTAGACTCAAGGGAGTTGCCTCATCACTGGGATAACAGTGCTTGTTCCATGTGGCCTCTCTGCTGCCTGATCGAGGCTTCCACTGAAGCAAGAGTCTCACACCTACGTAATGATCCCTGCTGGAGTTTTCCTGAATGTGTTTGAAATGACATTCTTGGGTGTAATTTGTTATGTTTGGGGAGGTTCAGGTTGGGTGTTAGGAAAAACTTCTCTGAGAGAGTGCTCAGGCATTGGAACAGGCTGCCCAGGGAGGTGGTGGAGTCTCCTTCCCTGGAGGTGTTCAAGAAACGTGTAGGTGTGGCATTTGGGGACATGGCTTAGTGGGCATGGTGGGTTGACGGTTGGAGTGGATGATCTTAGAGGTCTTTTCCAACCTTAATGATTCTATGTTTCCATTGGGTTTACTTCTGTGAGTTAACAGTAAGCAGGCATTCCCCGCTTTGATGAATTCACACAAACTGCAGTAAGCACTGACATCAAGCAGTAGTTTGAAAATACACCTGCATCTTCAGAAACTTATTAAGACCTGGTTGAAGACCAAAGTTTGCTTTTCATACAGATTGAATGAAGTCTCCTGTGTTTCGGTGAGTACTGATACTGTAGGGTTTTTGTGAATGTCCTATAAAAGCAATGCACAGAACACGCCTGGTTGGCACCAACAAGCACTGTCACGTGCCTCTGCAATTCAGGCATAGCTGTGCTTATGGGAGCGCATTCCACCACCAAATCCAGACAAAAATGTTAAGGCTTTTCCTATGGTGCAGGTGAACTCAGTATTTTTCATCTGGGATCCACAGAAAGTTCAACGATAGGTGGACCTACTTGATTTTAAGCAAGTGGGATGACTGGACACGGGCTTGTGTGTGTGTGACACTGCCCAGTGGCACTGGTACTTGCAATACAACATCCACGTGAATTCAGGAAGAACCACAACATTTGCAGAGTAGCACGGTCACTCACCTCACCACTCCAGTAACATAAAAGCTGGGAATCGACATCAGGCTCTCCTACC
>VXAV01008072.1:596713-667943 GCA_013399715.1 Alectura lathami | reverse complement strand
GAAGGCTGTTTTCCCTGTAAAGCGAAAGGCATATTAGAAGGCCTTCATTACTTCATATCTCCCACCTGAGGAAAAACCTAGCGCATTCTGTGAAAAGCCCCCCACCAGTCGCCTGTTTTTCTGCTAGGAGGGCCGTGCAGCAGGGGGACGCCACCACTGAGGGAAGGAACAAACGCGTCCCCCACAGGCCCGCACCCCTCTTCACGGCGACTCCTCCAAGGGGCCCCGCCGCCCCACATCACCCCCGCCNGGATACTGCTGGACTAGCAAATCCTTATGTCTGGGCACAGTAACCACTCACACACACAGACACACCTGAACACAGTCAAGGACTATTCCTCAGAAGCAAACCAGTCCATTCAGAATACATGTGCAGAGAAATATAAAGCTCTGCCATGCTCTCTTTCCCAGGAGCCATTGATGGTGATGGTTTCTCTCTTTTAGACCAATTTCTGACACCTCCTGTAACAGTTTGACCATAGAGCTCAGAAAACACCGCCGCGGCGGGAGGACGGCGAAGCGCCGCTGCCCGTCGAGGACTCGGAGCTGGCGCTGGCCGGCATCAACATGCTGCTCAACAACGGCTTCCGCGAGTCCGACGAGCTCTTCAAGAAATACCGGTGAGCCCAGGGCTGTCTGCAGGCTGTGAGGTTGCCTTCGCAGTCCCTGTGCGCGTCGTGTCTGGGTTTGTGCAGCCAGGAGGAGCGGCGTTAACGCAGCCGTGCGAGGCCGTCTAACGCAAGGCATGGCCTGTGCCTGCCCTTGCTTTTGTCTGAGAAGGACCAGCGCCTTCCGCGCGAGCTGGAGCTGCTGTGGCTGCGCATCTGTTCTAAATAATTAATGTGCATTGTGCTGCTGTTGTCTGCATGATTAAAAGTACCTCCACTGACTTAAAATAGCGCTGTGCTTTGGCACTTGATTTTTGTTTACTGAAGGTAAGAGGATGCCAAAGGATGCCTGGAGATGGCAGGGAGTGAGACTTGGAAATTAAGAAAACATCCCTTAACAGTAACGGAATGTCAACATCACTGTGTACCTGCCACAGTCCAGTATTAATCATTTTGTGCTGGCTCCAGTACGTGCTGCTCTGTTGCATGGTACCATGTTGCTTTGGGGTAATACCACTGTGTAGAACGTGGGTTGGAGTGTGGCAGGTGTCAGGGTCCCAGCTGTGCATTCCTCATATGCACAGCACGCTGCTCGTGTTGGTGTGAAGTCACTTATTTCTTGCATCTGTTGGTGCAGTCAATTGTCTCTAGGTACTCAGGGAATAAAACTTTTTTTTTTTTTTTTGGGATACCAGTTAAGGAGCACGTGATGGGGTTTCTTCCTCTCCCCTTCCTGTGGCTGTGCCATTGCTCTCTCTCACTGATGTGAATCTGGAAGCAGTGTGGGGATTCTGGAGAAGTGATGCTGTTAGATTGAAGAGTAAAGCTAGGGAGTAGAATCGTGAATTTTTTGCATTGCAGTTTAGTTCTTCCTGCAGTATGAAGAGGATAGGTGATGGTATCTTCTGCAGATTCTTCTCTTGTTTATTTATAAGATTTGCTTCTATACATTCTACTTTATTAGTGCGGACACTTAACTATCTTTTTTCCACGTGCAGGCTTTTCTTTGCTTGATTTTTATCAAAAGGTGCCCTTTAGGTCCAGTGTGCTGTTTGATCTTGGCCTTGAAACACTACCCACAAAGAATAAATAGGAATTCCTTCGTTATGCTAAATGGTTTAATGATTCATAAATTAATAATCACGGTCTTGGTTTTTAAGGTTGTGAAAATCTCCAGCTGTGTCGGCCTCATCCCAAACTCTGTAGCAGGATCTTGCTGAGAACTAGCAGGCCTGTACTGAATTGCAGGTTAGGTGTATATTGCAGCTCCATGTGGAGGTGGGAAAGAAAACACAGCAAAGCGTGCTTAATTTCCTATGAATTCAGATTTTGGAGACATGGGGAGCTTCCCTTTTGTCAACAGCTTTCAGCTGAGTACTTGTTTTGGAGTACTTTGGTCCCTACAAGTACTGAAGTAATACTGCTATATGTTTATTTGCATGTTTTTGTTGGTGTGCCTCCATGGGACTGGCAGGCTGAAGGAACAGCTCGTGGGAGCTCTCCATAGCTGGCTGTGGAGATTGCCCTTTGCAGCATTAGGGCTCAGAGCTGTCTGATGAAATGCAGCTTTTTGAACGTAGCTTGGTGCGAGCGTGTTTGTTTTTTTCTAGTGATCTTTGTTACAGAACGTGCTGATTGCAGGCTACCAGTTTAGCTCTCTTTCAGAAAGTTAACAGTTATCAGACAGCTCTCGAAAGTGAAGGGATGAATGGAAAAAAAAATATTGTGGAAACTTTTCAAGAACCTGCAGGGTTGTTTATCTGGAAACTCAACTGCACAGCAAAGCTTCAGTTCCATAGCTGCATCATTTGAGCAGTTAATAGTGTTCCCTATAAACTACTGATTTTGCTTCTGCTTTTTATTACTTATTTCATTATTGCTTTCGTTGCTTCTTCCCCTGCTGCCTGAATGATCTTGTGAAAAATCAATTCACACCGGTGGTGCTATGGGGCAGTGGATGGCCTCGATGACCCTGAGGAGAGCTGTCATTCCAAAGCAGGCTGAATCTGGTTTCCTTGCTATTCTGCAGTTTTGGATCTTCCAGCAAGCTGGCGCAGCCCCCTGTCAGTTATACTTGAAAACTGGTGGCAGTGCAGTGCTTGAGGAAACAAAGGCAGAAACTGCAGCTGCGTTGTGTGTGTGTGGCTGCAGCAGTGCAGCCTGGCCTTTGAACTGGTTGGCTGCAGAACCCTTGGTACTTGTCATGTGGAGACACAGTAAGCAAATGCTTTATCTTTCTTTGGAGGTGCGGTGCTCGTAGGCATCTGTTTAGAACCTAAAGAAGTCAGGTGAACATGTCTGTTGTGTCAGATGCAACCTGCAGTTGGAACTGGATCGATCTTCTGGAACTTCTGAACACGGGTCAGATAGAAACAAATGTAATGTTTTCCTAAATCTCCAACACACAGCACCACTGCCCTTAATGTTTGTAGCTTTGTCAGTGCTAACTCGCAGCTGGAACTGTCAGGCATCGATCCTTCTGTTCAGTTTAAAAATACAGACACCGCCCAGGTCCTGGTGGGGGGTTGCGCTGGTGGAGGCTGACTGGGGACTTGGCGTTGCGGCTGGAACCCAGAGCCAGCCTGGGGGATGGCCTTGTTCTGGTGGCTGCCCCGGCGCTAGCAGGAAGGCCGGAGTGGGGTGTTCTTTCTGCATTCCAGCTGTGGGGGTTTCTCAGCACTGAAGAACTGAAGAAACTGTCTAAAGGCATTTTTTTTGCTGATTCTTCACTTCTTAAGAGCATTTGCAATTCAGAAATGGTTTTGAAACTTCAGCGAAGAAGACAGGGAACTGTCAAATACGATGAGCAGCTTTTCGGCTGGATGTTCACTCACAATGTGAAGCATAAGATTAGGGACATTATAAATCCGGCCGCCCTCTGGCTCCAACCGTGGATATGTTTGCCTGTCTGCATGGGCAGCTGTTTCTTCTGAGAAGGATTAATAAAGTTTTCGACTTGTGTGCGAATAAAAAGAGAAATGGAACAAGACGGATAAGCGAAATGTGTATGATGGGGTCTTCTCGGAAGAAGAAAGTAAGGGCAGCGCAGAGGGAATGTGATTCTAAGGCGAAACGTGTACAGGTTTAAAGAGTGGTGTGTGTGGGGGAAAACGTGCAGTGTGAGCTGTCGAGGTAAAGGAGAATTTGGAGAAAAATGAAACATAGGAGCAAACAGCACGATGAGAGATGCTTAGTACGCACATTGTCAAAACCTGGAATGCTGGAAGCGGCGATGTTTTGCAGTATGTATACTTAGAAGCTTCAGCAACGGACCAGAAATTCCATTGTTTGAAGCGAGTATTGCCAAGGTAAAACAGTACATGTGGCTCAAAATTCTTTTGCTCCAAATAGATGATGGGACAACACATGAAAATAAGTGATGGACATACAAGGTGACGTTATGCCAGCACGGATCAGCAGGTGGATTATGGTCTCAGTGTTGTTGAAACTCCTGTTTATGCAGCTCAGCAAAGGAGCCTTAGGAGCAAAACTGCAATGACTTGGTAGATGGCTCAGCAGCTTCTCTGAAGATAAGGGTGGGAACTGATGTAGATCAGCTGGGGGAAGGCTGATGGCATCTTGACTGACAGCATGGGAGCAAGTCGTCAATGCCCTGACGGCAGCCCTGTGGGCTGTTTATCACAGCGACAGGGGCAGGCGAGCAGCTGCTAGACAGAGTTGTGTCTGAGGGGAGCTGAGGGTTAGCAGCAGCATTGTATGTGTGTAAAGGTGGGCCTCAATGAGGTAAGAAAGATCTCATTGCTTAAGGTTAGGCAGTGGATGGGTTAGAAAAAAATTGTGTTCTGCAAAAAAATTCAAGACCTGAATGCATGGAAGTGCTCATGTTGAATGTAAGCCTCGGTTTTGTGTTCTTCAAAGTAGAAACGGGTGCTGTTGCTGGAAATAGTGGTAGAAAGGGCGGAATTGTAGAGTCACAAAGGTTGGAAAAGACCTCTAAGATCATCCAGTCCAACTGTCAGCCTACCACCACCATGCCCACTGACCCATGTCCCCAAGTGCCTCATCTACACGTCTCTTGAACATGAGAAATGTGGAGGGAGTTGAGAGATCCATTTGCATGCAGAGAGCAATCTGATGGCTGGGAGTTCATGGGAAGGTGCTTGGAAGCGGAACAAAACTCTGAGTTACTGACTCAGAAGGCAGGTTTGGTGTGGGTTGCAGAAGTGGTGTGGTGGTACCTGGATCTTACCTGAAAGCCGCTAACTTATTTTAAGGAAACTAACTTTGTGAAGGATGGGTGTTGTAAAGACTTTTCACTCCTGGTAGTACCCCCATTCTTTGGGCTGCTGTTTCTGATGAATTATTTCAGGGTAATGAGATGTTTGGATGTATTTTTGTTTTAATACTTCAGGAGCTCAGAAATAATAAGCGGTGGTGTGATGTCAGTTAAGCTGCTATAGGTTGTCCTGGAAAGGAATTTTGGTCATGTTAGTTGAGCCTACGTAGTGGGAAAAGACTCTGGAAAGTCTGTAATTCTTACAGGCGGAGCACGTGCCGTTGGACGGCTGGGACAAGTGAGTTACTGGAACTAGCTTGTCTGGCAGCTCTGTAGCTGATTTACAAAGTCAAGGTGCGGTTTAAAATGCTTCTCATCTAAACTTAACAGCCTGAAGTTAGAGCAAAACAATAGCCCATCAATTTATGGAATGATAAATGAAGTTAAGGAAAAACCTAGATAGGACAGGGCTGCAGGGTTATTTTTTTTGTTCCTGAATTTTCTATTGCTTGGATATTTTTAGTGAAAATAGAAGTGTATCTTGTTTAAAAAAATATCAAAGCACTTCTTTTTTTTTTTTTTCATTATAAAATGAGATAAACCTAGATGAGACATTTGCAGTCCTCATGGAGTGTGTAATGCCATAATTCTTCCATGACCCTTATCTCACATCGGCTATTTCATACACCAGTGTTGGCTGAGACGTGTGCTTGTAAAAGGGGCTGTCCTATGTTTGTAGTCTCTCAAATTGTTTTTAGAATATATTCTGGAAAAAATCTTTGACCAGAGGATCTGTATGTTTTTGCAGTGGATTCCTTACTGTTGTGTGTATGTCATGGCTCTGCTTGGTTTAAAATATTCATCAGCTGCTTCTATATTTATCAGTGAACGCGCAGGAATTCTTAATTTTTCATTGCGCTTTAGTCTCCTGCTTTGGAGGAAAACAATTTGTTTTGCTTCATCTTGAGCATCACCATCTGTGCGACTGGAATTCTTAATGGACCATGGGTGAAGTAGCAGTGCCTAGAAATGCTGGGGCTAATATTGGTGGGGTAATCATTTTAAAGTTTAAACCTGAGCTGGCCCGTCGTAGCCTTAGAACCCAGAGTATATGGAAGGCAAATACTATCATGGAAGTTGATGTAGAAAGAAATACTGAGAAGTAATTGATTTTTCTTTTGATGTTTTTCAGTTCTGATTTACTTTTTTTTTTTTAATGTATTATCTCAGCCTTATTAAGCAGAGGCTTAAAACTCCAGAGTGTTATCATCATGCATGAAAATGGGGCATGGCAAAACCTTTCAGCAGAAAGGGAATTAGCATCTTAAAGCTATGCCATGAAATGAGGTGAGTTACTTGGGATTTGTTGGGAGAAGCAGTGTCTCATCTAACACCACTTCTGTGTATCTGGAAAAGAGATCTGCTATAGTGAACTTGAGTTTAGTTACGCGTACCAACTTGATTTTGTTTGTACCAGCTTCTGTTGTCATGTTTTGTAGAAGTAGTGTCAATAGCACACACTTTTATTTATGGGATAACAAAAGTATCTTCTGAGTCCTGGTTAGGTAGGGGAAGTGCAAATGTTATTTCACAAAATACGTCTGGAGAGAATAACAGCAGAACAGTATGCAAGGATAGTTCTGAATTTCTTTAGCAAGTCACGTTGTGTTGCTTCTAATCTTTAATTGGATGTTAAAACTGGCATAGTGTCTGTTGGGTTACCTGCTGAAAGAGTACATCCAGAATGTGTCCTTCTCTCTTCCCTTGCCATTCCTTTCTGTGTAGGGGATTCAGCATGCGAGGTGTGTTGTAAACAGTCCACTAGGGACCATAGAGTAAGTTTCCAAGTGTGGTAATGCGTGGAAGAAAGAAAAAGGGGTTATACGGTAGTATTGGTGTTGATACTTCTTTGGAGTAAAGGCAGAGCTTGGAACTGCAGTTGTTAGCAGTCACAGAAGGCAAAGGTGGGAACTTTGCTGTGATACAAGTGCTTGTCATCAGAAAGGTGACAGCAGTACTAAAGGGATGCGCTTAGCGGTTGATCAGCATCTCCTGAAGTACTGCAGCGTGCTGAACACCCCGTGTCAGTGCGTTACCGTTGAGTGCCCCGTTGCATTGCCCAGCTTCTGTGCCCCTGCTGCTGAGCGCGCTTGTTTAGAACCCCCCTGTGCAATGGAAGGAAACACTAGCTCCTCAGTGCTGAAGCAGTGTGTTCTCCTTATCTGGTTTTACGGACTTGATCTTCCCAACACTTCTTCCTTGAGAAGAGATGGTGGCTGCACACAGCTTGCTTCCATCCTTTTAAGAATGCTGGAGTACTTCAGCTCTCTGGAAGCCGGCACAAAGTGATTGGCTACCTTCAATATTTGGGGTCTTTAATATTACAGAGTTGTAGTGATTTGTTTTTTGAGTAGCAACTCTCTTAGCCCTGAAGTGTGATGAGGGTGGAATTTCCTTGAATTAGTAGTTAGTAAATTAACAGCAGTTTTGCTGGTTGCTGTTTATTTGGTCAATTGTCAGGTCAAAAGCACATTCGTCATCTGAAGAACAGCCCTGAAACACAGTGTCGTTAAATGTTGAGAGAGGATAGTGATAACATCCTGTTCAGCTGCAGGAAGCTGCCCAACAGCTATGCAAAGCAGGGAGACAGGCATTATGATGGGTACGAGGCTCACATGGCTGTGAACAGGATATGTCACTGTAGAGAGAGCAGTATTGCACCTGGAAAAAGCCATGGTGAAATGATCACACAGTATTTAACCAGGTGCCCAAGTGGAGCTGGAGGGCACATATGAGCACAAACAATTTCAGAGGCAAAGTATTTGCCCTGCACACCTGGCTCCCGGGTCAACACGTGTGTGCGCACAGGTAAGAACAGAAGCACAGTGGCAGCTGAGGGCTTAATGTTTTAAGGTCTTTCTGTTCTGAAGTTCCTCATCCTGCTGACTTTCGTCTTTATGCTGTAGTTATTGGAGATGATATTTAGGCAAATAGTTGATATGAGCCTTGAACTTGAATGCTGCTCCAAAACTGGGATGCACGTTCCCTTCAGGTATTTATGGACGCTGATCTTGCGATCCATTTATGGACCCCGAGCCTCCTTTTGTCAAGGCTGAACAGCCCCAGCTCTCTCAGCCTCTCCTCCCCTTCAGCATCGTGGTGGCCCTCTGTTGGGCTCTCTCCGGTGAGTCTATGCCTTTCTTGAACTGGGGAGCCCGGAACTGCACCCAGCACTCCAGGTGTGGCCGCAGCAGCGCTGAGTAGAGCGGAAGGATCTCCTCTCTTGACCTGCTGGCAACACCTTGCCTGATGCAACCAAGAATGCCATCAGCCTACTTAGCACAAGGCGCGCTGCAGGCTCATGTTCACCTTGGTGCACATCAGAACCCTCAGGTCTTTTTCTGCCGAGCTGCTTTCCAGCCCGGTGTCCCCCAGCATGCCCTGGTGCCTGGGTTGTCCCTCTCCATGTGCTAGGGCTTGGCACACCCGTTGTTGAGCTGCGTGCAGCTCCTGAGAAGACAGTACAAAGATAACAGAGGACAGTCCACAAAATTATATGCGTGGATTTGACAGAGAGAGTGTAGTTCAGTGGTTTCAGCATGGGACTTACCTGACCTTGACACCAAATTGTCCTTTGTCTTTGAACTAATGGAAAGTCTTGAGACTTCCCTTGACGGAGGTTGTTGCTTCCGAGTGGTGAAGATAACTTGGGCAGTGCAGCGGCCCAGCTTTCACTTGTGTTCAGTTGTGTCCGTGGCAGCATGGCCCTTGTTTTGCTGTGGGTGTTATCTCAAGTGCTGCCTCGTTTGTTGCATCTTAACGGCCTCTGGGCTTTTGGTGAGAGATGTAAAATCATGTGTTCAGCATATGTTGATAAGAATTTGAGCTGGGGGTTATTTTCTTGGAAGTGTGCTTTTCTCAGAAACTTATTTTGATCATTTATGTGTTAGTGTTTGCTGTGACTGTGCTGTGCTATTGTAAACTTCTTGTTAGCTCTTGAAGTGAAGATAGCCCTAAGCTGTCGAAGAATTTATCATTCAGCAAAATGTTTGTGAAGCTTGAACACTAAGCCCAGCTTTTGCTTAAAATGGACTTCATGCACTTGAGCTTACATTTACCAATGGTTTTCCATAACGCTGCAGCTATAGTTTGTACCCAGTGACTAGGCAGGAATACGGTAGGAGCATTCCTTATCCCATTTAATGATGGCACGAACTCTGAGCAAGGAACTGCTGCAGTGAAGGTGGCTTATTTTGGTTGCCAAACAGGCTCAACAGAAGCATCTCCAAGACATGGTATAATGTTACATGTCATGTTTTCTTGCTTCAGGGCCCATATGTGCTGTATCGACAATGCTTTTTATAGGAAATCTTTTACTTTTCAGTCTCTCAGTCTGCAGCATTTTGCCTGATGCATCACAGCTAGTGATTGTCTCTGAGTAGGGTGATTTTTCCATCATGCTTTTTGTTTCTAATTTTTTTTTTTTTATTGCTTGCTATAAACACTTCGATATTTTTTGCAGTCTTGGAAAAGCAGTCAACTGTTAACCGTAACTAGCCATCGCACTACTGTGGTATTAAAACTCCCCCAAAAGCAATGTGGAGGCTTTCAATATGTGTATTTAAATCCCCGTGCCTTCACATATGTACATGTACTCTTAAGAACAGGTTCTCAAGTCCTGAAGAGAGGAGACTATGGAGCAGCCCCCTTTCAGTGTTTGCCTTGCGCTGCTGCAGGAGTTGCTGTTCACTCCCAGCTGTGTTACCGGGTGTTCTGCCTTGGTGGCTTCACTCCCCAGCCTGGCTGTTGTTCGCATTGCTCCTGTGGACAGGGAATCGCTTTGGCTGATGTATTTCAAGCCTCATTACCTATGTCTATAACAGAAGGATCTGTGTTTATAAATATTCATGGCAAATGAAGAATGCTCTAGAACTTAAAATATTTTCATTTACAACACTTCTACTATTTGTTCTGCAACTCCACAATATTTAATTTGCATTTATGCTTTACTGGCGAGACTCATATATTCCTTGCCAAATCCTAAGGAACGTGTGGATGCTGCTCTCTTCTGGGAGCCAAATGTTGCTAAGCATGCCTGATCTGTTGCTGCACGTGGAGGAAACAAACCATCAAAATCTTGGTTCTGTTTTTGCAAAGCTTTAGTCTAAGTGTAAAACTTAGAATTGTGCAGGTAATTTTTTTCTTTAAGATGTTCAGAGGCTTGAATTTTAATTTCTCCATTGAAATAACCTCTCTTACCCTGGTAGTGAAGTGTGGATGGCAGCTTAACATTCAGGAAGTGCAGTCTAAGGGTTTTAATGGAAAGTGCAGCCCTGATCAATTATCNAATCTCCCTTCTACCCCCCCCCCCCTCCCCCCCCTCTGTTTTAAGCCTGTGGTCGATTACTTCTAATACACTCTGATAAACAATCTTTCTCTGACAAATTTCTGTTCTGAATGGGTTCAGTATGAAATCCTGCTTATCTGCAGATCCTGACTAAGGGCTCTGCCATCCCATCTGGTTTACTTTTGAGCTTTCCCGAAGCACGATGTAAACGTGTGCAAAATGTGTGCAAATCCAGTTAACCACTCTTTGTTTTCTTCACAGAAATCACAGCCCATTGATGAGTTTTGGAGCCAGTTTTGTCAGTTTTTTGGTGAGTAGATGGGAGCAGAGAGTATACATGCATCTCTTCTCCCGTGGTTAATGTTTGTATGTGAATGCATGAGATCATCATGGTGGATACTCTGAGCTGTTTCTTTTTATAAGACTGTTTTCTCAAAGTTTTAGGTTAAGTGTAGGTAGAAACCCAGTCATTCTGTTACATAAAACTTGTTTACTGATGTGGTTTAGATAGAAAGTAAATGTTCTGTGATTCAGCTTCTCAGATGTGAAATATTTATGTGTTCCATTAAAAGAGCCGTAATAAAACCCTCTCTTGTGTGAGCAGTAGAGGTATCATTAAAGTAACACTAATGAATACTGCTTTCCTAATAGCTTTTGCTATTGATGATTTCTTTATCTTACTGCAGGGTGAGTGTTGATTCTGTTCATTCACAGCTTCCTTTTTGAGTATGTGAGAACTGACTGACTAAAGAGTCATAATGAAAACATAAAAGGCCTGTCAAAAGCTTTTTTTTTTTCCTCCAAAAATTGTGTTGAAAGTGAGAATATCCTCTTTAATAAAAGAGAGCAGGTGTATTGGAAAACAGTTGGATTTTGGTTTTCGGCTGTCCTTGTTCTGACATTGCTGCCTAATGTTAGATTGCACCAGAAGTTACCTCTATTGGCATTCTTTTTAAAGACAGAGTGCATTACAGTATGCTTGAAATGCATACGTTGTAAATGAAGTTAATTTAATTCTCTCCGGTGTCTGCAGACTATGCAATATGGGGAAAACAAAATTGGTTAGGAAGCCACTTGCGGCGTATGGTTTGATTTTGAGTCAATGGAAGGGAGAAGAGAAAGGAAGGAGGGAGACCCCATCTTACTTGTCTGAATGCACGCACGGACCCTGCGTGACATCGCGGTGCAGCAGCGTTGGGTCCTGAATGCCTCTTGCTCAGCTGCTGTTCTAAACACAGCTGCAGCCCGCTGGGTGTCTATGCAGTCAGAGCATTTGGTAATAAAGCATTAAGCAAAGAAGTCACTTGTCCTTACATTCTCTCTAAATTTGTTCAGCGATAGTTGGTCTGATGCATGTTTTTTTTCTTTTTAATTTGTTCTCCTTCTTACATATTTAAGAAGTAGTAACCAGAATTCCTGCAGTGCAAGATGTATGCTATGTACTGTGATGTGCATGTTTGTGTCAATATGTTAATGAAAAAGTGAACTTAATTGTCAAGGTTTTTGAGAAAATGTATCTTCCTGTAGCTTTAGTAGAAATAAAAATATTTGATTTTCATTATTCAAATCTGTGTTCTATTTTTGGAAGAATGCCATGATGACGTTTGAAGAGGAGAAAATGCAGCTGGCATGTGATGACTTAAAGGCTACAGAAAAACTCTGTGAGAGTGACGAAGCTGGAGTGATTGAAACAATCAAGAACAAAATTAAAAAGAATGTAAGACCATTATTTGTAAAATATGAAATTATATTTTGGATAAATACATCTGGAAACTTCCTTTGTGTGCTTTTATTTTTTTTGACTAGACGTTTTTTGATATGTAGAGAGCAGTTAAGATAATAAATTTAAGAAGTAAGTCAAAGATCTTGGTTAGACATCTGAAGTGTCATAAAATGGTCAAGTTCAGGTGTTTCCTCTTTTAAAGCAGCGTGTTGTGTTAATGTTAGTGGTTATTTTCTTAAGACCGCAGATCGGTGACCTACTAGAATTGTTTCAGTAAGCTTGTAGCCTGGCTAATTCAGGCTGAGTTGAATTCATACATGCTCTAGCAGTGCTCAGAAGTTGAGATTGAGGCTGCGTAAGTGCTGTGTGCCAGTCATGTTCCCAGGGAATTTTCCTGTTTCTAGATTTTTCACTCTAAATAATGAAAGACGAATAAACTATGCAGGCTGAGAAGTAGTGTAGCTGTGCAGAAATGTTGACTGTGATGCAGTGGATGTGTAGCACAAAACAGAGCCATTTCTCTCCAGTGTTTGCTTTTCTTTCTGTCCAGTACTGACCCTGACGCACTTAGCTGTGCCTCCCTAAGAGGCACTGTCTCTTCCCTGCCCCTTTCTTTGCTCTTCCTGTTAGATCTAGCATCCTTTCGTTGCATTCCTGAACACATCAGATATGCATTAAATTTATGAACTTTAAATCTGTTCTGAGTGTTTGTAAAATCTGTAGAAAAATAGCTGGTAACAAATATCTAAGGTTCTCCTGGTTAATAAGTGGGTGCTTGCCTGCTGAGCTATCAAAAAACTTTTTAACGTAGTTTTGCATATCAAAATGCTGAGTTGGTTTAGTAGTGACAGTGTTACTGCTTGCAGTCAATTTTGGATTTATTTGTTCAGTTTCAGACTAGTATTCCTCATTATGTTTGCTAAAGTTTCTGTGCTTGTGTATTCCAAACAGGTTGATGGACGAAAATCAACTCTATCCATGATAGACCGTCTCCAAAGGCAGATAATCGTAGCAGACTGTCAAGTCTACTTGGCTGTGCTCTCATTTGTGAAACAAGAATTATCAGGTGTGCTGTGGCTTTAATGTTGGGATGTGTTTGTGCATGCTCTCTTTGTAGTAAAGCTTGATCCTCAAGTGGCAAGCTAGCTGTTCACATTGCTTTTGGTCGCTTTTTAAGGAAGAGAGCGGTTCCATTTGAGACAGAGGGGAGGTGTTCCAAGGTTGCTACACTTGCAGAGCTATTTTTCTAGTGCTGTGCATGTAGGGGTATCATAAAATGCATTGAATTGCTGCAGATTACAGCTTTCCCCTTGTTTCATAACAAACTGATTCTCTGAATCATCTGCACGTTCCCGTAGAGGCACTAGAGTGGCTGGTACAGAGATGGACAGCACCTGTGTGCTTCATGGGGCCGGCTGGATAAGAGAGGCTGGGGAGAGCTGAAGTGCAGCCCACCTTCGTGTCCCGCATGCGTTATGTTTGTGACAACTCAGATGACAAGCTGCCAGCTAAAATAGTTTTAAATGAAGCGTGTCAAAGATTGACCTGCTGAATCAGTCCTTCTCGTTGGTGTCCTTGTGTGCCAAGGAGGTTAATCCTGTCTTACAGAGTACAAACCTCCCTGTCTCATCTGGAAAGCTGTTTATAAGGTTCTCTTATGCATGGTCTTCAAACATTCCCTTGTCCGTGAGTTGATAGGAAAAGTGGTCAAGGTCATCTGCAAAGGGGGCACATCCCCAGGTTCTCACAAATGGTAATGAACAGCAAGAGGTGGCAGCCAGAGAAGGTTATCAGTGAAAAAACTGCTGAGCATTTGGATTCTTCAAAACTCTGAGATTTTCAGTAAATCTTTCTGTGATGTGCAGGCTTGGTTTCTTCCAAGCCAGGGCATCAGGAATGTGGTTGGTGCTGGCTAGAAGAAATTCAGGGCATATTTTTGACTGCTGTATCAGTGTGTGGTGCTGCAGAAAGATTTTCTTACTGTTTTTGTTGCTGTTGTGGGTTTTTGCTTGCTTCCCCCTCCCCCCCCACCAAGTATTCGTTGTATATTCTGCAGCTTTGTAGCTGGATTGGGTGCTGAAACTGAGTGGTGTTTGTTCTCTTTCTCTCGTTTGCTGCTCAGAGAACTAAAGTGGGTTGCAGAGTACTGCAGAGCGTGTGGTATATTTGGGTTATTCTACTGAGTAAAAAATAAACCTGAAATCTTTAGTTAAAATGCCAAGCAGTTGAATGCCACCTCAGTGGCTGTTACTGCCATTGTGCTGCCATTTAGCTAAATTGTTGGACCTGTTATTTTAGGTTTCTGAGTGTGTTTTCTTTCTGATTATGTATAAACATCTTGTTTTTATGATGTTTCTGCACAGAAATAGCAACCAGATTATTGAAATGTCTCATTTCAAACAAATACAGAGGCAGATAAATCTTGCTGATCAGTTGATGAGTTAAAGATTTCTTGTGTTTTTCTTTCTGGAACAATTTGACAAGAAGCATATGATGACATGCAAGCTGCTGTCTCATACGCTTAACACGTTTTAGATTTTCCTCTCCACCCTCGTGGCTGTAACAGAAATAGTTTCATCAGAAAGTTAGTAACACAGCAACTCTCATTAGGTAACAGCAATACTGACCTGCCTTTTCTTGACTGCTGTTGTGGATCTGACAGCTGCTTGCAAAGGCTCTTGCTGGGAAATCTCTGCTCAGTGATTGGGCTTGATTTGTTTATCTTGTATGTTTTTTTTAAAAAAAAAAAAAAAAGAATTCATTATTTCAATGTGTTAGGCTATTTTCTTAATAATCTCTGAAGGCTCTAGTCTTAGCGAACTGTTGATGGTAGCACACTGGTAGAAGTAAAGCCTTAAGCTGTGCTTTTTCCCTACTCCTGTCCTTTCCTTTTGATGCATTCGCCAGAACACAGCGGTTTTTTCCAAAGCTATTAGCAGAAATGTGATCTGTAGGATAAGTAAAATGTGTTTTTTTTTTTTAAATAATTATTTATCTGCTGCATTGCTATAAAAAGTTGTATGTGGTTTGCCACAAGATGAATACTCACAACTTCTAAAACATTCTGTTCAGCCAAGAAGTGACCTAACTGCTGGAAATCGGAGTAACATAAGCCTTGCAGTGCAGCTGGATCAGTTGAATACGGAACTCAAAATACAGGATTAATTTAAGTACTTTCTGTTCATGAAGACAGAACCTTTCTGTCACATCTGGGATAATAAATTTTGCAGTCTTTCTCAGTGTGATTCCTTTAGACTATCAAGCTAGCTTCATGTAACTGGAATCCAGAAATGTTATTTTACATCCCCCACCACTTCTGCTCTAATTCTGGCCGCAGTTATAACCGTGGTCTCTGCAGAGTTGGTGGTGTCTGTGTAGAGCACTGCTGCTCTATTCTTGCTTTTATTTCTTCTCATTTCACTTAAGTTTGTGTCACGCAGCGTGAAAAATCTCTTCTGTACAACAGAAGTAGCTCTTTTTGCAAAATCCTTTATACAGTAAGTTAGCATAATGCAGACCGACAGCATCCTAGGATATGTGGAGCAGTGTTTACTGCTTACTGTTGTCTACTTCTGAAATGTGTTTCTTGACCTGTTTTTCCCTTGATGTTCAGCATACATAAAAGGTGGATGGATCCTCCGCAAAGCCTGGAAGATTTACAATAAGTGCTATACGGACATTAACACACTTCAGGAACTGTATCAGAAGAAAACTACTCAGGAATCCCTGACTTCTGATGCTGCAAATGATAATCATGTTGCTGCAGAAGGTGTAACGGAGGATTCGCTAAACAGACTGAAAGGTGCTGTTAGCTTTGGATATGGACTTTTTCATCTTTGCATATCCATGGTGCCCCCAAACCTGCTCAAAATCATCAACCTGCTGGGTTTTCCTGGAGACCGCCTACAGGGGCTTTCTTCACTGATGTATGCAAGTGAAAGTAAGGACATGAAGGCCCCTTTAGCTACGTGAGTAGCTATATTGCAATGCTTTGGTAGATAACTTAGTACTGAAAGTAAGTAAACGGGGAAAAAATCAAAACCAAGAGTTGTGTTGCTTTGAAGAAAACAACAGCAGGTAAAATAAACGTGTAGTCTGTTGTTTAACCTGCCATGGTTTAGTGAATTCATCGCTTACAGTGCGCTGGATCTCTCTGCTGTTAGTTCTTTGTGTGTTTGGGGTTCGTTGGTAGCGTGCCTGCTGTCAGATATCCGATAACCTGTATGCCGGGGAACACAAGCACCCCCTGAAGGCTCAGTGGGTTTGCCAGTGAGCTGTATTCCCCTCTATGGAGAGTGTACTGTTTTGTGCGAGAGAAACTGATGTCAGTTCTTTGTCCTTATCAGCCAATGATCTTTTCCAGGTTATTTTTAATTTTAGCACCTGAGAAAAATGGAGCGTTTCTTACAGTCATTCCGATCTTCCTGGGGAGTGCTTCCATATACTCTTTTCTCTCCAAGCCTTCATGCTGCAGTCAGGTCTTTTTCCTGGATGAAGGGTTGGCCTCCCATAATTTGAAGCTGTTTATGACAGCAATTTGTTATCACATTCTCTCCAAGTTAATGCTTTATTGCTGGACCTGCTTTAAGTACTGTTAAATGTCACTTCTGAAACATGGACAGCAGGGCTAGATTTTTCTGCTTCAGGAGAGGAATCACATTTCTGGTTAAGAAAACGTAAGATTAAATGTTCCTTTTGATTTCTTCTGTGTCACTTCTGAGGAAGAGAAGTGGCATTCTCTTCTCCAGAACTGAGAGTGGAGGTGGAGTGGGTGCTATTTCAGCTGCCCTGGGGAAGCTTTGTGCTCTGCCCTTGTTTCCAGAGTGATGGAGGTCACGTAGAAGTCTGCCCTCCCGTGCGCCAGGTGTATTGCTTTTGTACATGGATTTCAGGCGTGTATGTGTGCTGGGGTGTGGGGTTATTTCTAGTTTTGTTTTTGTTTCCTAATGAAGAATTGAACTTTTTTTCTGTTTTAAAATCTATAGACTTGTAAAGACTCAGTGGCTGTGATGCTCTGATACTGTGAGTTGACAGTTACCTTGCCTTTGGGTAATGTGCAGTTCAGGAATACGGTGGTGTATGGTAGTAGCATTACCTTTGTTCCAAAGTCAAGCTGTGTAAGAGAAGATGCATATCTTTTGTTTTTCAGGATCATTATCTTTAAATGCCTGTTTATAAGCTGTAATCATTTTTGCTCTTGTGTTTCTTTTAGATTAGCTTTGTTGTGGTACCACACAGTTGTTCGTCCCTTTTTCGCTCTTGATGGCAGCGATAACAAGGCAGGATTGAAAGAGGCAAAAGAGATTCTTGCAAAAAAAGAATCTGCTTATCCAAATTCTTCTCTGTTCATGTTCTTCAAGGGAAGGATACAGCGATTAGAGGTATTGCATCTTTTTGTCCTTTATGACTGATTTCTGCCCCTCATCTCCTCTTGGTATCTGACGTTTTTCTGTCGCAAATGAAACGTGCAAGCTTCAGTAAGTTGTGAGTGCAGATATAGATGTATGGAAAGATGAGAAGAAAGGATTAACTTCTTCCTAGTTGCCAGCTTGCATACCAAATCAGCCCTTCCGCTGCTTCTGTCTGAATTAACAGTGCTTTGAAATTCTTATTCTTCTACTTGATACGTTTGTAACTCTGTGCTTAACTCTGTGTAAGTTGCTGCTTTTGGTCACTCTTGTGGTTTCTTGTGGTATAAATAGCCACTGCAGTCCTGCTAGTCAAGCTGAAATCTGAATAGTATCTGCTGAGTACAGAGCATTTATCTTCCGCTTTTCATTTCATGCATTGTTCACTTGCAGCTGATCGTCGTCAATAATTTCACTCGAATAATTGCTTTTGCTTTTAGGAAGCCAGAACAGGATGTTTTCTGTTGCTATGGTGAGCTGTGACCCAAGCAGAGTGTATTCCATGAAAATATGTTTGTGAATACCATTGCGGAGTGATATTCTGCAAGCCTTGCAGCAGCCTCATGGTTTTGGGCCACATTATTCTATGAGAATCTGTGATAATCCAAGGTGGTGATGAGTCCTTTGAGCAATTCAGCTGCCGTGTTTATCAGACCAGAATATTTCTAAGGCATTTACATCATCAAGAAAACCCAACTGAAAAAGAAAAAATCACAAATCACAAAGTTCTTCTTGATGTCATAATTAAGAGCTAATCCAGATCTTGATCTTGGCGGTCATTCTTTTTGCTGAGGTTTGCAGCCAATTCTAACAAACGCAGCTGAGCATCTTGGGGGAGGGAGCAGCAGTAAGATTTTGCAGACTTCTTCTTGCACGTGACTTAGTTACTTGTGGTATGCTTCTTCCGTCTTTCTGGAAGCAACAGTGCAGTTGGGGAGTTACACTGCCACAAGTGAGCAAGCTGTAAGTCCCTGAGAAGTGGTGCTGTTTAACGGGTGGGAAATGCTTCAGTGGTCTTTATTCAATCATGTATTTTCCATTCAGATGGAAATCGTTGGGTTTGTTAGGAATAACAACACAATAAATGCAATTGCGGTAGAGAATGTGTAGTCATTGCCTTTCTGAAGTGCCATTATGCTCAACAGCAGAGTCCTTACCTGTTGTTTTAGAGTATTTGTGTATAAAATGGTGCTGTTTGTAGACACCAAGCAAAATTGCTTGTGCTGGAGGCCCAGTGGCAACATGACCATGTTAGTTAGCTGAGACAGGCAGAATGCCGTGTGTTTGGCTGTGTGGCCATGCCTTAGTCAGCAGAAAGTTTACCGGTTGCCAACAGGAAGTAAAATTGCCCTTTGCTGTGCATGTGTTTGTTTGCATGAGAGCTTTCCACTCAGCAGGTTTGTTTTGTGCCTTTTTTTTTCTGCTCTTTGTTCCAATTGGAACTGTAACTCTGAGAGTTTGCTCTGTGTAAATGCTCTACTTAAATATCTCAAGCTCTTCTGTAGACTGTTAAGAATTCACCAGCTTTATTTGCTCAAGTGTTGCTGCCACAACAGAGATGGCAGGTGTGTTACTGGTGGCAGTGGCACAGAGATCTGCACCATGCTTCTGCACAATACACTTCTGGCTGCACGCGTCACAGATCCAGGCATTGGTCTGCAGCATTCGGTGCAGGGCACTTACGCTCCTACATGACAAACTGATGTGCTGGGTGGGGTTTCCATCTCATTGCAAAAGGGATGAGGAGAGCTCCTGCAAAGGCTGGGAAGTGCTCATTTGGCCTTCCTTGAACTTGTTGATATGTAGCTTTAAACTCTTACCCCACTTCACATGTGATGGTGAAGTCACTGCTTTAACCTCTTAACATTTATAGTGTACCTTGAAGTTTAAATTGTGTATTTAGCATCTGTTATCCTTTAACAGTTTTGTGATTAAATTTAATTGTACACAGGTGAAAGGCAGCTCGTATGTTCTTACACAGAATAGCTTGTGTGTTCTGAAAATAAGGATCTGTAATGGTCACGGTAGGGTTTGTATTAGACCCCACTAGCACTCAGTCCATCAGATACTATTCTTTTTTTTTTTTTAATAGTCTTTGGTCCTACAAACAGATGCATTCAGCCAGTGGTATATCTGACTTCCATTAGTAAGTCCCTGTGTGTGCATGTGCTCACATGTATACGTTGGAGGGGAGGATGCCATCCAGAGGGACCTTAACAGGCTCAGGGGCGGGCCCCAGCGAACAACATGCAGTTCAACAAGCGCAGGTGCCAGGTCCTGCCCCTGGGTCAGGGCAATTCCAAACGTGAGCAGAGGATGGGCAGCACGTGGATTGAGAGCAGCCCTGTGGAGGACTTCGGGGTTCTGGTGGACGAGAGGCTTGACATGAGCCAGCAGTGTGCGCCTGCAGCCCAGAAGGCCAATGGTATCCTGGGCTGCATCGAAAGAGCGGTGGCAGCAGGGAGAGGGAGGGGATTGTGCCCCTCTGCTCTGCCCTCGTGGGGCCCCACTTGCTGTGCTGCATCCAGGCCTGGGGCCCCCAGCACAAGGAAGATGTGGAGTTGCTGGAGCAGGTCCAGAGGAGGCCACGAAGATGCTCAGAGGGCTGAAGCACCTCTCCTGTGAACAGAGGCTGAGAAAGTTGGGATTGTTCATCCTGGAAAAGAGAAGGTTCCAGGCAGACCTCATTGTGGCTTTCCAGTGCCTAAAGGAGCCTACAGGAAACATGGGGAGGGAGTGCAGTGACAGGGCAGGGGGAAACAGATTTAGGTTAGATGTTAGGAGGAAATTCTTTACTCAGAGGGCGGTGAGGCCCTGGCCCAGGCTGCCCAGAGAAGCTGCGGGTGCCCCATCCCTGGAGGCGTTCAATGCCAGGCTGGGTGGGTCCTGGGCAGCCTGACCCAGCGGGTGGCAGCCAGCCCACGGCAGGGGTTGGGACTGGGTGGACTTTAAGGTCCCTTCCAACCCAAGCCATGCTGTGAGTCTATGTAAATGTGTGTGTGTGTGTTTTTTTTTCTGTGGAAGGAAAAAAAAAAAAAAAACAGTTGGGACAGTTCAGCCATGTTCACCTTAGGCAGGGAAACTCTTCAGGACTAGACGGAAGCTGTAATGCCAAACTGGGCAGTGATGGATAAAACTAACAGGAGAAAGTTGCTAAGGAAGGCAGTCTTGGAGGAAGAAAAGACAAATGCAAATCATGTGCCTAGATAATGCTATATGCTCCAAAACCTGTGTATAAATATTAGTCAGCAAATGTTAAACTTCAGTTTTCTAAGAAGTAACCCTCTGGGTAATAGAGTTAGCGACAAACAAGTTTTTGTGTTTCGTTTTTTCCCCCTATATTCATGTGTTTGAGAACTGAAGTCTGAAAGCATTTGGAGACTGTTGAGATGGATGAGTGAAGGAAAAGGGGGATGATGACCTGGGAAAGTGGCAGTGAAAGTGCACCAGAACATTATGAAGGATGGCACAGTGGTAGCGTATGTAAGGGCAAGGTGAATGGTGGTGGTGTGAGTCTGATGTATTTCTGCCTTCTAGCTTGCAATATTGTTTTCTCTTTTATTTAATCAGCAACACTTCTTAAAAATCTCAGACTTTTTTTTTGGAATAGGACAAAAAACCCTCTTTCTGAAATACTAAAAAAAAAAAAATAGACTAATAGCTTCATATGGAGAGGGTCAAGGGTATGAAGCAAAACCAAAAAATCTGACAGAATCCTGCATGGGGCAAGATGGCTTCTCTTTGTCTGACTGGCAACGTACTCTGTGTGTGTGTGTGTAAATAACAACACCCCTCTGGGGCTGGGACAAAAACCAAAGCAAACCCAAACCCTCGCTTTCAGAGGCTACATCAGTAGGACTCAGTTGACATAGGTGCGTGTTAAGGCTGGACAAGAAGTACCAAGTGCTCCACCTGGCTGGCAAAACACCAGTGGTTTGCTCAGGTGTGCGGCAGCGTATGTACAATCTACAGGCTTTGAAAGTTCCATATGGTGTCACCTGGTGTACCATACCGTCTCCTTTTAATTTTAGATATTTTTTGCTCTTTTCCCCCCAGTTATGAGCATAACTGCTTAAAGATTTATGGATTCGTAGTGCTGATTGAGGACAGAAGGCCTTGGGAGAGAGAGGCGGTCCTTGGGTTTCAGAGGAACTCTGGCGAAACCTGTGTGGCTCAGAAGCTTTTGTGGCTCTCTTAATCTGGAGTCAAGAAATATGAGATTGCTGTGCTCACATTACCTTTAGTAACACTCTTTAGGGTTATGTAGCTCTCTATATTACAGGCTTTATGGATTAATCATGTCTATTGTTTTTGTGTCCAATAGAAGCGTGAATGATGACTAAGGAATTAGAAGTGTGTGTGTAGGTTTGTATTTTTTTTTTTTTAACTCACATTATCATAAATGTAAAAAGTCAGCCTGGCTGTTCTACTTGCTTACTCTCAGCCTGTGTAATTGTTTACTCTCTGAAACAGTGAGGAGATGGTAATGAATTTATTTATTTTAAGAGTTAATGCTGAGAGTAGAAATCTGTGCTCCAGCATGTTGTCACAGTCCCTGGAGATAACTGAGCCTTTAATTATTGAGGAATGTCTCTGGAACACATCTACTGAGCTTGATGCTTAAGGAAAGCATATGCAGAAAACAGTTGGGAGCTCAGGACAGAGGAATGGATTGTAGAAGATGGAACGTTCGACTAGGTGGTTGTGCATATTGCTAGGTGTGGGTGTCACGTGCTGCCCCGTGTTGGTGTATTGCCTTGTAGGACATGGTGGAATTGTCATTAGTTATTGGATGGGGAACAACATGCCCTACAAATAAGTGATTTATGTGATAAGATATTAAGGATGTTTTCTATTTTTAGAAAGTATAGCCTCTTCACAGAGGACTGAATATTTAGACTTTTTTTTTTGCATTTTTCTCGGAAGCATTTAAAATGTAGTTTCACTGAACTTAAAAACTTATTGCCAAAGATCAAATTTTAAGCCCACTTTTTTCCTCCCTTCCTGTAAGCCTGGGCTGATAATACTTAATTTCCAGCAAGGTACCTTGGGCTACTGCAGCATCACTATTTTTCACTATTTTTTGTGCACGTGTGCTGGGGAGCATGTGCTGCTGTCAAGCTGAATGAGCTGTATGTTGCTGAGGCTCCCTGCTGGCTCTGAGGACAAATGCACTAAGCAGGACCACAGGGGAGTGATGCTCTTCTGTCCCACCAGCCAGCACCTTTGTTTCATCAGTGCTTTGTTTTCCAGGTACGTGGCGTTACGCTGTTACAGCTGTGCTTGTTGGCTGGCAGTCGTGCTGCCCTGATGCCATATACGTGATTTATGGTGAAGTTGTTCCTTAGCAACTTACAGTTTTCCCTGATGAGACAAAGGAGGAAATCTAATGGAATTGCTCTGGGGCTGGGGCGGGGTAGGGCAGGGAGCAATGGCATGTCTAAAGGTACAGTGCTGCAAATCTTTGTAGCAGTTTGAGAATTCAGGTACCTTTCTGTGCAGGTTTGCTTATGCAGGGATTACGCATGTTGGAAAATCTGTTCACTGTAGGGCCTCTTCAAGGGGTGTGTGTGTCGTTGTAAATGCTTTGCCATGATGTGCCCATGCTTCCATGCAAAAGTGGTCAGACCCAGATAGCTGGGAGGAGGGAAGCTGGCCAAAGGATTTGCGCTGTGGAGCTGGTATATGAGTATTATCCCTTCCCCTTCAACCTGGTAGCTCAGTGGTGTCTTTTAAGTCGTTTGAAATCTAGACTATGAAATCAGTTTTGAGTTTCTCCTCTCACTAGGATGTTTCACCTCTCATCTGATCAAACCAGAGGCTGCGATCTGTATGACAGCATTACCTTTTTCTCTCTGTTGTTATCTTTAAACTCATATTAGCAGAAAACTGAATGTGTTCCTTGAAAGTTCGATGGATAATTTTGATAACTTCAGACATCTGACTTTTTTTTTCTCCTTTCACCTTTGTTAGTGTCAAATCAACAGTGCCTTGACTTCCTTTCATACTGCTTTGGAGCTTGCAACAGACCAAAGGGAGATTCAGCATGTCTGCCTGTATGAAATAGGTAAATTGGATGTCTTTATGCTACAAATACTTCAAGTTCTGATGAGTAATTTCAATGAAGTGAATTATTTTGTTTAGGATTACTAACAAAAATTTTAGAGTACTTCAGACTGTTGTCTCAGTTAGATTATGTTAGCAACCCTGCCATCTTGTTTGCTTGAGTAGCATTCAACAGTTGTTGCATTTTAAAGTTTTCTGCCACTGTTCGCCTACAGAAGATTCATTGAAATGAGTCAGTGGAGTCACAGTCTCTGTGCCAAAGACTGATAGATCCTAACGGAACTTCATAGGTTGCAGGAGCTGTCTTTCGTATTTCATTTTATACTACTGATGGAAGGGCAACAAAAAGTCTTTTTTAAATATTTTTCTTTGTATGCAAGTCTTTAGAATAGAGAAGCTTTCAATGTGTCTAGTGAAGGCATCCTGCCGCAGTCAGGAAGAAAAGGGGCCGGCAGTAGCCGAGGAAGAGCTTTTGGTGTCGATTCATTTTGATATGAATTGGATTCGTTGTCTTGTATGGGACTTACAATTCAATACTTCCCAGCTGATTTAAATGAATTTTTAAATATATTATTGTTAGTTTTGCTTTTTCACTTCTGCGGTTAGTGGTATGGCTGTTGAGCTAGCTGCAGCTCTCACAAGCAGGTTGCGTGTCTCAGCAGTGTTTATACCACGTCTGAGTTACTGAGCTCTTGAATTGATCTCGTTTTCAGGCTGGTGCAGCATGATAGAGATGAATTTCAAAGATGCATTTGAATCCTTCGAAAGGCTCAAGAACGAATCCAGGTGGTCTCAGTGCTATTATGCTTATTTAACAGCAGGTGAGTGTTTGTGGTGGGGATGGAAAGTGACGTGTCAGCGGTGTGCTGTGGCCCTGTTCTGTTCAGGCACGCTGAGCAGCGCCCATGGTGTGTCGCGCGCTGCCTGCTGCTCGTACAGCTGCCTGTCAGACTGTGCTTGTGTCGTTCTGTTTGTGATGGATTAATGCGTGTATGTCCTTGCCCTCTGCACCTACTGCCACACTGACAGTGCTGAAAAGATTTATGTGGTAAATCCATGGAGATGGGGTGACAGTGTTCCTTTAGTGGATATGAAAAGCAGTCCCGACTTAATGACCTCAGGGCGTGCCCGGGACAGCTGGGTTTGTGTGTTCATCAGGTCCCACTCCAGGTCCTTTGCAGAAGTGAGTGTTTTTTTTTCCCGTAACTGCAGGATGTTTAATCTTGATTTTTCCCCTTTTGTATCCCAGGAGTGTTAATACACTTCTGTTTCTGTGTCGTTACAGTGTGTCAGGGAGCCACTGGTGATGTCAATGGTGCTCAGAATGTGTTCAAAGAAGTTCAGAAGCTTTTCAAGAGAAAAAATAATCAGATTGAACAATTCTCAGTGAAGAAGGTTCGGTTTAGCATAAGCTAACTTGCTTCAGAGCAGTAATTGCCTTTGATAGTTGTGTTGCATTCTTTACCAGTACTTGTTTTTGAATGAAGCATCTGTGTTCTCCTGTGTTGCTTTTGTTGAATTACTGGGAAGGATTCAGGTGGGGAAAAAAGGTGGTGTTGTCCGTCTTAAAGATGTGGCAAACAAAATGTGAATTATCTTTTCAGCTAACGTAATTGTTAAAGATACCAATGCGCAGTGCTGTAATTGCTGTGGTAATTGGTTCTCTAGCTTTGCTTTTCCTCCTCCTTTTGAATCTTGTCTTGTTTGTCAAAGCCTTAGTTCTTGTCAAAGCTAGGAATCGTCTGGGAGGTGTCACCCAGCTTATGATCATGTGGGTGTTGCTGTGTCAGCCTCCAGTCAGGGTGTAGTTGGAGCTATGAAATGGAAGAAGGCAAATCCAGGCTGCATGGAAAGAAGCTGTAATTTTGGTTAATAGCCCTTAAATTAATAGAAAGGTTTTGCTTTTTAGTTTTAGCTGTTGGTACTTTAGCTTAAAGTCTATGTTTATATGAAAATTGTTGGATGTTTTCATGAAACAATTTGTTTGTGATACATTGTTGGTGAATGTTTTGTTCCCTGTAAAAGGACTGATGGCAGATCCTTCCCCCTTTCCTCCTTCTTCCCAATCTGCAGGCAGATAGGTTTAGAAAACAGATGCCAACCAAAGAGCTCTGTGTCCTGGCATCCATTGAAGTACTGTACTTATGGAAAGCCCTTCCCAACTGTTCCCTCTCCAACCTCCAGCATATGAGCCAAGGTATGATACGGTTTCTTGGTGTATTTATTTGCATTAAATGAGAGGTACAGTTTTCTTCTCTTGTGCAGTCTGGCTGATTGCTGTAGCATGAATCAGAGCTTTGTGCATATGTGAGAGCAAAGTAGTTTTAGGAGCAAAGTCTAGGGTCAGGACGTGTAAGTTTTGTTCTTCTTTATATAGGACTTGTTGTGGGTTTTGTTCTTTTAATTTAAGGTATTTTGGCCGTTTAAATTGTGTGGTGACAGAGTTACATTCGTATCCCTAGTTTTCTAGTCCCAAAAGATAATGGTGAAGGTTATAACGTTAGATTTAGTTGTGTAAAAACAGATTCTAGTATTTTTTCTGTAGTTTTCCTGTCAAACAGCCAGCCTTCGAGGCTGCAAACAGTATGTGCTTCTGACCTGCATACTCAAAAGCAATATGGATCTTTCTTGTGAGCTTGCAGCTGATGGTGCCCCTTTTCATGTGAAATAGCAATATGGGTTAAAATCCAGAGATAAGCTCCTTGTAAGGCTTGGTGCTGACAGATGTGTCTGCCTCAGCAATCCCTGGTTGAAGATTTTCTGCACAGTGAAAATGCTGCCGCACCATATGCGCATCTCTAGAATGATGAGGTGGTAGAGGAGTTTTTAAATTTGTTTCCACTCCTCTTGGACAATGGAGGTTTACTTTGCTGAGGGGAGTTGCCAGACTTTTCCTTGGGGCTGGAAGTTTTCATAACAAAGCTCTGGCTCGTGGGAATTAAGTTGCATCCACGTGCATCTTTGTAAGTAAAATGCCCGGTAGCTGGAGGCTTGTGATAAAGGTGAGAGTTGGCAGCATTATGTATTGCACAGGGCCCCAGTGCTTAGAGCAACTGACCCGCAGTTTTCACGGGTGGTTTATCTGTGTCATAGGTCAGCCACGCTGAGACTGCAGAGCTGGTTTGACTCTGGCAGAGTTTATTACATGAGGCAGAATGCGAAGCCGAAGGAGCTGTGCTGCTCCCAGACTTGAGTTCCTTTTGAAGGGCTGAAAAATCCTGCAGACACTGTTACTGGAGGCTCTGGAAGCGGTGGTGCAGACGAGTGCCAATGGTTCCTTGTGGAACCAGCCTTGATTTAACAGAGCTGTCTGGAGCTGGTGCTAATGGGCTCAATCAAAACAGCCCCTGGCTCAGCTAGAGACAGTTCCGTGCATTGTGACCAGTGAGCCACTGCGCGGCTGAGGCTGGCCCGAGGTTGCGGACCACCAGAGGTTAACCTCGGCTAACACACCAACTGCCCTTGGTTTCAGAGGACCAATTCATTCCTGTTAGGAATTATTACCATTAGTGACACATCACATGATGAAATTGACACAGAATGGGTTGTATTTACGAGAAACCAACTTGTTTTGGTGTAGATTCTTACTAGCGTTTCCTTTTGCTGCTCAAATTGAAGCATCAGACTAAAAGTCACAGTAGATCACAATTCTTGTCTAAGGAAGGATCTCAGTCCATCTTGTTTGTTTACTGGAATCTTTTCATTAAGCTTGTCAGGATGTTGATGATTCATCAGCTGTTGGTTTGAGGAATTTGCTTCTTGGTGCCATACACAAATGCTTGGGAAATACTGAAGATGCTGTTCAGGTAGGCTGTTAGAAGATAATTATATCTTTAATCCTATTTTACAAGCTATTTTATTAAACAGTAACTATTGCCAAGAAAGTCTGTTAAGCCAGTCACAAATTCTCAGTGCTATCAATCAGTTGGTTGTGTCAATTCCAAGAGAATATGCTGGGTTCTTTTCAAACCTTGTAATTTAAGGTGGCTTTATTATATTCTTGTTGAGCAAACACGGGAGGTAAAGTGGCTTGTAGAGCAAGGGTTAAGGGAAAGCTGGGAAGAAGAATGGAAAGGTTTTTGTGCTACTGGAGTTACTCTGTTCGGCAAAATAATTCAGCTTTAAAAAAAAAAAAAACAGATGAAAAAAAAGCCACAGAACTTGGAGACTCCTCTTTTGAAAGCGTAGAGGAGCTGCTTCTGCTCTAGAGCTGTTAGACACTGAGAGGTATGATTGTTAGCAAACACCAAAGAATAATTTTGCCACTGCTTCAGGCCTTGATGCAGTAGTGTTAGTGAAAACCTCAGCATCCTTGCTTAAAGAATCTCTACCACTGGAAATTTTAACATTCTCATTTTAACTCTGGGCTGATTTCAGCTGGTTGAAATTGAAGGGTTCTGGTGGATTTGTAAGTGATCAAACAGTCCGTTTTAACGTGGTATTTCAATCTTTCTCTTTTTATAGTTCTTCCAGCGAGCTGCTAAAGATGAACTGTGCCGTCAGAACAACTTGTACATCCAGCCATATGCTTGCTATGAGCTGGGCTGTCTGCTGTTAGACAATCCAGAGGTAACAGTATAACCCATTTTTAAACTCCTAAAGAAAACCCCAAACAACCAAAGAAGCAAGTGGGGTGCAGAGCCAGCATAGCACTATACAGTAGGCACTGAAGCAAGAATTTTGATGAACAAAGCACCGTATTTTATTATTTACTAATTTTCAGTTGTGTTTGTCGCAACAGCCGCTAAGTGGGGCGGGCAGTGAAATGACCTGAGAGCTCTGAGAATTCAGGAGCAGGCCCTCTGTCCTTGCTTTATACATGGCATGTGCACAGTCACCAAACGTGCTTCGTGTTGGGTGTGAGAGGGCCGAATAAGCCTTGCCTTGTAGCTGCTGCTCATAAGCTGTGGTGGTAGCACTCAGTATGGGAAGGAAACTGCCTCTCCTGGCACTGGGATAGCGAGGAAGTAAATGCTGCTTGGCTCGGATAAAGTGGCATGGGATGGGGAAAAGCAAGAGCTAGAATTAGAGGCAAGCGAATGCTGGTTTGAGAAGGTTGCGCTTCCTGGCTTGAGATACCACACAAGTTGTATTTCAGAGCTTTGCAGTGATTAAGTAGAAGGGAATTGAATTTTATAAATTGTCTTTACCAGAGAGGCTAAGCATATTGAGGAGTGTGCATTTTAGTATAAAAAACATGCTTTTGTGAAATAGACATTACTTTAAAATGACTCGTAACTGTAAGTTTGGTTTGTCACACAATCTGATCCATCTTTGTTAGTTTAACTTGGTTAGAACCACGTGCTCTAGGATTTCAGTGTGGTTACATCAATAATAAACTTTCTTGTAGATGTTTTCTGTGCTGTGAGTGTAACTTCACTAGGATAGATACATAAGATTGTATTCAGGTATCACTGAATAAGAAAACTTAATCTTACTGCTTCTTATCAGGCAGTTTGTTATTCCTTCGTAATACTTTAGTAAAAAGGTTCTGTGTAATAAGAGATAATATGTGAGCTTTGCAGTAGTAAATGTTGATCTGGAAACGCATGTTTTTTCTTTACAGTTTGAGATTTCTGAAACATCTTTCAATGCTTTAAAAAAAAAATCAATAATTCTCATGTTTTAAGTAAATGTCTTTGATTAAGAAACAAAGCTTACTCTGCTCAGTCAGCCATTTATCCTTAACCTGATTTATCTCCCTGTGCTCTGATGTTGCCCCGTCATCAGTAGCAACTTCCAAGTGAAGCTGCAACTGCTTCTTTTTTGGCTGAAGACTTGAAATGTGTGATGCTGCCTCATTAGTATTTCTGATTTCCTAGCCTGGACGGTTTTTGTCTGCTCAGTGCCTTGTTTCCAAGGCAGAGACGCTATCCTAAGGCTGACCAGGCTGTACGCATCCTGTAACATTTGCAGTACGTTTCTAACGCAGTGTCTGTCTTTTTGTAGACCGTGCCAAGAGGCAAAACCTTACTTCTCCAAGCCAAGGTAAAAAACTAAGACACTTCAAAGCTGTCTGTCTGGGAGAACAGTATTTGAGAGGTTGTGGTTTGTTTTCTTGTGTCCCTCACTTGGGATCTACAATGCTAACTTGTAGGTGCACATGTCTGTGGTGCTGCGTACATACGTGGTGTAGCTGGGTGTTTATAGGTCAGGCATAGTACAGAGCTCACACTGGTGGCCTCTGCTGTGGTGTCACCGCTCTGCCAGAGCTTTCAGTAAGGCTTGGCTACAGAAAGTTTGAAAACTGCAACTCTCATATGTTCCATCTGGTGCCTGCCCTGGGTGCGCTGGGGTTTTCCTAGAGCTGTAGGACTTGCGTAATTTTCGAGGTGCTGTTAAATTAAATAGGAGCCAAACAGCGTGTTGGAAGCTTTCTGCTCTTTTCATCAACTTAGCATTTCTGTAAGCCAGAGATACCAACAGCAATACGAAATCTCCGCCTCGTCTCTTTTCAGTCTGTTCTGTAGCATAGCCTCATAAATGTTGCCAGGCAGATTGCTTTCATATCCTGAAGTGGAGGAGTCTAATATTTGCATGCTTTGTTTTTGTATTTCAGGAGGAATTTACAGGCTATGACTTTGAGAACAGATTGCACGTCCGCATACACGCAGCCTTAGCGTCTCTAAGGGAAGTGGTTCCACAGTGATGGACACAAGTTGTGTTATCCTTTCCCACAGTTTCTGCACTTTAAGATGAAGCAGAAGAAAAAGCTGTTGGGAAGACCAGCTTTTCTTCTGAAAACCACTTGTGCCAGAGACACTTTCATAGTATGGTCAGAGTCGGTGTGGCTTAGTAAAATACTACGATTTTCACTGCAAGTAGATCAACCAGGAAGAAGGTGAAGTGACCTTGTATATTTTACTCTAGTTTTTATTTTGTTGAAACCCAGCTGAACACGGTTACCAGTAACTCTGCAGGTGAACCTAAATAAGCACACAATTTACTTCAGTGTTGGCAGGCAGATGTGATTTCTGATTTTTTTTCCTCTTTTGGACCTTTTAAAGTAGGTCTAGATCTGAAATATGCTAAGGGGAGCATTTCTGCGTTGATTATAATACAGCAAAAGTAGCTGGTGTAACTGTTGGAAGTAGGAGCGGGCAGAACACGTGTTTTCCCGAAGCATTAGCCAATACACAAGAAAAGGAAAACTGAGCAGCCACAAAAAGCAGGTCTTACTGCATTTTAGTGGATTATTTCAGCGACGTCGTGTCGCATGAGTAATGTGTGAATTTTAAACCCCCCATGCCCCTTCCATTGTTCATTGCTTCCCTCCCAGCCCATGTGATACAAATGATGTCCATACTTAGGATCTGCCCTTGTGGTACCTTCTGTTTTACACGTAATTGCAGTGAGGGCGACTTCTGCTCTTGATATTCTGAATGGTGCATTAAATAAGCAGGCCGGATACAGTAATTGTACACACTTGTCACTGAAGCTGCTAAACCTTTATAGCAGTGACCTTTACAGGTATTAAAACCAAGACTCCCACCACCCACCTCCTGCCCTGTTTCGGTAGGTTTACCAATACTGTGCTATCTTAAGTCTCTGTATGGTGTTCCAAATTTGTGGTGGTTACATTCTGAAATACCTGTGAGAGCTTGAAACTTTAATCATGACCATATATGTTTTTTGTTTTTTTTTTTAATAACTGGCTGTCTATGTCCTCGTGTGTTTGTTATTAAAAAAAAAAAAAAAAAGCTGCACAACTTTTGTCTATAATATCTCCTGATGCTGTACGTTCAGTTAGTATCATGATCTAGGAAGGTAAATATTTTTTTTAAAGAAGCTTTTAAATGGAAATCTGACCAGGAAGTTAGTTGAATTATGTCAGTTTGCAAAGCTAAGAAAACTGGATGTCTTTGAAAATAGTGATCTAAAAGCCTTATCTTTCCTTTGGTCAGGTTGCCTTAAACAGTTCCTTAGCTTAAACATTTTTCTTTTTTTCCTTTGTCACTTTTGCAGAACATGTTGCCAAGGTTTTATTTACCTTGCCCCACACCTAACCTCCATTGGTTTGCTTTCGAGGTTTCATCTAAAGCAAGGCTGAGGTGGAGGAGAAGAGTAGTACTGCGTTTGGTAGGCCAGATGCGATTGGTTGAGGCACTTTGATCACTCTCTAGAAATACACAGTTCCTGCCAAGAGAGGCAATCGTAGGGCAGTTAAACACTTCTGTTGCAGCTCCTGAAGGAGGAGAGACTTTATTTTCTGTGATCTGGGTATGTTATAGATATAGTGCACCGTTGCATTTTTGTTCGATGTAATCAGTAATACTGAATCACAAAGGAGCGTTCAGCCTTTTCTGAATTGATCAGTCCCAGTAAGTATGGAACAGAAAACGGTATGTTGCGTGTATATATAGTGACTACGTAGAATTCAAATCATAATTTTAAAAAATGGTCTTTAATGTACTTGAAATCTTACGTTGTCCTACCTTTTAACATTTTGCAGTCAGGGGCACAGTCCACTCTGGGTAAATAGCTAGAAGCAGTTCATCTAGTGGCAGAACTCCCTCAAAACCCACTGCTTAGCCGTGCTGTGAGACAGGCTGCTCGGGGCACAGAGCACCTGCATGCCGTTTGTGGTGGGATGTCCGGGGTCTGCATGCCTGCAGGTAGCTAGCAGACTGTAGTAGGTTTGACTGACAGGCCAGTTCTTCTCACCAGGCCAAGGGGAGGATGGGCAGACACGCTGTATCCATGCAAGTTTAACTCTGGGCAAGTTGCAGCTTTTCTGTGGGTTTAGCAAATCGCCACTGAAGTGGAACCGTCTTAATTTTTTTTTTCTCCCCCCATAGGAGAATCTCCTGCTTTGTAAATGTGAGAATTATTTTTTATGTTAGATTGTGCCTGTGATGAGGAAAACTTAAACTGTATTTTGTGTAACCTGATAAGTTTTTATACTTGGAACTCGGAGGCATGGTCTAATAGCAATAACGGAATATGCATCTTGCTAGTTAACATGTGCAGGCTATCTTTACTGGGTCAGGTATTTTTGTTGATGTCGATGCAGTTTTTATCTCAGTACGACTCATTTCAAATAAATAACTAGAATTTATAGATGTCACAAAGTGGCATATTTATTGTGATGTACTGTAAATGTTGTTAATTTACAGAACTTGCACTTTTATATTTCTGAGTAAAATTAAAAGAAACGTGGACATGCGTTGTGCTCCCGTGCTCCTTCAATTTGTCTTCTAAATCGTGGCCTCCTGAACAAGGCAATACCAATACTGGAAAAGCTTCTGGGACATCAGGTGACTCTGTAACAACGTTTTCTAGTCAGTAATTACCTCAGCTTTTGTTCTTCCAGTGTAATTGTAGCCTCTGGTTTAGGAAGTGAGCCACATGTGTCACGTTGGGATCAACCACAGAACAAGCGGGTTTTAAGGCTGGTTTCTGAGACAAACACGCAAGTGTATCTGTTGTATTCCTACACCTTTGGAAAATGTTTCTGATTTACTCTGAAGCAAGCACTTTAATTTCTCTCATCTCATCATCAAGATTTTTAATGCTTGTTTCATATTCTAGGTATGTGTTATTCTGGAATAAAATTCCCCAAGCGTTTTCCACCTACAACAACCTGACTGTCTCTCCAACAGTTGTCATGCTTTTGTTTAAAAGCTGCTCTGGAACCGTTTGGAAGTTGAATGGGAGCAAGCGTTACAGCAGTGCAGAGCTGTAGGTGGCTTTCCAGGGCTGCTGTTAGAACCTCGTCAGTGCAGTGAACGCAGGGTGTCAGACAGCAGACGTTCGAATTCCCTTACCAGCCGTTACTACGTGCTCCTATTAACAGTGGCAGCAGTTGCTGCAGAAAAACTGTGATCACAGAAATGGAGTAAATGCGAACATAAGGAAAGCTGTACTTGTGGCTGTCTCTTCAGGCAGTTGGGCAGCCAGTGGCACCTGAGCAGCACACCTGTCACCGGATCGGCAGAGGCTCTGGAGGCTGTCTACCATGTGCATGGTAGCCTCCGCTGGCCTCTAGGAGTAAGCAGCACAGGTGCACTGCCTCTGCTTCTTCATCCCGGCAGAGCTGTGCAAGAAAGTGTTTCACAGAAGTGTGGAGTTTGGGGGAGCAGGGAGTTGTTTCTTTGCTGAACACAGTTGAGTAGATGCTTTTGCCGCTTTGTCTTTCATTCCGATGCTTTGAGGTGAGTAGCAAATGCTTCAAAAACTGCGCTTCTGTGAGACTTCCCAGCTGCGATGGGAGTATCCAAGAAGGAGAGCTCCAGTTCAGGCTCCCTGGAGTTAAATACTGAGCCATTTCTATTTCACTGTGTGTATATGTATATTTTAACAGGTTTGGAACCCAATATAGGTCACCAGGGTAGGTGGCATCGAAGTTGCATGTTGCCTTCATGCTTCTGCTCAGAGTCTTGCTTAATTAATTATAATCATGACCTACTTAGTCCCTGTGCTTTAAGCAGTGTTGTAGCCACAGGGAGGTATGCTCAGTTTTCTTGCTGCCCCTTACTTTTCCATTGCTTCCGTTTCCAAATCGCTGTCCATCTTTTGTTTCGACTTCTTCCAGCGCACAACTGGGTGAATTATGCTGTTGTCTCAGCAGGACTGGCTGGGCCTTAGTGTTTTTTTTTTTTTTTTTGCAGGTTGTGCATAGTGGATGCCCAGAAAGTCTCCCAGAAAAGAGGTTAAGATTTGAAAAGCTCATTGGAGTTGAATAGAAAGTGGTGTAGAGGAGGAGAGATTGTTAGACTTGACTGAGCACAACAATATTTACATAACAAACACCTACCACTGTTTTGTTCAGAGCAATGCTTTTATTGGAAAAAAATAACTGTACTTCCTAACCAGAGTGATTCATTTGTCTTTTGTGAACTGTCTTTAATGAAGAGTTGATGATCAAGCTGATCTTACTGTTTTGTCTCAGAAGCATAAAGCTTGTCTGGGACCTTAATTCCCTGAGCTCCTGCCTAGCAGCTAGCCTCCATCTCGTGGAGGATCTTAACCTTGTCCAGAAGCAGTTTCTGCTGCAGACAGGGCACAGGGTGGCAGGACAGGTGGCTGTCCCCAGGCAGACTGCTCCTAGGCTGATGGGCTCCCAACCATGGCCTGAAGGGTCCTGCGCTAGCGGAGCAGCTGCTGCCGTTGGTATGATGGCCTCCAAAAATGCCACTCAAGTTCCAGTACAGTAAATTGGTTCCCAGACTTTTTTTTTTTTTTTGAAGTTCCTATGCTGTGTGCGTAAGTTTCAGACAGATGTGTGTGTTAGTAGCTCCCCCGGCCACTCTGCGCCGATGACACGGGGGACTGATGACATGCCTCCGGCGGGGGCTGCAGCTTGGCCCTCAGCAGGGGAGGCCGCAGGGATGGCTGGCATGTCTGGGAAAAGCCTTGCTTAGAGGTGAGGCTTTCGTCTCGTCATGTGGTGGGTTCGGGGGAAGAAGGAGTTCTGGTGTGCTTGCTTTGTAAAAGGAGTGCTGTTTGAATTAACGTTATGGCTCCTGGCTGCTTGGCCATTCAGACTTTGCCTCCTGCTGCCTAAAAAGCCAAGAGTGAGGGGATGTTTGGGCCCTTTACCTTAACGGGACATTTGGGAGGTGTTGGACAAGGGTTTCTGGGGGTGGGCACAGGGGGGCCGCTGCCATCCTGCCATTGGAATCCCACAGGGCTGGGGGCAGGCGCTCACCTCGGGCAGATGAGGAGCTGTAAGCCAGACCCGGTGGGTGAAGATGGACCCTTTGAAGATGGATGTTCTGAGCTGCCTCAAACCTCTGCTCGAGGGTGTGAGCAGAGCTGTCATAAAATACGAACCAGAAGACGTTGCTGAGTTTGTGGCTTTCTACTTCCAAGAGCTCATCGACTTTCCGAAAGGTTTGTTCGTAGCGACCCTTTCCGGAAGAGTGTGAGCTGTCTGAGTGCTGCCTAACTCCAGCTGAATTTGTGCTTCTATGTTCAGAGAATTCAAACTTGGAATTAACAGAAGTGATTGAAAAATTTGATCTCGAGCACGGTAAGATACCTGTTGGTTGTTCTTTGAAGGTATTTTGAGTCGATGTTCCGATACAAATGGATGCAGGTGGTTTTCACTTGCCATGGGCTGCCTCCTGTCTGTACCTGGTCATGTGAAAGAGGCACATGGGCTCTGTGCAGCAGCTGAGCACTTAGCCTCTGCTGCAGGATCAGGAATACAGTGAAGGAGTGCTAGGCTTTGAAGTGCTACCACTGCCTTCTGAATTGTCTTTTCCCTTCCTGATAGGCAAGCAGCACACCTCCTCCCAGGAAGCCTCATAACCATGCTGTAGAACACCTGATTGACTTGCCACTGAAATCAGTCTTTGTTTAAATGGAAACATTTGCTGCTTTGTTGCCATTAGGTGTTGTGTGTGGTGTGTGTTTGTTTGTTTTTACCTTGCAGAAACTTTGAATGGAGACCTGGAAGAGCAGACATCAAACTACAAAGAGACTCTTGATGACCCCCAGAGAAGGGAAGCGTGTACTGACGCAGGGGAAGACGATCTTGAAGACATCGCTACCAAATACAGCTCCAAAATGACTCAGTACCCATCAAAAATCAGTGTCACGGCAGTGTCAGGGCCCACTGGACCTGATGGAGCTTCATCCCTTGAGAGAGCTGAACTTGTGTATGTGCCTGCTGACCCTGCACTGCTTGCTGCCCATGTGCTAGGTAACAGTAATTCTGTTTATTTTGTGTGGGATGTGGCAACCACTGTGCAGAGCCTTTGGGAAGCTGAGGCTTCAAGGTCGCAACTAGAAGTGCAGTGCTGTTCCTCCGTGACTGGACAGCTAGCACGGTCAGGCAGCCAGGCTGATGTCGCAACAAATGGCATAAACCAAGTCTGCTCAGCCCCTTTGCAGGAAGAACCCTCACCTCTGCCACCACCGCTTCCTTCTAAAGCCATTAAATGCAGGCCAGGTCTTAGGGTCATCTGCTGCTGATGAAGTGTGCCAGCCTGAGAGAATGGAATCCACAGCACACGTAGACTCAGCTGGGCAAGTTTATGCAATGTCAGGTACGAAAGCCTAGGTCCTTGTCATCTTCCTGTTCCAGCTTCTAGCCATACAGCTTCATCAGTGGTCATTAAATGGAAAAGCACCTACATCAGTGCAGCACGTGGTGGTGATGACCCCCCCACACGGTGCACGTGTGTGAGATCTGTTACAAGAAATGTGGGTAGTTCTGGGCAGGGTCCTGCATTCCTGTGGGTAAACACAGGTAAGAGTAATGGGAAATTGTTCCCAAATTCTCTTGCTCAAAACAAGCCATATACTGAAAGAGTTGTTGGAGTCCTAAGATGTAATACATGTGCACTGTGGCCAAAGATGTGACTGACTGACTTGTGCAAGCTCTAGTTTTGATTCTCTTATTGAAAGATCCCATGTTCCAGCACTGATTTTTGAGTTTTATGATTTAAAAAAAAAAAAAAAAAAGGTGGTGGTTGTCTGGGCTGCCTCAGTGAGCCAGCTGAGTTTCAGCTGGGCTGGGCAGGCCTGGCACTGGCCATCAGTCCTGCAGCCAGGAGAAGAGCTGTTGCTCGTGTTTTTGGGTGATGCCCTCCCCAGCAGCTCTTCTGTGTGCTGACACATGCCCAGCTCAGCCCTTGCCCAGCTGGAGAAACCCCCCAAGGTGGAGCACCCTGGCCCCAGGTCTCCCTGGTTCCGCAGGAGCTGTCCAAGCCATGTCCCAGGCACTAGGAGGAGGGACAGTCATGAGGGCTCAGCAAAGCATGTTGCAGCGGAAAACTGAGCTTAGGCAGACTTGTGAGAGCGATGTTGGCTCCTAGTAACAAATGCTTCTGGGGGAGCATCTGCTCCAATTTATGTGAGGCAAGAAGAAAGCAAGAGGGGAAATGCTCCACCTTTCATTTTAGTGGGCTCTATGGTTCAGGACTTACAGGGCCTGAAATCTGTTCCCAGCCCTGCTGTCCTCACTCAGCAAGGTGCAGGTGCTAGGAGGCTTGCTGCAGTCCCAATACCGGTTGCCAGGCCAGTTGATGAGAAAACAGACCTGGCAAGCCCTGCTCCTGGTTCTGCAGAGGAAACTGCTGCTAGGTCATGCGTACCAGACATTCTCTCAGTTGCCATCCCTCTGGATGATGCGTGTCTGCAAAAGAAAGGCTCACGAGCTGGGGAGGAGCACACAGCTATAACTGCCCTTGCAGAGAGTTATGGTACTGCAGGCAGGGGCATAAAGATCAAAGCATGATTCTTGCATGAGTTGAGAGGAGGAGATGCTATTGTTTGGCTTTTGCTGCCAGAAGCTTCACTTCACTCTTCTTTAAATATAATTAAAGAGCAGTGGTTAAACTACCTGTGACAGTAACAGCCCCACTGTCTGTCCCTGCTTGTTACTTTGCAATTAGTAGGGCTGTTCTTGCTCTGGTTGTAGCCTCAAGTAACCAAGACTTTAATCTTACATTTGCAAATCCCTCAGGCCTTAGACAATCAGGCTGGAAGTGCAGCAGGAGGGACAGTGTGGCAAAATAATCATCTCTCACTTCAGAGTTAATTTAGGTGACATAACCAAAACTGAGTTCTCAGTACATGCCTTGTCCTAAGCTCATGCTGTTTCTTAAACAGGTTGGGAAGGGAGGCTGGCCTTCAGGATGAGGTTGTAAGGAATTGAATTTACATATTAATAAATTAAGTGCCTAAAAATGCCAGCAATTAGCACTGCATCCTGTGTTTTATACCTTCCTAGCCCAGCACAAGGCAGTGACTATGAAGGTGCAGCAGTACAGTGGGGCCAGGGACAGCTGCTGCAGCTGGGCCATTGCCTGGTGGCCCAGCTCCCTCACTGTGCCTGCAGAGAATGCACAAGCCCAAGTAACAGGGCAGAGTGAGTTCAGTGTACAGATGAAAAAATAAGTAGAGCTGTCGTCTATCCTGCAGGAGTTACACTCTAGGAAGAAAGTGTATGCTGATGCCAGAAACGAGGACAGTGTTACTTGTAACTGGAGGAAGGAGCTATCCTCGCCACAGGCTTATTTAGGAGGACAGCTGAGGTTATGCTGAGGAAAGTGCACCTTTACTTGCTTTAGAGGTTTTACACCTACATTTAGGGTCCCTTAGGTATGCCAGACCATTACAGTATGAATGTCTAGGAAAAAAAAAAAAAACAGAACTGTTCTTCTGTTTCTTAAGTCCTTCAAAACAAAAGGAAACCTGATGTTGTATAGAAGTTTCCTTCTTGAACCTTCTGGGGAAGACAGGAACTAAATGCTTTGTTTTTCCTAGCATCGAGTGTTAAATTCTGTGTGACCTGCTGAAGCACTGACCCAACAGATCTCGGAGTCACACCTTAAGTTGCACAGGAGTTAAGACTTCAAGAAACGCTGCCATAGGGAAGGCTTGAGTGCAGAAGAGATGAGGCTTCCAGAGCAGGTATTCAGTTTCTGCTTCTGTGGGTCGCTGTAAGAACTGGACAAAACAGCCAAGAGAAGACATTTCTCCTCATTCATGGAAACATCTCAGCACCGCTGCCTGACCTGGATAATTCTAGTCACGCAATAAACCAGAGAGCTTCTCCCTGCCTTTGTAGCAGTTTCACTGGTCCACTTCAAAGGCTTGAGCTGTGGCCTCACCGCATGTGATGAAAGCTCTGCCCCAGCTCCCCCAGGCAGACTGCTCCTGCTGAGGGGAAAAGGGGGCACTGGAGCGCACTGCAGCACGCTGCCCAACTTCACTGCAGCAGCCTTTGAGGAGGCCTGCTCAGAAAGGGGCAGCGCTGGCAAACGACACTCACTGTAGACTGGATGCAAGAAGTTTTGAAGCCTTTATTTAGTAGCAATTAAATTATTCAATTAACACTAACCTCCGGACAGCAGTTAAAATATGGTACAAGGAGCAGCTCGCCCTCTAGAACCTCTGTACACAGTTCAGTGTAAATTTACACTCTGAGATTGAATGCACCCCACTGAAAAGGGGTAAAGCAGCTGTGCACAGGAGGCCTCCCGAGGTGCCTTGCTCCTTCTGAAATGCGCAAGGCTTCCTCCTAGGCACAGTGCAGAAACAGGTCCTCTCCCCCGTCACCATGCCCCACTGGGTCTCGGGCTGATTTGGTTCCTGCGTTTTTGCAGCGGTGCTGGGCACCAGAACTTCTAGTGCATTAAACAGATTCTTTTTAAACCTATTACTAGTGTGCAGTTCAAATCCAATCCACAGGTGTTTAAATGGCTCTTAATTCCTTAAACAATAAGGTTGGTAGCAAAACGGGAGAGCAGAATTCAAAACACACTGCACAAAATATCGAATGAATACCTCTGAGTAATGTTACCAGCTTGAACAACTGCATGAGTGCTCCGGAGACGGGCACACTTCTGGAATCTGTGACCAGAGCTCAGGGTTCAAGGGAGGTACTTGAGTAAAAGAAAAGTCACTTGATGAAAAATTACATCTTTACAAAAAAGTGACACACCCTTCTGCGCTTTAAGAACAGAATATTGCAGTTACTTCGTGTGCTTTTAGACCTTCCCACGTCACGATAAATAAAACCAGTTCTCTTTGTGCCAACGTTATCTACGAAAGAAAGTATTCACAGGACAGCCGACGGCGTTCTCCTCATACACCACGACCTCACATAGGTGTGTTCGGCAGCCCAGCACCGCGGCACCTCGCTGACCGCGTCCACGTGGACCCACCCTCAGCCAGAGCAAAGATCCCCCCTAGGGGCTGCGGATCCCGCGCCACCAGGTGGGCTGCGGAGGTGAGTAACATTCTGTCAGTAACCTGTCGGTTTTTGCAGGAGGTGAGTAAAACGAGGGGAAACATTAAAACAGATTAAGACTTATTTGTATCAGCCACGGGCTTCTTATTGCGTTTTAATAAATATCAGGCAAGTTAAAGTAGTTTCTGTCCCAGTAGTTGCCAGAGTAAAGCCAGTCCTGTGTGCCAGTGTAGGGATTGGGGCCTTGGTGGAACCACCTGTAAGGGAACACACGGCCTTTTAGTGAAGCTATTCACACATGGGTGCAGAAGTCCAGAACTGCTTTGCTGCAGCTTCAGCTGTTGCTGTTTGAAGTAGTTACTGCGAGTGCAGGAGCCCTCTTGGTGTACAACTCTTAAGTAAAAATTTAAAGCTGTCTTCAGCAGCCAGATTTCCCCATTCCTAACACCATGTTAATGCCACCCTGGTGAGATTACTGACAGCAGTATTTCCTCAGCTGAGGCAGTCAAGACTATCACAGGAAGACAACAGCTACAGTTACACTGCAAAGCAGTTGTGAACAGTCACTGTGGCATGCATGAGCAGTAACGGTTTTTTCAAGGCATGTGAACACCACAAGCACCAGTTCTGAAAACCGAAGGATGTCATTTCCCCAGGATCCAGATTTCCCCTTGTGTTTTAAAGCCTTGTTTTGCAATGTGCTCACTCAGAACAAGTGCGTTAGCTGCCTGTTCACTGTTGATGAAGCATCACCCACTGGAGAAGTCCTGCCTTCTTGCAGCACAGCAGTGTTGCATCACACTGTTAGCACTGGGGCTAGCCTGAATGCCCAGAGCTACTCCAGCTACACAGCTGGCTGTTGCTCCACACACTGAACTCACGCACCTTATTCCTTTCCCTCCTCTCTCATCTGGAAGACACACACACAAAAAAAAAAAAAAAAAAAAAAAGTCTGGCTGGTCCAGAAGATCTGCAACGCACATCAGGCACAATGCCTTGTACTGCCTTCACGGTGGTGAACTGAACAAACGCCTCAGGGGTTCTGCCCTGACCAAGTGAACAGAAATCACCACAAGTCCTTCGCCCCTTGTACTGTGCGTGGTCCACCGCCACACCACCTCCACTCAGGATGTGTCAGCTCCCCTGAAGTGACCGGTGTGTGTGCATCCAGGACGCCTCCTAGCTCACAGGTAGCAGCAGCTCATTCCCAAGCACAAGCAGAGAAACTGCAGCAGGTTCATCACACCTCGGGTTATGACCTGCCGCTGACCCTCTGGGAAGAGCAGGAGAGTTTCACTTCACAGTGTGGCACTTTTCCCAAGCACAACCCTTTACATATAAATGGAAAGGAGCTTTCGCTACATAATTTATGTTCATCTTCTGAAAGCAGTCACGGCTGGGCATTGATACTAAAGGGACTGGATACTAGGAAGGTCCTGCCAAAGCTTCAGACACACCCTGGAGAACAAGGAGCTCCTAACTGATAGCAAGCAAGTGGTGAGCGGGTCTGAAGTCCATGCACTGATGACTCGCACAGTGCCTGCGCTCCAGCAGCTGAAGAACCTGGTGAGTGGTTTTTGCACCAACTACAGACCCCAAAAACCACCGCTCTGCAGTACGCTCCGGAAATTCCCCTGCTGCTAGTACCAAGCTGAGGTGCTCAGAGCTGTACCTTGAGGTACTTCAGACACCTCGAGGAACACAGGGAGTTATCCCTCACTTTGAAAACACTTGGCTAGAGTTAGAACTAAAGCACATAAAGTCCCTGAATTCAGGAAAGAAACAGGGAGGTGTGAGACTGTCCAGCACTTAACACATCTACTCAGAAGCATTACAAAAGGTTATTTGGCACCAGTTTCAGGGCAAACAAACCCAAACACTTCAGGAGAGCAGGCATAGGAAAAGCAGTCAGACATGGCCAAACCTGGGACTCTGGGATGATGGGTGACTTCATTTGGAAAAAAAGAGAAAAAGGGATTTATAGTTACAAACAGACATTTTAAAGGCATTTAATTCACGGTGTTTGAGTGCATTAATAGCTAGTTAGCCCGGGAGAGATGAAGCTTGTTTACTTCTTGCAGAGAGTTTGGCCCTGAATTTTTATTTTATTTTTTTTATTTTTTTTCCTGTGAAGAGACCACCAATCTATGGCTGTCTATTTAAAGAGACTTTGTCTGGTCAAATTAGATTCCTCTGGGCATGTTTTTAAGATTTCTATTTCGCTAGCTGTGCCTAAGAACTCCCAACTGACCTCCCTCATCTTGTTTTTTTTTTAAAAAAAGGCAGCTGCTTTGTAAGCTAACTTTTCCCTTAGCTCCTCATTTTTGTAGTTAGTATCACTCTCAGAAAGGAGGAAATTACCTGGAGAGCTACATGATGAAGCCATGTCACCAACTGTTAAAAACCAAATCCTGTATGCGGCAGGAGTACAGTACTGCCAGCACACAGCAACTGATCTGAGAAGTCGTGGGCTATAAGTCATCAAGTTCACTGGAGGAATCATTTCCTCCTCCCTCGGGCCAAGCATGCATTTGAGGGGGTTACACATTAACCACTAGCAACAACGGTCCTTAGAGCCACCATCAGCAGCAGCATCTTTCTGTGCTTGGAAAAGGCAACACACTTTGCATTTGAACATGGGTGGGCAAGCAGCAAGGGGAAGGAACCAAGGCCAAGCCTAATGCTTCTCTCTGGAGGCACTGCAGCCTGCACAGACCCAGTCCGAACACCACAGCAGCACCACCAGGCTGCTGGTGTCAGCTTTGTGCCGACAGTGCTACACATCACGGCGAGGGCTGGCAGTTCACCTAAATGCTCAGCACACCCCTTCATGCAGCTGCACCCCTACACAGGCACACTGACCTCGTCTTCCAGTCTTCTTCTGACTTTGAACGGTTCTTGCGGGCGGTCCTTTGCTTTTCTTCTAGCCTCTTCTTCTCCTCGCTAGCTAGGTCTTGAAGGAGTGAAAACACCCAGGTCAAAACTCACAGCCATTACTCCATCCGACCCACCAATTCATAAGCTGTCCCTTTAAAAACCTTTCCATGCAACGAAGCACGTCTGTCTTAGCCTAAGAGCGGAGCCAGCCCAGCTGTGGCACGAGATCAGCCAGCTCCTGTCTTATCTCCACTCCATACACGTTTATCAGCGTGGGCTGAAGACCCTGCAAATGTTTCCCTGACAGCAAATCTGAGGCAGGGGAAGCAGCGCATCTCCTAAGCGAGCTTGCGTCTGGCAGAAAGGACAGTCTTGTTTTCCCTTCGGAACATCTGAGGAGCAAGACTGAGAAGCAGATTACACTGAAGGGTACCTTTGATACCTGAATCTTCAAGAAGAATTTCACAAACAGCTTAGGAAGAAGTAGTGGAGAGAATAACATCTGGAGGACTGTCAGCTGTTCCCAGTCACCCTACCAGCTCCTAGCATTGCATGTCACCAGTCCATCTGCTAGACTGACTTGATGCTCTTTGTACAGTTAAGGAACATGGCCTGTTGCTAAAGGCATAGTTATTGCACCTCAAATTTGGATGTGGAATTTACCGGGAATGCTGTGAACCAAGAACATCCATCCTGCTGGCCACAACGCAATCCTACAGACAAGAGAATGGCTGTGGGAATTTACTGATCTGCTTTTATTTTTTCAAGCCTCAAAGAAGTAGTTATCAGCTTCTGAGAAAAACAACAACAACAATGTACAGCTGTGCTGCCGTATGCCTGCGTCATTGTTTTTCATACCTGAATCTCAGACTGTTTACCAGACACAGTCACAGTCATTGTGCTGTTACGTAGGTGAAATTGAATCAGAATGATTCAATCAGAAGAACGCATCTTCATGGGGAGCTACTTACTCTAACAGTTCATCTAACAATTCAACAGTGGAATTCATTTCCTTTTTTTTTTTTCCCCAGCCCTTCAGTTTGAACAAGAAATAAAGTTACCTATTTCTCCATTTTCCATGGCTCTGATGTCTGGTCGTAGCCGGCAGTCAGTTTTGGGAATGACGCTCTCCATTTCTTTGTCCAATTCATTCAAAGCCATAGCAAAGCTCGTGAAGTTGTACATCTGAAATTCAGAGACAAAGACAAAAGGTGACTTTCTTACAAAGCCTCTGGCTGCTCCTCTTAATAGACAACAAAGCAGCTGTCTAAAAACAAACATCTATGCTTTTCTATTATTATTATTTAATCACTCAAGATAAGAATATGCAAGATACCAGCAGAACTGCACTGTCAGGAAGAATGTAGCTGATCCTTGGTGTTTCTGTTTAACCAGGACAGCATCCAATTACTCAGTGCACTATTTCTCTCTTATCTTCTTTTTCCAGTCATACTGGTATTTTCCCTATCTCCCTAGAGAGATTTCCCCCCTGATTACCCTACAGAGGGCACCTCTCCTTGTTCCACTTCTATTTTTGCACTTGCACGCACATCCTTGTTCTCTGCTCTCCAGTTCCACAACCCTTCACACACCAGCCCGTGCCGTGTGGGCTTTGCAAGCCTCCCTTAGAAAGTGCCTATCCTGTAATGAAGCCTTTCAGAAGGGATTTCTTCTTGTGCAGCCATGTGCCTCAGTGCGGGGAGCAGAGGGGAAGCAAGAGGTGGGAAGCTGCCCACACCGGTGGCTGCACGAAGCATTCCATTTTGCAGAGAAATTCAGCCAAGCAGAGGCAGTTATCCCTCCAAGCCCACATTCCAGTTACAGCTGTGGAGGGGAAGTCTGTTGCTGTGAACAGGCAAACCCAGGCCCATCATGAACAGAGGACAAAGGGATTTGCTTTGTCTGGAGCAGGCAGAGAAACAGGACGGCATGCGCTTTTCAATGAGCAGAGGCACAGCTGACCTGTGCTGAATTTGGAGGTCTTGGAGTTATCTTCCAAAGCAAAATACTGCCAGGAATGACATACACGCTCTCAGAATCTGGCAATGGCATCTCATCAGGCTCCTCAGTGTTGCTGACCTAAAAGCAGCACAAAACAAAAGGGATTCTGTGAAATTACCTCAGCAAAAAGTAAATAATGTCAGCTTTCAAAGATGGTTGTCAAGAAGGTAACAGCACTAACACAGAATATGCACTCCCTCCCATGCAGACTGCCAGCAGCTTCTCCCATCAGTGTCTTTGCAGATAAGTTCTGGATGTTCAAGTGTTACGAGATGTCAACTGTTTCTACCAGAAGGATGCCCCATTGAATAAAACACCAGCACTCCCACACCTGATGGCATCAGTTCAGCCACACCAGATAACATTGCAACACTGCACTACAGCCTGCTGGGCAGTGAATGAGACCCTCCCAGAAAACCTGGCGTCCCTATCACAGCCAAAAGCTGCAGCCCATGGCAGAGATCACTGGGGCGCAGAGCTGAACAAGGCCACTAATGCTTCAAAGACTTTGGCTACACGCCAACAGCTGTAATCCTGCTGCTAATAAGCTTTGCTCTCTGATGGTTGCGTCAGATAATGAAGACTGATATTAGAGCACCAAATAAAAAAACAAAAAAAAAAAAAAAAAAAAAATCCAAAAAATAAATCCAGGACCCAGACTGGAGTCAGCTGTCCTCGGGGATGATCTCTAGGAAAGTCAGGGAGTATCAAGGGTTCCCTATGCTGTGGAGCACCTGGTGGAGCACCTGGGGTGCCCCTGCCAAAGGGTGGAGCCCTTTTGGCAACAAACAGGTTGCAAAGTAACCAGAGCAACACCCGGACCAGGCTCAGCCTCTGGGCTGTTCAGAAGCCGCAGGGAGCTTTGAGCTGACTGCAGGCGAGCTGTGCTGGCAACCTGTCATTCTGTCCTTTGAAGGACACAGGTCAATCTCAGAAATCAGGAATCTAGAGCAAACAAAAGCAAAGACACTTCGACACCAGACTGCCAGACTCCCAACCAACCTTTATAGGAAAGGCAAGGACATGCTGCACTTTGAGCCTGGTTTGACACAATCTTAAAAATGTCACAAGAATTACAAAGACCTAGCAAAAAGAGGATTTTCACCTGCTCTTGCCACAATGTTGCATATATTATGCTCACCACTACTCAGTTTTTCACAAACTATACTACCAAGAGGGTAGTAGCAGACTTTGCCAAAGCAAGACCTCGCCTGTCTGTAACCAGGCGCACAGGAGGGCAGGTGCTGTTGCCTTACATTATTCCACAAATCTGCACTGAGATTCCTGCACAAAATGCTTTACCTTGATAAGGGGGGCAGAAGGTTCTAGTTAATTCAGAGTAGAATTATCTTGGTCTAACCCAAGGGACAACTCCTATCACGATGTTGTTAAAATATTTCCTGTGCAGCTATGAAGACTTACCTAGCACAGCAGAATCACAGCATGGTTGGGTTGGAAGGGACCTTACAGCCCACCCTGTCCCAACCCCTGCCGTGGGCTGGCTGCCACCCACTGGGTCAGGCTGCCCAGGGCCCACCCAGCCTGGCATTGAGCACGTCCAGGAACTGGGCATCCACGGCTTCTCTGGGCAGCCTGGGCCAGGGCTATGTTATCATGGAAAATTATATTTCCAGTAGTTTTATCCCTATAATAAATCAAAAGGATTTGGGGTAAAACTTGGGGTAATCTGAAGGACTTGCATCACAGCAGGTCCCTTAAAGGAAGAGCAAGCCTACCTTAACAACAGCACAGCAAGAAGGATTAGCTGGCAAGTAACTGAAAAAATAATCTCAAAATTCTAATTAGGAGGAATTTGAAAGACAAGTGCTTCCATGCCTGAGCGACTGCTGTATTACTGTGAAGGGACAAACCACATCCAGACACACTTGAGACCTCGGTCACCCAGAAGCTCAAAGGTCACAAGCAATATCTGCTCCTCGAACACAAGGGGGCAGTGGGAACACATATTCGAGAGTAAGCTGATTCACAGTGCGCATCACAAAGCTTTTGGTTTTCTACACAGAAATAGTTCGGTTAAATGAGCACAGAAAGTGTTTTACCAGAGTCAGAGCAGCACGTAGCTTGAGCTTTATACAACAGGATGCTTCACGTTGTAGTGAAGAGTAAGGGTCATCTTTAGCTTTGTTGGAAAATGCAAGGCAGCAGCTGAACAAAGACACTGGGTATGTTTTTCTTTGTTCCTTTCTCCCTGGAGCTCACCAGGTCAGACTCGAGGAGCAGCAGTAATCCCCAGTGCTTTAGCACTCTCCTGATGACAGGCACTGGGGCATTCTCAGACACAGAAACAACTGCTTCCAAGAGTTCTCCCCCTTGTTTTTACAATAAAATGGCCAACACGAAAAACAACAAAGACATCTGGCTTCAGTTACCAAAACAAAGGGGAACAATCCTGTTCTAAGCAACTACGAATGGTTGTTCTTCATCACACTGTAAGTTGCCACCATCAACATTCACCTTAAATAAAAATCATACTACTACCAGAGATCTGTAACAATTAAGAATGTTTTTACTTTCCTCCTACAAGAAAAAAAAAATGCAACTGGGGGGGCGAAGTTACTACAGTTGGGATGATGTAATAAAAAGCAATATAAAAACTCGTCGGAGAAGCTGAAAACAGGACCAAGATGAGAAGCTATCCATCCTGCCTCTGCAAGTTGAAGTTGTCCTACTAGAATACAAAGATTGCTAGCCACGGTCCAACCAACCAATATGCAATTTTCTTCATGTGATGTCGGGAAAAGGAGCAGATAATGGATGATCCAGATAAACCCAAGATTTGGGAAGCTTGAATACAAATCCTTGAGGCTATCCCCTAATGCTAATACTCATCCAAGCTGTTTCTGTATCGCACCAGCAGAGACAGAGTAAGTGAGAAGTAATCTTAATGCTCTGCAGTGCTGCTAGAACATGGAGCTGTCCTACCACGCCCTTTGATCTGCCCCCTCTTTCAATGACTGACTGATACCTGTTTACTGCTTTTCTTCTCTTCTGCGTTTTTCTTGTCATTTTTTTTGTACGCTTCAAAAGTAGCTGGGTCAACACTGTACAAGCACTCGGTCCACTTCCCGTAGAGCGCACAAAGTTTCTTTTTGCTGACAAAAAGAAAAAGACTGTGTTTACAAAGCAGCCAAAAGAGATTCATTGCATCATTTCAGACAAAACTAGCAGAAAGAACAACTTCTGAGAGCAGCGCTTCAAACCGCCCTCGTGGCCTTACACAATTCCCAGCCCGCCGTTTGGGGTTGTGCCCTTGGCATGCTGCGCTAAGGGCACTGCTTTCACAGCTGCCACCAGAAACAAAGGGCAGCCATTTGTTTCCCACCCGGAGTGACACCGTTACCTTTTGTCCTGAATGTAGCCTTCCACTTTGTGCAACTCCTTCCCAAAGAGGCCGCAGGGCTTGAAGCTCAGCACGCATTTCTCCCCGGTTCTACAGCCAGAACAAGAGGGCACCAATTACTCCCAAATGCTTCTCCTTTTTAAACCCCCAGCAAGAGAAAGCTCTCACACCCTTAACTTACTTGTGGTTAGTTATTTCCACATTTCCATACTGCTCAATCCAAAGCTTGCCCACGATAATGTTATGCACACAGCAAGTAGGGTTTGTCCACGTGTAGGCTTCGTTGTGCCTAAGAGAGGTTGGATGAAAAAGAAGATACCTGTGTCTTTGTACTGAATGTTGCTGCTGGGACAAGCCATCTTCTGCAAGCAGCATCAAGTCTTGAAAAGGACGTGGCAACAAGCCAGGCAAACTAAGAATTCTATTAACCTATTGCTGCTGGTTTTATCAATTCCTTAAAGCAGCAACTTCAGCGCAGCCCCTGTAGACACTGAGTGACATTAGGAGACCCGACAGGTATCAGGTGTGCTGGTCTTGGGCTGGATGCCCAGGCATCTGCAGAACACAGACGTAAGCTCCATCTATTGCCCCACAGATTATTAAGCCAGATGATGCCACTTCCTTGCATCTTTCTCACACCCTCCACCCCACAGAGTGACCTGCCAGCAAACATTGGGATGTGGGCGTTAGACGTGACTGTTCCTAAGCCATGAGGCTCCAATGAGCACTCATCGCCCCAGATGTGGCCGCCGTACCTACACAATTAGTTCTTATCGACTTACTCAAGAAGCTCCAAAGTCATCGTGCCTTTTGGTTCCGCTTCCACACTCTTGCCCCAGAATTTGAGTTTAGGATAAATTGATCCATGAAACACAAAATCGTTATTTAAACCTTCAGCATAGAAAGCACTGATTGGTGGATGATGGCTAACTTGCTCTGAGAGAAGTCTAAATCCAAGATCGTCTCTGCAAAGTAAAGTTTCTAAAAATCAGTGGTCAGAAGATACAAAATAAACATGACTGAAAGCATGCATCTGAAGTACAGTGAAGCTGCACCTCTTTTCCCCAGGTGAAACAGATAGTTGGACCCACGCATAGTTGCTGTACTCAGCGCAAGGCTCAGTTAAATCCCTAAGGTAAGACAAAAAGATCAACTCATACACAAAACATCCTTATCCTGAATAACTGAGGACATCGTGTAGCAACAAGGACCAAATCTGATCAGCCAGGGTGTGTACTTTTGATAGTGATCTCTTCCTTAAACTTTTGCACAATCATAGGCCAAATAGTGACTTGTTTGAGAGGAGAATTTGCCCTAAATGCAGCTGCAGACTAGTAGATTGGCAGCACCTAGATGTATGCTGGACACTCATAATTATTATGACAACTCTAACTTCTCCTTGATATGTAACATGCATCTTTTTATTTAGAAGATTTCAGGAAAGAGTCATTTTCGTATATTAAAAAAAAAAAAACAAACCTTGCTTTTACTAGCAAATTTGATAACCTTTTACTGAGATGAAAATTTCAGTTCCAAATTTTGTCTGCACACCAGCACGCGTTGCAAGCAGCGCTGGCAGCTATGAGAACAGGCAGCATCTCACAAGCCGGGCAGCAGTTTGCAAGCCACCTGACTGACCTACTCAGACATTGGTACACCACATGTCACCTCCCACTCCCCAGTGCACCCTCTCTTCATACCTGATCAATTCATACGTCTCTCCAAGCAAAGGGTTGAACGGCTTCCCTGTACGTTCCCACTGCGAGGCTACAGCAGACACAGCAAATGCAGCAACACACTGTTCAAAAAAAACATCAGCACACAGTTCATCTCCTGGATTTTAGTCTTCATCAAACATCAGCTTCTTCTGAAGCAGCATAGAAAGGCTGTGCTTACAAGGGAGGGCAATAAATGGTTTTTATCAAAAGCTAGAAAAGTGCCTCAGGAAAAGCGAAACGCTTCCCTAGATAAGCAGAACCGGCTAGCAGGTAAGAGCGTGACATGCGGCAGGTCACCACAGTTCCTCCTGTACTGAGGCAACCTACACAGAAACGCCCGGTTGCCTTCCAGTCACCCCAGCCCAGGTACCTGCATTCGCTCGGCGGTGCTAGACAGCGAGCTGGCTTTGTGGATGAGGTACGTGTGCTCCATGTACTCCGTGAGGCGCTGCAGGAAGCTCAGCGGCTCATTGAATATCACTGGCATGGTGATCTTGGACAGCTCCTGGTGCACAAATGAAATTTGTGTGAAAAACCACGCGATTAGACCAGCTGACCGGCAGTAACCCAGACCTAATGGGCTTATTACAGAAATAAATTATGCTCTTAGTGCTAATGCAGGGTGCTTGACCTGGCTCTGCCAATGCTGAAGGGAAAAAACCCTCCACATCCCTGATGAGCTCTGTAAGCCTTTCTGTGCTGACACGTAAGGCTGCTCTTAAAAGCAAAAGGAAAACCAAACAACTAGCTTCCTGCTGACGAACACACAAAGGAGTGCAGATGAAACAATATTGTGAAGTATTAAGGGTCCTCTTGAAGACCAAGTTTCTTCTTACTCTTAAAATAGATGTATGCCACCTAATTACTTAAACATATTATCTTTTTTGTAGGCATGTGGGCAGGCTGGGGGGGAGGATGAGAAAGGACAGGGAAATGTGGTAACACAGAAAAAAAAATAAACCAACAGGAGTCTTGTCTGAAGAAAAAAGGAATTTCTGTAACAGGGGTACCAACTTAAGAGAAGTCTATTAGTTCTGAGGCTGTTTACTCTTTCTTGCTTTTTAGAAAGCATGCCCTCTGATTATGTAGGGGAGCAATGCTTAAAACTGCGCGCAGTGGCAAATGAAAAGCACAGCATGCCCACTGTCAGTGCGTGGAGCAAACAGCACCCTTCTTAACCACAACAGCAGGACCTGGCACCTTTGTGGCTCTCGTTCCCTGCACACCTTATGCAAGGCAGGCTTTCAATCTGCTTCGTGACAACTTAGGAGACCTGATCCAGGCATTCCCTAACATTTCCACATCTCACTGCTTGGTGTTCTGCGCTGTTTCCAACTAGGGCATGGGAGGAGAGGACGACAGCAACTAAACATAGACACACGCCCTTCTGTAGGCCAGTGTGACAGGATGGGGGAGGTTTACCAGCCGCAAGCACTTCCAGCCTACGGCAGGATCTAATGGAGAGAACTCTTCTCAGCTCACCCCTAGCTGGAAGCAGATTACAGGCCAGCCAGCTCACCTCTGATCTGCTCACCATCTGGCCAGCCACACTGCTGGGGGTGGAGACTGAAATACTAGGGGGGCAGGGAGAAGAGTGAAGGAAATTCCTTAAAAGCAAACAAACAACCCATCCCTGATACCACGAAGTACTTTAAGGGCTAAACTGAAGAGAAAATGCCTTTACTCAAGCAACATTGCTCTAAGCAAGTCCTGCCTTCTCCAATTATAAGAGCGGTAAACAAAGTACAAGCAGCAAATTAAAACAAAACAAAACAAAAGAAACCCTCCCTCTTCCCTTGGGCACCACCTGGAGCAGTCACTTCAAATCCTTTACCGGAGGGCTCTCGTCACCTACCATTCCAATGCATTTTCTTAAGATACTCCAGATACTGAAGTCATTTCTGGAAAACATTGGAGATGGCAAGCTTGTTCTGTGGAAAGAAACGGGGAAGAAAGACATAGTAAGAGAAGTTTTCCGTTACTAATGATGACTGATAAACCCAAACACTCTTCTTTGAAAGTAAGAGTTTTCCACATCTGCCAGTAAACCGTAAAGCCAAACCACTCTTACCAAGTTAAAAACAAGTGCTGGGAAGCTTTCATTACAAATACAAGCCTCGTTTAAGCTTTCAAGATCATGAGATCATTTAAACTAAATTTCATCCAGTTTTTTTTTTTATTATTATTATTTTAAAACAATATATTTAATTTTTTTTTTATTTTATTTTTTAAAAAGGGGAACAATAGTCCTACTTAGAAGCATACAAACTGTTACGCCTTGAAAGAAATCTGATTTTTTTCCAGAAACAGTTCCAGAACTGTTCCCTTTGTTTTGCATAAGGGCAATAGGAGAGAATTTCTCTTCATGAAAGGCACTGTCCACCATGTGTGAATGGATTTGGGAGTTAAATAGTATGGTTTTTTTTTGTTTGTTTGTTTTTTTTCTCTGGTCACCTGTATACTGATCATGAAGGACCACAGCATTTATTGCCCATAATTAAAATCATCTCTCAGGGAAGAGAAGAAAAAAAACCAAACAAACCAACCAACCACAACAACAGCAACAAGAACACAAACAACAGAAAAAGCAGCTTCCGTGAAGAACTGAAAATACACGAGCCTTTTCTACAGGGGGCTGACACAGCCAGAAACAAGTCTTGCACATATTCTCCAGACCAACATTTACTCAGTGCAGCACTGCCCGTATTTCTCAGCACGACATGAAACCAAGTACAGGCTTTGCTTGGTTCTCACACTGCACTGACCAGCCCAGCTATTAACCCAATTTACCTGCAGGAATACAATACAATGTCAATACAGGTCAATACAGGTCAAATCCCTTTGTCCACAACACTAAACTCAAGTGTCTGGATCACGAAGCTGTTACTAAAGAGGGAAGTCCCCTCATTAGATAAGTAGATAAGAACCTACAGCTCACCCAAACTGCACGAATGCTTTCGTTTTGGAGCTTAGCCCACTCTGCCTCACAGCCGTCACCCTCCCAAGCAGGGAGGTGCTGCCTCCCCCCCCACAGCAGTTACAGCCAGACCGTATTTGGAGCTGCAGTGTGAACAGGCTGCAGGTGCTGCAGGTGCCTCCTCCACCTCACTGTTTTGATAAACAGAAACATTGCCAAGATAAAAATAAAATAAAATAGAAAAATTATGCAGGCTAAGCTGTCAGATCCAGTAGCCCTATTTGCTGTTACCACCCCTACTTACCTGTTATGAGAATACCTTCTCCAGGGTTGATCCTTCAGTTCTATCGCCTGAATTGCCTGAGCTCCTCAACCATTACTTCTTACAGCTTATTATTCTGAGCCTAACACTGACTTGCGTTCTCTGCACAGGAGGCCGAGTAGAACAAGCAGATGGGAGGATTTATTTTCATTCTTTGACTTGGTATCGTTCATTCCCTATCCCAATTTTCCACTGGTATCAAAACATGGAGCGAAACAGATCACCTCGAACAGTATGAAGCATAAAACACTTCTGTGGATGCTCTGATATAAGCATCCAGGAGAGGACAGTGTCCACCAAGCAGTCAGTCTTGGTTCCATCTGTAGCGTTTACTTATTTTCCCTGTGCATTGGCTAACGAAGGCAGTTAGCAGAGCAGGTGTTTGGAGTAAGCCCTTCCGCGTGTAAAACACGAATCTACCCCAGTTTGCTGAAGTACATGTAGGGATGGCTTCACTTCATGCAGTTTACTTCAGTTTTCACTAAAGATAAACAAATTGAATGGAGGGACAGGTGAACTGCTTGGAAGCTGGCGTTCAGCTGAAGCCATCCAGCCACGTTTCTTCCTGTAACAGCCCAAGCTTGGGACGCTCAGCTCTTTCCTCCTTGTAACACACACACGCTGCAGAAACAGGACAGTTTTAAGCCACCAAGGCTGTTTCTGGGGGCAAGTAAGGACACGTGCAAAAAATGACAGGCAGCCAAGACTTGAGGCCTACTAACCTCAACCCGCTCCCTGTGGGTAAGGGAAAGGTTTGTGAATGCAAAAGTTTCCTTCCAGTTGCCAGTTTTAGAAACAACTCAGGAAGGTAACTTCAGCTGTAAGCGACAAAACCATCTGCAGGAATTTCTTTGCAGCAGAACGGATAACAACACTTGTCCAGAGCACTACCTTTAGCAGACTAAGGACTGCGGGAACCCCGCTGGGAAGGAGACGCATGGTGTGACAGAGGCCTGTTTGGCTCGCTCCTGGTGTGCTCCTGACCGAACAACCTCCTGGCTCGCACAGAGCCAAGCACAAACACACACGCATTCTGAAAGGTTCCCCCAAGGGGAAAGCTGACTACTGAAACCCAGCAGTAAGAGGAAAACAGCAGTGAGGAGTGGGTTAAGCAGGTATTACAAAACATTTCTGTGAGGGTGTTTGTTTTGCTTTTGTTGCTCTTGTTTTTTGTTGTTCTTGCTTCCTGTTTGTTTTTCAAGCTTGGCTCAGATTACAAACTCCCTTTTACAGAAAGAAATTATTTCAATGATTCCAAGCTAGTTATTTAATGTGCTCTCCTACTGTTCAAATCTTCTCCCATGAAGTTTTCAAAAATTATGAGATACATCCTCAAATCAACCTAAAACTACAAGGCACCTAACCACCATTCTTCCACTCCATGACCAATCAGTAGGATGCAAGTGACATTAATAAAACCAGAGCTAGACAGCAAATTACGAGTCACAGCCAGGCCTTGGCATCTTGATTTCATCGGCCACTACTCGCCTAGAAAGCCTACAGGCTAAAGTCAGATGAAAGCCAGGTTGTAGCTGCCTCCAACAGCATCCTTGGTAACATATCCAATGGCACCGGCCTCACCTACCGGCAGCTGCACATCCCAACACTTACTTCTTCAGAACCAACAGATTTATTCCTACATCTCCAAAACAACAGCAACTACCCAACCAAAAGCAACTTCACCTCCCTGTGCAAAACCCCCACCGCTCAAAGAGAGAGAGGCAGACTAGAGGTTTCTATGTGAATGTAGGAAAAAGTCTCACTTATATGTGCAACCCAAAGGCAGTTGCGGATCCTCCATCCACCTGATGACCTACAGGAAGGTATCAGGATTTTAAGCAGAAGAAATGTATCAGGTCTATTCTCCAAGCAACTTGCTTCCCTGCAGTTAACAAAAGGAAATTAAACAACAAAATAGTTATACCAAATCCAGAGGTAAAGGATGGAATTAAGCGCTGGCAAAACATTCTGCTCCCTTCACTTTGCATGGCACGAAGCGTTAAGGTGGCATCAAGGTGGCATCACAGACGCGTATTTGATGGAAGCACCCTAAATTAGCCCCCCAACCCAAGACAGGCACAAACTGGAGCCAGCAGCTCCCGTTAGGTGACAGTTCTGAATTCAGAACTGCAACCAGACACGGCAAGCAGATCCCTTACCAGGATAAACACCGCTGCCACCACGAGAGTCTCAGGAACAAGGCTAGAAACACCACACAACTCCCATCCCTTGGGACGGCTCTTGGAGATATAAAATTTAAATTAGCAGAGCTCTGGGGAAAAACAGCTTGCATCAATATACTTGTAGACAAATTCCCGTGTGCCACCAAGGTGCCAGGTGAAGTTTGGCACTACAGCTCAACCTAAAACGTGCTCTAGCCTTTCAGCCACGTAACAGTGACCATGCATTCTTACCTATTCCTACCTTACACAAACAAAACATTTCTGCTTTTCTTCTGCAGTAGATTAGCAGGCAGCCAGCTGATGCCTTAGTTTTACTGCAACATCCTATACTCTCTTTACTACTAAAACTCAATGAACTCTAAGAGAAACAACCTATGGATGGATACTTGCTACTTTTCATTTCCCCTTGTAAAAACAGGGGATCTTAAATGCTCCTCCCATCACCTGCTCCATACAGCTCTGATAACACAGTGTAATGTCATGGAAAACTGCTGAGTTCTTTTTGTACCAACCAAATTATCAGTTGCTGTTAACTCTCTTTAGAAATGCGTGTCAACACGCATCGTTTCCTTGTTGATCATGAATTGCTTCCTTCCTGCTCCTGCCTTCCCAAGCAGTGAACGCAATTCAGATCTCCAGCTCCACCTCGTGCTTCCCCTGCCCACGCTTCCTGCCCCGACTGGGAAAGGCCTTCACCAGGGCCACGGACAGCAGCGCCCTGTTAACAGCGCAGCAGCGCAGGGCGGTGCGCTCAGCCAGCTGCTTCGCTTCCCTGTCCCCAGCCACCCCGCTGCTCCACCCAAGCCCTCAGCTGCCTCAGTCCCTGCTTGACACAGATTCGGAGGCTGAACCTTGAGCCATGGAGTCTGACGTTCCCACACGTGACTTTGGTAGTCGCTGCAGTTTAACTATTCAAGATACCGAGTAATTAAAGCATGTCTTTCTTGTTTCTCTAAAATTAAATTTTAATTCCCTGTTTTTACAGAGATCTGGTGTCCTCATCATCGCTTCGCATGTCCCAAACACTTCCAAATTAATCTTTTTGAAACACACTCAAGTCTGACTTTAGCTGTAGCGCAAACATTCTACTGCCCTTCACTGAAACCTGAGCATCATGGTGTCTATTACATCCCATTAACTCTAGACCTATTGTCCTCCTTTGTAGGCAAGGAAACAAACAAAAATGGATCATTTGACAACACAAAATAAGCACATAAAACATAGATGAGACTTTTAGAATAAGACTCCCTTTGTTCACATTTGAGTTTCTGATGACAGGCTAGCAATATTTTTCATCCATTCCTAATACCAGCAGAAGGATCAAATGGCTGGAAATTAAAGCGGCAACAGGAGGCATGGATCATCAAAGATACATGAAGGAATTAAAGCCCACGTAGATTTCAATAAGATCTATTCATTTTTACATAGAACATTATATTTTACTTATTCAGATACGATCATCAGAAAGCAAGCCACAAAGGAAAACACTAGGCTTGGAAAAACATCCTTTATAAAATGTTAGCACAACTACTTTTCAACCATCCCTAGTGAAGTTTTGCAAGTTTTCCACAATTACTCTTTCAGAGATCCTAGCGGCCTTTCACTCATCTTGAACGCATGCTCTAATACCTTCAGAACAGGCAACGTCCTACCTGTGCTTTTTGATTCCGTTGGCCATCGACTCTCCACTGCCACAAACCTTTTCTTCAGACATGCTCGCGGTTATTGTGTCTTTTGAGTCCATGCTGTCATCCAGCGAGTATGCTGTTGTAGTTTCAAACCCACTTAATGATTTTTCAGATTCTGAATCTGCAAAAGAGCAGGTGCATGTTAATGAATCTGCCGCCAGCGCTAGACTTCAGTCACTAACAGATCTTCTCTCCTTGTACAAAACTGAAACCTAAGTAGGCTCCTGTGTCCTGATGACAGCATCCATTTGGTAAGTAACTAGTACTGCCACGGCTCTGTATCTAGAAATAGACTGAAGAGATCATGAGGTAAACAAGAATACAGTAGATTAGAAGTCCTCTACCCAACAGAGCCAAAACCTGATGTTTTTATTAACTCGAAGCTCCTCCAGCTTGCTTAGGACAAGTGCCAGCAGCTTACCTAGCTAGCAGCTCAACAGTCAAGTCCTGGTGACTCCTGTGTAAGATTTCAGTTTGGTCTAAATTCTTAGACACTCGGTGCTTTACCGCAACCTCCGCTTTCCAACGCACTGAGCAAGTACCAAAGACCAAAAGGAGGGACTGTAGGCAGTGGAGATTGCACCAGCCACGCATGCCCCAGCAAAGGCAAGATGATAAGCTCACCCATCAATAAACCTTGTACTCTGGAAGGCAGGTTAATAGTGCAATCGACATCAGAGCTCTGACTGAAAATATCAACACCACCTTACTCCCAGCCAGTGTTTTGGTCAGATTAGTGCTTAACCAGCTCTTGAGAAGAGATGGTCTTGCCCTATATTCCAAAATAAAGATTTCTGGCAAAAAGATTTATTTTTATTTCATGTTTTCCCTCCCTCAGTCGTGACAGGTTCACAGGATTATCCAGCTGCAAGCCTCAGGAAGCAAGGAAACATCTCTAGACAAGCAAAGATGCACCAATCTCTGTATCATTTGGGAAATGCTTCAGCAGAAACCAGGTACAACAACGAATGGTAGACAGCCTAACGCAAGCCTCGCTGCTTCCGAAAAAAGCAAACTCAAACTGCAGCCGACACAGTTCCTGCTCTGCACTTCTTCCAGCATATGTTACTGCTCTTGGCTGCAAATACCCAGAGAAAGAATTGCAAAATTAGTCACTTTCATACACTGATTCTAATTCCAACCCAGCAATCAAAAGCTGCTGAAGTAGTAGTCCATCCAAAAGAATATCTCAGTCACAGCTGTCCATTGCCACGTGCCTTCTTGTTTTCTCTTCAAAAGCAAAGCTAGTAGCTTTTCCAGAACACATCAATTATACTTTGCTTTGGTGAAGGCAACAGTGGCAAGAAGACTTTCTACAATATCCAGACCACAGAAGGGTCAAGAACAGGACAAAATGCTGATCAGTGGATGGGCTGTGCCGCAGCACATCCATCCTCTCTAGAGAGGGTGAAATCTAGAAACACCAAGGAGATCTTTGGTTTCATCAAAAACAGCCATCCTTATCCTCATCAAGTCAGTGCTGAAATTAAGCCAGTTGCTAGGGAATGAAAAGAACCGCCAGCTGGTGCTGAGGATATGCTAAAAAAAGTGGACTGGCACTCCAGAAAACCTCACAATTTTCCCCAAATTTGTCAGTCTAGTTATATGCCAATTTATGGTACAAGATACCAAAGCCTTAGTTTAGTGAGTACTGCCTATAGGAAGCAGGGTAACCAGATGGATTTTTACCTGTGGACAACTCTGTTACATAAAATAGAGATTTATTCGGAGACTGTAAGTTCAGGTAGTCAGAAAAACACTGCTGCATACCCTAATAACGCTGCTGGAGTGTCTCTTCCTCTGTGAAGTACAACCTGTCCCTCAGCATCCCCACCACACTGCACAGCCAGCACGTGACAAGCTGTAAGGCCCTTCAGGGTAAGCGTCAGTTGGAAGAACTGCTTAACTATGCCAGCAGTCAGTGTGACACAGAAGGCACGAAACATGAAGCAAACCCTGTAGCAGAACAGCAGCCTGCCTGCTGTAGGGCTCCTTTATTTTTCCGTATCATAGGAGGCTAAACATGAAGACAATAATCCCCACGATCCCCTCAGTCGAATTTCTGCCACAGATCTAGGACTCCAGAGGTGAAAAGAAGAAGAGGCAAGCTTCAGCAGCATCACTGATCACACGGATACTCCTCTCAAATGAGGATTTTTCAACGCTACACGTGCTCAGTTCTCCTAACGCTGGCCTTATGTGGCAGTGCCAAGGGACAGTTGTGCTGAAGTGGCTGAGCTCTGCACCTGCAGACCTGTCCAGTGCTGGACAGTGACCACACAGTCTTCTCCAGGGCACGTGGCTTACCTGCTAAAAACAGAGCATGCCACACAGTGAGGAACAGCAGAAGAATGAAACCAGACAGTCACAAGAACTTCACCCTCTATAGACGCCTGTCCCATTTTTCTGAGAAATGGCTCTCACTGAGAAAGTTTGTCCACAGCAACTCCTGCCAGCAAAGAGCTCAGTCTCCAGTCCCCAAAGCCTCAGCTGCCTCCTCTGACCCAAGGAGCCTTGAGAGTTTGCCCAAGAGCCCAAGAAACAAGCCAGCATCGTACTGAACCTGATCAACAAGCAGCTCAAACCGAGTTCTTCCCTGTGTACTTAGAGCTAACTCTTTTCTCAATTAAGATTTGCATACTCCCCCGTTACTGTAAAAAAAGATTTATATTCACAAGTTGCTACAGAGCAGCTGTCAAACAGATGACTAGGAGAAAACGAGATTTTTTCTAGTGAACTGAAGGGGATGTGGGCTGAGAAGGGGGGAGACAGAATAAGACTCCCTTGTTGAGGAGCCAAAATTTTTAGGTGATCTTTAAGAGGAGAGAAGGCTGAATGTGAAGCTCTCCAGCTCCAAATCTGAAGTGTCAGGGTAACAGTGAAAATGCTGGCTACATTTTGCAAGACTGGGAGAGCAATGAGAAAGGGTATCAGCAGCGATCCTCAATCCAGGGGTGGGCTCCTACTGCAACAACCGGTCAGTCTTCAGCTCCAGACACAGAATTTGGCCAATATATTAGAATAACAAATCCACCTGAGAAAGGTGTTGTTAAACCACTGGCAAGGTGGTTAAATACCTTCAACTACAACCAGGTGGTTCCCACCCTCTCTCAGAGATTCTGAATCTATTCTTTTATCTTCAAGGCCGAAGTCCACAGCCAGTGATATTTATTCTCCCAGAGGTTGTGAAAAAATTTTGGTACACATTCAAAAAGGGCATTTGACAAAATGCCTCAAATATAGAAGGAAAGAGCTGTTAGTTCCCATGCTTTTTTAAGTGAAATGGCAACTGGAGACAAATTAAAAAGTGAACAAAGCAACAGAACTAGTCTACCACTTCTTGTACCAGTATTTATGAATAAAGCACCCATGAGGAGTAAGTAACAGCTGAAGCTGTACTATGGTAGGTTGGGTTAAATATAACCTAGTTGTGCCTGCAGCTAAACAACTGCAGTTACAGCAAGATCACATCTATGCAAAACCCCCCTCAACACACACAAAAGCTTTGTTTGCAAAGCAAATGGAAAAACAAAACAAAACAAAACCTCTCAGATAACACCTTTCAAGCAGAAACATCGGGACAGTTCCAAACTCTTCCCGAACTGGGCTTGTGATTTGCCGGTAATCAGGGACAAGGCAAAGTTAAGTACCTTCCCCCAGTAATTCTTGATCTGCTTCGCCATTCTTCAGCTTTGCAGACAGACTCTGCATTTGCGTTCCCTCTTCAGACCTCAGGAAGCATACCTGTATTTGAAGCTGAAACTTCCCCAACTCTCTACAAGATGCCACTGGCCTTTGTAAATTTTGCCACCTGTTCAGTGCTTCTTCCCTCCCCTGCCCCACCCCGCTACAGACCTGGAAGGAGAGTTTGGCACATGTTAACTACTCCGGCCTGCAGCCAAGAGCTCCAGCGCTCCATGTGCTATGGACTACACGTGTGCACCACTCCCAGTATGGGAAGATGACAGCACCAGGAAGCAGTGTTAACTGACCTGCTGCTGTCTGAGTTCAGATTAATAACGCCCAACACTGCTGTTTTTAATGCCAAGTAGCTCCCATTCCTGGAGGTTCTTCCCTTTATGTTCAGTGCCTACATCCCTCCCGCTGCAGGGGATGCAGGAGTTATAACAGCCTGAAAGCACTGATATCACTGTATCACTTAAAAGTAAACAAAAAATGAAGTGGGAAGCCTTCAGCAAATAAACTACTACAGGAAGCGACATTTTCTTCACCCCACTTTTGGGAAAGCAAGAGTGCCCACACGATGCCCTCAAACACAGCCTTATCAGTGATCGGCTTAGTCCATGCCAACATCGGCAAACAGCGTGCCTCAGCGGGAGCAGCCCTGTACACCAAGCAGATGGTGCTGAGGACCTGGCACTCGAAGTGGCTGCATTTCCGCTGGTTTTCTCCTCAGACCAGCTCTGCTCTCCTACCACGGACTGAGCGTCTAATCGGAACCGGACTGTATCTCCTGATTCGCCTTCATTCAAGAGCCCAATTCGGGCATTCAGATTGCTCCACAACATGAATCAGAGCATGGAGAATGGGGACAAGATGCTGCTGCTGTGAACGTGTTCTTTCTGTTACACTGCGTGTTCAAAAACCTGTTTGAAAATTCTTGTCTTGTTCTGAATTGTCACAGATAGTGATACTTTTGTTGAGAGTAAACAAGCAGAATATACACAGAAAATATTCCTTAAAAAAATAATAATAAAAAAAAAAACCAGCAGAAAAGCAGCGGCTCCTTCTTTCAACCTGTCAAGTCAAAACTAAGAATTCTTCAGCTCAAAGTGCAAGCTGAGTTATGCAATACTCTCACTTCTATAAACTCACTCCTACAGTGGAGATACAAAAATTCAGAGAACTACAAAAAAAAAACATAACTAGAAAAGATGGTGTCCTAACAGAAAAAGAAACGCTCTAAAAGTAGTAATATTTTGCCATTGACAGACAGTATAACTTATCACATCATCCTGTTAACATACATGGGTGCTTGCTGAAGCTCTCCTACAGACCAGGAGGATGATTCATAAACACGCCTGTTTATCCAAAATAAATAGACACCTGCAAAACAGATTCTGCAAAATCTTTGAAGACTCATAGGATGAGTAGCTCTAACTTCTAAAAACTTTTGGCTTCTGACAGCTGGGTCTATTGTTCTCTGTTAGGAAAATATCGTCACATCCCACCTCACCAGCCCACACAAGGAGACCCACATCCCTGAACTCTGAAGCAGTGTCCTATATCCCCGACCCCTTTGTTCTCACTGTATTGTTGTCCCGACAGTCCTTCTAGCTGAGACTCCTCAGACATGGCAGAAAAGTCTTACCAGAATCCAAACAAAAAAAACACAGCACAACACAGCTCAGATCACACCCACAGAAACCTAATTCCTTTTGTGCTTCCAGTGAAAATCTTAACATGCATCCACAAAACCGTGTCACATTCCCCTTTCTCTAGCCTACAAAATCAGAGCGCCCTTCCCCCAGATACACGCCCTCAGAGAGGCAGAGGGCCCAAATCGCTGCGAAGCACCGAATGCAAGCAGCCCAGAGAAGAGAGAATAATGCAAGTCTGATGAAGCTGACAGACAGTCAAGAAAGTGAGTCTGTCCTGGAAAATTAGTTAAATTGCAATCACAATGAGTTATGTCAAGCAACTTCTCCCAAAGGAGAGAGAATTGACACACATAGCTATATGCTCAGTATAACATAAGCATGTACATACATAAATGAAAGTTTCACAGCTACATGACTCTACTCAACATGATTCGTTTGCAGCTTCAAGCAGTAAAAACACCACCTCTCTCAGCTAGAGAGGAGGCTTTGGGTACTTCCATTCAAGAGGGCAAAGCTGGGTCATTTCAGAGAGGTACAGAACAGATCCCTAACGCTGAGCGTTCTCCCACATAAGCAAAGCAAGCCTGGCTGGAGAGACTGCATTCCAGCAGCACCACACAAACAAGCATTCTCTGCTTTGTTGCAACAAGCAAAGAGCCTGAGGCCCTCCAGCAGAATTGTTCCTTGGTTCTGGTTGAAGAACTTGCTTCTAGTGTTCTTCAGTCTCTTCTCCTTGCTTGATAAATTTGTTACCGTGCCAAGGAGCAGTCTGTTGCTGATTTGCTGTGCTCCTTTGCTGTACTTGAGATACTCTGAGGACTTGAGCATAGCTTCCACGTCGCCTGATTTTATTCTCTGCTTGGTTAAGCTGTGCATTGCAGAGCATCCACCAAGGAGTCTGAGAACACTGCTTTTCTCATCTGTCAGAAGCATCACACAGCTGAATTTGGAGAAAAGTAACCCCCAATCATACTTCCCTCAGAAGGACGCTGTCCCAGTCTAATAACCTACTACATCTAGAATTACGTTCACCCTCAAGATCTTCCAGAGCCTTCACCGCTGTAGCGAGCTGTGCATTGTGGGATTAGCCAATTAGAGCTATTATTGAGCTGCACCACGTGCAGCCTTTCTATACCAACGCGTGTTGTAATTATCTTCACGCAATTCAGATTTTTTCAAAATCCCTACCTGCATGTTCTCCACACAAAAATACAAAAGATACTAAACTGAACAGCAAACAGTGGACAGAAAAGATATTTCAGGAATGCACAAAAGATTCATCCTTTTCTTCCACCTGTGACACTTAAGGTACACAGAACTGAAATAGAACAAGCCTTTCTTAACTTCACCATCCCTCAGAACCAGTGGTTTTTGCACAGAGCTTAAGAACAAAAAACCAAACACCACTATGAAGAAAACAAGTCATAAGGGTTCCAGATACAGTTACATCTCCTAAAATAGAAGTCATAAGCTTTGCTATTTAAAAAAAGGGTGTGGACACCAAAGCAAGCAGACCTTTTATGACTATCCTGAGTTGTGTAGCTTTCTGTCACACTCAGATGAAAAAACATGATTCTACAGGTGAACTTCGGCAAGATTTTAGGGGTGCACTCAAAGCACATGAAGCATTGTCCTCAAACTAGTTCCACGTTAGCAAGACAAAAGATTTCAAACTTAAAGCGAGACCATTCCTCCCACCCCTCCAAAGCAATCACCACACCCGTGCTGGCTACATGCCGGACATCATTACTTACCTGAAACAGCATCATAGAACTGCTCTTCGCTGATGATGCTGAGAGGAGGAGATCCCTTAACCAGAGACTGCTCTAGTTCATGGTGTTCAGTAGCTAGTGTCTCTAACGCTTCTGACAAGATCTTGTTTTTCTCCTGCTCATGCTCCAGTTTCAAATTCCTCACCTATAAGTAGATACACATATGAATAAAATCTCATCTCTCCGAAGAATGTGTAGCTGAAAGCTATTTGGAAAACAGACTGATAAATAAATAACTGGTTCAAAGGCAAACGGCTGGAACTGAAGCCACACTGATAATGTGAATATTACAGTATTCCTGCGACCACAGTACGGTTGCTGCTTAGCATTTTTCAGCAGCTGAGAAATCTGACAGGTAAGATTTGTTATTATAAACCAAAACCCCACAAGAAAATTCAAACCAGATAACTGTACCTTAAAACTGAGGGGGAATATTTACAGCTCTAATTAGATGACCTTAAACATGGAGTTACAGTGATCAGTTTCCACATGCACCAAGCTCCTTGTACTAGTCTGCTCTAATTTGGGCCAAGAAGCATCATCTGAATTGAATCACAGAGCAAATGGCAATGCCAGCTACAAATAACTGCAACCAAGCTATGAACTGAACACATTTAGCCCCAAGGATTAGAGAAGGAGGCTAAAGAAGAGATTCCTCCACTAACTGATGTAAGTTCGATATAAACAGCTCTCTCCCCGCTCCCAAAACAGTTTACAGAGGAGCCAGAAGCTGATGAGGAAAGACCGGCCACCAGATGGAAGGACGGTTTTTTGGTTTTTGCTTTTAAAGCACACGCATGCAATGAGCACCAGAGGGGAGGATGAAATCTGCATCTTGAGTCCAAGACTAGCAACAGGAGGGCAACATGCCCTTATTTCCTCCTCTTTTTTTTTTTTTCTTTTTTCCTCTGGTGCTTTCCCACCTCTTCCTCCTTCTTCTGAAGGGAGACAGCTGAGAATCACAGAACATTCTGAGCTGGTGATCCTTGTGGATCCCTTCAGAGTCCAGCTCCTGGCCCCACACAGCACCACCCCAAACCCAAATCCTGTGTCTGAGAGCGGTGTCCAAACGCTCCTTGAGCTCCGGCAGCTCGGGGCCGTGCCCACTGCCCTGGGGAGCCTGTTCCATGCCCACCACCCCCTGGTGCAGAACCTTTTCCTAACCCCCAGCCTGACCCTCCCCTGACGCAGCTCCATGCCGTTCCCTCGGGTCCTGTCGCTGTCCCCAGAGAGCAGAGATCAGCTCCTGCCCCTCCGCTCCCCTGGGAGGGAGCTGTAGGCCGCCATGAGGCCTCCCCTCAGCCTCCTCTGCTCTGGGCTGAACACACCAAGGGACCTCAGCCGGTCCTCATACACCTTGCCCTCCAAAGTCTCCACCATCTTTGTAGCACCCCTTTGGATGCTCTCCAATAGCTTTATGCCCTTCTTACATCGTGGCACCCAAACCTGCACCCAATGCTCGAGGTGAAGCTGCACCAGCTCAGAGCAGAGCGGGACAATCCCTTCCCAGCTGCAGCACTGTGCAGCTGTAGCTCTAAGTGTGCGAAAGCCCTCTGCTCCCAGTCCAGCAGGGCTTCAACGGGCCGCTCTTCCTCCAACCTCCAAACCACTTCCTCTCTTCCTTTCTTGTCCTCTCTCCCTTCTTGTCCCTGCTTAAAGGCCTTCCAAGCATCCCCAGCCACCGCCTTCTCCAGCTTACTCTCAGAGGTCAGCTGGCAATCAGCCTCCCTTCCACAAGCAACATGCATGGACATTACAATCTCTTGGAACAGTTACAGGGGCAACTTACACATCTTCCTAAAGCAAGGCATGCATACACCAATGTTACCTTTTTGAATCCAATTTAAGAACCATGCATGTATCCTGCCTGGTTACTTTTTCCTTACAAAGGCTTCATCCCCTTCTGTAGCAACCACCACTCAAACAGTGCGTGCTTTCAGAGTCAGGCACAAATGGCAGGGTGAGAATTCAGGGGCTAGAAAGGAAATACCAGAGCAGATTTGCCACTTCCAGAGAGGAAGCTTCTATTCCAGCAGTAACATATCCTCTGGAGAAAGACTTACGGAAGAAACGTTCACCCCCTCAGCAGTGTCAAATACTAGATCAGCTGGTTTTGCTGCCAGGCTCTGAGTGTAGAGGGGCAATCCAATTAAATGATAATTAAAGGGTATAAAAATGGGTTGCTAATGGAAAGCAATAAAATCAGTAAGACACTTACTGCCTAATAGCTTTACCTTGAACAAAATGAAAATAATCTGGACTAGTTACTGTCACTTTCATTTAAGGTTCACTTTGGAGGTCCCAACGAAGCCAATTACTGCAGTGTTTCATGAAGTCGGCCAGGCTGCTGCAAAAGAGCTGTTGGTAGGCAGGTTCTGCATGGGCTGCATTTTGTATGCTACCAAACAGCTAAGGAACTGCTCCTTGAGAGAGATGGGATTACTATTCACCTCTCTGCAGAGGGAGGCTGAAGGACTGCAACTGAAGTGTTGTTTTTTTATTATTATTAAACAGCAAATAAGGAAACTACTTATTAAAATGGTATTTACAATTTGTTTCGCAATTGTAAGAGTTGGAGGCTAATGTTTTGTTTTGAAATATGATTTGAGTGATTTGAATATTTATCTAAAACTTAAGTTCTAAATTTGCTTAGAAAGCAAATTTAATTATATCTAACAAAACCTACATTAACTTCTTTTTTTTTTTTTTTTTGTTTCACAAAAAGCATGGTAGTGTGACTAAATAATCAATAACAGATACAAGCTTAAGACCAAGGTAAGTCCTTTATTGATTTTAAGTTTCCTTAGCCCTATCATAACATAGGGCTATTCAGGACTGCAGAAGATCTACTAGAAACAAATTATCTTTTTGGAAAATAATTAGCCAGCTTTACAGTAAGGTTCACTTTTCTCTGTGCTTCTGGAATCCCTAGTTGCCAAATACTTACCAGTGTAGCAATTACACGCTAGTAGTAAGTCACCAAAAAACAAAAAAAAAAAAACCAAAAACCCTTTCCATCTGTTACATAAGCAGCACAATGTTAGCCAGAAGCCAGGGAAAAAGAAAACATGCTGAAGTTTGTTGCTTGTGACTGACGGATGTTCATTCATAAAGGAATGATCTGGTTTTAAAGCCCTCAATATTTAGAGGGTAGGAGAGTCCAGTCTGAAACCTTTGTCACCAGCACTAAGCCTGAAGGATGGCCTACACACTCAGAGAGCCCAGAGGTGGCCACAAACTTCTGCAGCCTAGAGGTCAGGACAGGGTAAGAGCCTGCTCTCGCACCTCTGAAGGTCCTAGCTGGGAAATGCTGTCCATACCTACACCGGGCCCTTAAGCACCACAGGGGATCAGCCGTGTTGATGTGAGAAGTGGAGAGAAGGGGGGGAAGGGAAAAAGAAAAAGAGATGAAGAGATGGCTTTACTACCACTATTTGACTAATTTTACCTGTAGCAAAGCAATGCTTGCAGAGGTAGAATTAGAACAACTTTTCTTAAGGTCTTCCTGTGGTAATTCGACTGTGAAAGAAGGATTTTTGATTGATCTTTTTCCCCAGAACTACACATCCCATTCTTCCAAGCTTAAGAAGGAACACGTGGGCAGATTTGCAGTGTTTTCAAAGCACATGTCTACAGAACAGCACAAATGCCTAATTGAACTACAGGTTTTCCCAAAGAGTAAGAGATAGATTGCTTTTGTGTGTAATTTTTCCCAGACTCTACTTTTGATTCACAAGACTTGGCCAAAGACTGAGTTCCGAGATGAATTATTCCACTCCTGTGGCTACCCTACCACATGTCTGGAGGTGACTATTCATCTTTACTCTCTTTCCCCTCAAAGTTTTTTGTTCCCTATCCTGTCTCTCCTGAGTGTCCCAACACAGAAACAGTTGCAAGATTGCAGACTATTTTTTTAAATGGTTTCTAACACAAAATCTTCAGGATCTATCTACAAAGCAGGCAGATGACCGCAAACAATGAAGACAACCCCAGCTTTCAGAACCATTTGCATTTCAGTCTGTTAAATTGGAGGCAGATGGAACCAAATTTTGCCATGGAATACCATCTGACCTTCTGAAGTTGCATTGGCTATGTACCTCACTGCATTTTGCATACAGTGACACAAATATTTAAATAAAAATAAGATAAAACATCACAACAAAATGCCGCAGGTGTCAGTGTATACACAGCTCTGGAAATTCAGTCTCACCATATCCAGAAAAATGCTGGAAAAGACACACTATTGGCAGCCTGTGTAAGGCACAGCTTGTGATACTGCCGTGGTTTCTGTCCCTTTGTAGTTGTACTAGAGCTGAGAAAGAGACAGATGGCGATTCGCATCACACAGGGTTCAGCTCCTCTTCTTCCAGCTATGGAATGGCTGTCGTCTTTTGAACCCTGCTGCTGGTCCCTGCAATGACAGTGCCAGCATTGTAAGCGCCCAGGGCTCTGCAGGGACAGCAGCACAGGGCGCTCCAGTGAGCCCAGCATGAGGCCAGCTGAGACCTGCGTGCAGCTGGTCAGGCTCCATACCCCACCCTTCTCAGGAGCTATTCTGTACAAAAGCAATTGCAGTTGATCAAGGAGGCTGGGTTTGTGCTTGGCTTGTTAGACAACAACGGTTAACATCAGTCCTGTTTTCCTCTCTGAAGGGAATGTCATGGTAGTGAAACACCAGATTTATAACTGCCGACGGAAACTATCTAGCTCTGTCTCGCAGAACTAAGCACACACAGTGATTAACCTTGCAGACACAGACAACTATAACCTGATACACTGACACAGAACCACCAAGACAAGACTTCAGTATCTAGGCCAGCACAGCAATTTATTTTTTTAAATACTTCTCCAGCTGTAATGATTTGATATCCAAGCTCTGAGGACTAGTTTTGGCTCTGGCTGAGCTGAAGGGGAGTCCCCGCAGAAGTTCAAGTTTTTCGGGCTGTAAGCACTAAATTGTAAATTTAAGCAATAAAACCTAGTTATATTTAGCAATCAGCCCTCTATCTATCATTATTTTTTAAAGGAAAGCAACAAGCTGTTTGCAGGCACTTTTATGTCCTTCCATGCTACTCAAAATCCTGCTAAACCCAAGAGTATGATTTAAAAATTAACTCCTTCCCAGCATATTACCAGCAGGAAAGTTCACGTGCCAATTCCAAAATATCACATAGCTTTTCTCTGCGTCACGAACACCAGTCCCATTCCTTTTTGTGTCTCAGCTTACATGAGGCAGGTGGGAGACTAGTAACGTGCATCAGACCACTACTTTCCTCTTTCTTTCTTTAAAGGCTGAAGTCTTGAAGTGTATCTGTGAAGCTTCTAACCAAGGCTTCTCTGTCCATCCTGAAGACATCTCAGTACAATACACAAAATACTTGCTTTGTGTGGGTGCTGGCTGGTTTTAATTTACATTGAGGCCCAACAACAGTGGCACTTTTGTAGGGTAGGAAAGGGTCACACCACTGTAGGCCCAGCTAATAAATGATTATCTCAGCAACATGTTCTTGCAGCTGCAAGTAAATCTTCTGAAGACAACACACAGCAAGCAAAGCATGATCAAATCTCAACAACGTGTAGGGCCAGCTGTCTTTAACATTAAAACAGAAAATTAAAGCACGGCAAACCTTAGCTCTAGGTTCCCCTGGGCTGAGAGAGATAAGACAGACTTCGCAACACTGAAATACAATTTAGTTAAATTTTACTTTCAGAAATACATGACTTCAATGCTAGGAATAAGAACGTCCAAAACACGCAGACTTCCGAGGCGTGCAGGAAGGAAGAACCGCCTCTTCCACACAGCAGCCACCAGGGGATCTGAAAGCAGACTGCTGAGTGTCAGTACACCCTGTACCACTTCTGCTCTGCAACAAGCTGACTGCAAGAAAGCTGCCTGTGACACTACCTTACCAATGTCTCCGATGGCTCAGAAGTGGAGCTTTGGTCTTCAGGATGAATGGCTTTGTCCAGCTGCTACAAAAATTCCCTCCTCCTCAAACCATCACCTCCTATGGGATGTTTGCCATGAAGTACAGGTGCAAGGATTCAAGGAGTAAGCTAAGGGCTAGTCTAATACTTGGCTACAAATTAACGTTTCAGCAAACAAGAAAAATGCTGCTGCAGGAGAACTATCAGTTTTCAGCGGACATCTCCTGACATTAAAAAATGCAGTGCTGCTTTCTATAACAAAGTAAATGCCAACCAAACCCGCAATTTGTTTCACAGATATTTATATGGAACTGTTCAGCTTCCAGAGGCAGCTACTCCAGCAGGACATAGCATCCTGAAAGATGTAACCTAGCAGACAAAGCCGTGCCCTGTAACTCATCACACTATGGAAAACTGTTCAAAAGAAGCACTGGGAATTAAAAGTAAGGATTCTTTCCCTTGTTTTGTGATCTTCATGCCAAATGAGACCCCCCTACAAAAATCTGATACTGACCATGCACATCACAGCCTCAGTGCAGACAGCCGGTAATGCGTGTGTGCACTGTTTGTCTGTTCTAGCAGACAAGCTCACAGTTGCAGTTTTGCTGTTAGCACAATACTGGCCCTATTGCTAGTGCCCCCATGCATAAGCCCGTTCTTTGTGATGACCAGTTTAAGCCAGCCTGAGTAGATCTGTTATTCTTTTATGTTTAATGTAGAATAAGAACTACATCATTTCAGAAGAGTCAGGTCTGCCTTCGTGTCTTGGACAAAATCTGCCTCTTCATTTCACCACGGAAGAAATTCAGAGACTTAGAATAACCCCCCAAGGCATACCTCTTTAAAAATGGAACAGTTCTGTATATGTTGTTGGCTAGCTCTCAAGCATGCTATTACAGCGCTGTAATTCTACAGGACATGCTTCTATGGAAGTGCTGTTAGATTTTCCCCTGCCTACAGCAGGACTCAGTTGTTGCCTAAGCAGCTGCTGAAGTGAAAACTGAATCCAGTTGCTTTCATCTGGAGTTCTCATGGTTTTAAACATGCCTGAGCCTCAACAGAGGAAGTTTTCCAGGAAAAAAAA
>VXAV01008072.1:557740-574486 GCA_013399715.1 Alectura lathami | reverse complement strand
CCTGCTTGAGGACAGAAAATGACATACTTGGATACTTTATAAGCTATTCTAGCTAAGGAAATAAGACATACCTTCCATAGGAGACCTTCATATCGCCGCAGTGGTTTGTTGATAGCCTGCAGAGATGTTAAAGCTTATGTAGGAATACCTGACAACCTTGGCGAGTGGCATTTTAAATGGGTATAAAAGTTCTTACCTTTCCAGTTTTACCTCCCAGTATCAGTTTCATTTCTGCACCTTGGGCGAGATCGAGGGGTGTCTGATCTGTTCAGTAATCAAGACGAGGCATGAGAATTTGATGTGAATAAACCTAGATGCAATTGGCTTAAGATAGTCACCCTGTGTACACCCAGTAGCCCCACATGCATCTAAGTTTACAGGAACAAGGGAACATAAGTTCCTCAGGAGTATACGATGCAGAAGAACTCTGAACTTTAGCGTCCTGCAGAGTACTACCAGCCACAGACGGGGCCTTTGCTCTCAGCCATTTTATTTGTTTTCAGTGCTTCAGCTATGTAAAACAGTTTCAAACATCCACAGGATAGAGGCATCTTTAATCAGATAACAAATACACGGTCTGCATAACACCTGTGTAACTGTTTCCCGGATTTGCTTTCCTTAGAAGCCTTTTTCTGGAGAGCCACTTTTTCTGGGCCACGCCTTCAATCTTATCACTTCTGTTACCACTGTTTAATGTTCAGTGTTTAGCATGAAGAAAACAAAAGCCAGACACATTTCACAGTTAAGATAGACAACAAGTAAACTTCCTAGAAATAGCTAAGTTCAGAAAATAAAAGCTTGTATGGTGAGTATTTTCCTGCAGTCTGTAAGACTCCCTGCAGTCTAGCCAGTGTTGGGCTTCCTGTACTAGTGATACAAGGCTTATAAAGATTTTCCCTGAACATAAAGAGGTAACATAGCCTATAGAAGCTGTTAACTGCCTGCCTCCTCTTAACACTTCATGTACTCTCATTTGGTACTCACCATTCTTGTTTCTTATTTTAGGATCTGCTCCGTTTTTCAGAAGTTTTAATGCACAGTGCTTATGGGCACGGTACGCTGCACAATGCAATGGCGTGTTCCCCATCTGATCTGTACAATTGATATAAGGTGGTTTGGGCTTGTTTAGCTGNTGGGCTTGTTTAAGAGGAAAAAAAAAAAAAAAAAAAATGTTGGTTGGCTTATCAGTTTCCTTACCTCCCCAGATGCCACTTCAATCCTTTTGAAAGCCAGCTGTTCCTAGCTAGGACACTTCAGTGTAGGTCTGGCAATGAAGCAGGCAGGTAGCGTGTATTATGAGAAGGGCGAGGACTACAGCCATCAAGGAAACCGTTCAGCTGCAGGAGGGAACAAATTGGTTTTCTGCATGCTATGTCCTTCTTACCTCTACTGCTCAGAAACTTTTATTCTGCTAAGCTGCACAGTGCCATAGAGAATCCCCCAGCACTGCAGTTCAGTTATCTTTATCGCTAGACTGGACCAGCTCTTTTACCTCTGACTTACTCTGCCCCTCCCTACCCCTTCCAAGCCACTTGCCTGTGCTTTCAGCAGCCTATACCTTGTTACAAGGTACTGCTCTAAGGGAAGTTTCCTGCATAGACTCACTGAGGTAAAAAGCTCATTTCAGTGTTCATACAATAAGTTTTCGTGGACTCACAGGGAGAACGCTTACTGTGACTCAAGTAGACCAAAGAAACCAGTTTAAGACTTGGCTACTGAATACAGCCAAATACTGACTTTGAATAGCAAAGCACACTGTGATCTAGAAGGGAAGCACAAGAACTACCACTAGCATTTGACTTAAAAAAAAAACAAAAACAAAACAAAACAAACAAAAAANATCTTGCATGGACAATGTAGATAAAATATGCATCACAGTTTTGGTGGTTTTTTTTTTTTTTTGGTACAGTTAGCAGGAAAGAAGAATTAACAGTAAAACAGATAATTTTCAAGTAAGTGACATTCTGTTCCAAAAGAAGGGCACTAGAGAACAAATTCTAGTGTATTACATCTCACAATAAAAGACTTAAGCAGCTAAAGAAGTTTCATGAACATAGTAGTCTGCTAATTAAAAAAGAAAGAGCAGAAAAGACTTGAACACCAGTAGGCAAAGTGTAAGGAATTCTCAAGATAAAGGGCAGTTCAGTAGGGGTACACAAGCTCTCCATAGAGGCTTTAACCTAAGGGCAGGGAAGCTGAGGAGGCTGCAAGTGAAAAGAATTCTTCAGGCTTCCTCAAGAATCAGCAGCAGTTTTAAAACTGTAACTCAATGGTCACAGGTCCAGCTCCAAGAATTCCAGGAAAAACCTGTATAACTACTTAAACACCTCAGGCTCAAAAAAGCGTTCAGTAGCTTTGGAAGTTTTAGAGGTCAACATACAGCTGTCCTCACATATATGGAGCTTAATGATGCTGAATATAAAAAAAATATAACTTAGAAGTGAAAAAAGTTTACAGGAAGAGTTAGATGTGCATGCATGATTATAGGCTATATGAAAGAAAGCACAAAGTTCTTTGATGACAGATTACTATGAGGAGTCACTTTTTTCTAGTTTTTTCCCCTGTCGGCTTAAGGCTTTGTCAAAGGGCATGGAAAGCCACATGCAGAAAGCACTATGAATTACCAGAATCAACGACAGACCGCTTATGCCAGTGTATTAATTACAATTAGTAGAACTGTGCCAGTATATTAACGCACTATTCTTCTACATCTGAAGTACTGCGTACATTTCAGGTTGTCTCTCTGATTCAAAGAGAATAGTACAAAAGGGACAGAAAATTAGGAGGACCCAAGATATCAAAAGTTTCCATGCAAGGAGCTGGACAATGGCTCTTCAGTCTAGAAGGAATAAATTTACAGGAGGAAAAGATAAAAGAAAAGAATGCCAAATTTTAAAAATACAAGTCTTACATTTGTGAATTTTCCATCAAAAGCAAATAAGAGCATTCAGATTGCAATGAGGTAAGACTAAATATGTGCAGTGTGGAGCACTTTCCACCCGGATGACATCTTACTTCTGAGGAAACTTAAGCACTCTTAAGAAAACTGGAGTTCACGCACTGAGACCCTGCTTTGAAATCCAACTCAATATGGTTCTTGGCAGCCTGCTGCAATTGACTGCTCTGCAAACGGGAGCTGGACTAGGTGATCTGCAGATTCACTTTCCACTCAATTCTGTGATTCTGCTTCCCCTCTGGCCTTACTATACCCTGCTATTGTTCATGTTCAAACTACTATGAGCATGTACTGTGGGATGTTATAAAGTTTAAGGGTTTCTCAGCATGTCATTGTGTTGTGCAGATGACTGTCTAAAAACTACAGAGAATTCAGCTGCAGTGACTGAAGTCATACACTCATAAAACTGACATTAAGGTATCCACAAAAACAAGCTTGTGTCAGGAGATCCAGAACCATTTCACTGGAATTCACAGTTATATGAAGACTATTTAGAAAGCCAACATCAAAGATGTTGAAAACCATTGTTCTGCAGCCTCCAACAAGGAGGCTGACAAACACTTGAGGCTTCAGCATCTTCCCAATACAATATGGTGCAGAATGCTCATACTCTGAAGTCACAGCATTTCAAAACGTAAGGCCGAACACCACGTTATTACACATCAGCCTTCCAGCTTCAGCCACACGACACTGAAGTATTGCTGTACTTGAATTCTTACCAAAGCAGACAGTTTCCCCGTTTCCCCATCTCTTGCTGCTCCTAAGAGTTCTTCTTCCAGTTTCCTTTCTTGTGTTCTTTCCACTGCTGTTTTTTTTTTTTAAAAAAAAAAAAAAAGTATAAATACATATAGACAGTCTCAATAACCTGACAGCTATGTCTGAAGTACAGCCATTCCAGAAAGCATTCAAAGCCTGGAGAGGGAAGCACTTCTAGTATCATTCGTTTGGGATAGGTATAGGTGGAGTATTTATTCAGAAAAATCTGTCATAAAATATCATATGTTTGGACATCAGATTTTTGCTAAGATATGTGAGTGTGTATACACACACACACACACTTAGTGTTTAAATGCTTACAAGACCAACCCCACCCTCCAGTAAAAGGGAAAACAGGAAAGCTACATGCCAGCCCCATCAGAACTTCCTCGTATTCCTTTGAATTTCTCTTCTGTTCCTCTTATCACACAAATTTTATTATTCCCCAACAGTCCAGCAGATCAGCATTAGAAAGGACTGTTATCTCTGTGCTTGAATGCTGAATCAGAAAAAAATGACTTTTTACCTAAACAGTCTGTGACATAGCCCTTCAACAGTATTTAGGGGCAGAATGTAGTAATATCAGGAGGTAACAGTTTCTGAACTCTCCAGAACTACTTCTAGTGAGCCCATGTAAGTATTTGGACACTATTTCCTTCACTTCCAAAACTTAGGAGATAGTAGAAGAAATGCAGGTAAGATTGGGTATTTTCTTTATTTTTTCCCCTCCTCCTTCTTTTGGGATAACTCCCAAGACTGCAAGAGCAAGCTCTAAAATTGATCTAGTACTCAGTCACCTTTGTTAAAGAGCAAAATTCTGAGCAGCTTGCAGTCTTGTTGGCAAAGCAATTTACTATTCTTGACTTCAGTTTTCCCTTTTCCAGGGTGCTGTGGCTTTGACTGCCGCATTCCCATTCAGAGCTGTAGCAAGGAAGGATTACACCAACAGGACTCAAATATTTACTTGAATAAAGCTATTGACATTTATAATACTTAACTCTCCAAGTCATCTGCAGACATACCATAAAAAAATCATCAGTACTTACAGGAAAAAAAAAAAAAAAGTTTTTTTCTTCATAATGTCCAAATTTAAAGAGAAAATTTAATTAAGCTTCTGTAAGTTGCAAATGAACAGCTTTCAGATTGTACAAGTCCATAACCTATTAAAGTTACCTTCCAGCATATTCCTTACGTCTTTATCATGAGTAACTTCTTTCGCTGTCTCTCCACTCCCATTAACAATAGAAGTGTCAGCGTTATACTGCAAGAGTAACATCACCACCTCCTAGAAAGCAATTTGAAAAACCACTGCTTATCTGTTTCGGTCATGGTAAGGCCAGAATCCAGCTTCTGACATCTTGTAAGAAGAGGCTGTTTTGCAACTATCTCCACTTACAAAAACAGGAAAGCATGTTTTAGAGAGATTGAGGAGTGGGACTAACTGCAACCTTCACCTTCATGTCAGCCAGGCTGAGGGAACCGACAGGGCTATGGCTGAACAGACCCACTCTGGTTTAAAAGCNGTTTAAAAGCGTGCCTGTGTGCCCGGTATAAATGCTGAATTTAACAGATACAAGTAGAATGATTGGCTCTTGATAAGGGAAACCTTGCGACTAAACAGCCTTTCAGTAGGGCCAAGAGAACACCCACTGAGGTAGCACTGGACTGAGAATGAGGGAAGGCAGTAGTGAACAAATCAAACGCGTCTCATGCCACAGGCCTGTAAGAAGCCCCCTAGTTCTAGTTTTCTATGAAGAAACTACACTTCCAGACACCAAATGGACCACGGTGCCCGAATTTATTATTTTCGCCCCTCCAGAAGCNTAAAAAAATCATCAGTACTTACAGGAAAAAAAAAAAAAAAGTTTTTTTCTTCATAATGTCCAAATTTAAAGAGAAAATTTAATTAAGCTTCTGTAAGTTGCAAATGAACAGCTTTCAGATTGTACAAGTCCATAACCTATTAAAGTTACCTTCCAGCATATTCCTTACGTCTTTATCATGAGTAACTTCTTTCGCTGTCTCTCCACTCCCATTAACAATAGAAGTGTCAGCGTTATACTGCAAGAGTAACATCACCACCTCCTAGAAAGCAATTTGAAAAACCACTGCTTATCTGTTTCGGTCATGGTAAGGCCAGAATCCAGCTTCTGACATCTTGTAAGAAGAGGCTGTTTTGCAACTATCTCCACTTACAAAAACAGGAAAGCATGTTTTAGAGAGATTGAGGAGTGGGACTAACTGCAACCTTCACCTTCATGTCAGCCAGGCTGAGGGAACCGACAGGGCTATGGCTGAACAGACCCACTCTGGTTTAAAAGCGTGCCTGTGTGCCCGGTATAAATGCTGAATTTAACAGATACAAGTAGAATGATTGGCTCTTGATAAGGGAAACCTTGCGACTAAACAGCCNATTTAGTTAGGAGGAACAATTCCTACTCCTCTTTCTGTGTCAAACAGACCAGGCACAAACACAGACTAACATGTTGTACTTCAGCAGCAGACGAGAGCTATTACACACTGTTTGCCACGTGGTAATCACCACCTGCAGCTACACTTAGTGAGTGCCGTGCTGAAATGTTTCCTCTGGCACACAGGAGAAGCAAAGCAGAAGCACCAGTTAGGTACACAGCTGATGCACAGCACATCAGCTGAAGACATACTGCTCTGTCTGCCAACAATGTCATCACCAACAAAATGCTAAAAAAGATATGACAAAATATACCACAAAAAAAAAAAAAAAAAGCCCACACAGACCAGTCTTCTCCTGCCATCAGTGAAAGAAGACCTTTGTGTGCCATGCTCTTGTTTTGGACAGTTACAGCAGCTATGCAACGTGCCTCAGTCTTTTGAGCACACTGTATCAAAACAGGTAAGTCATTTTTGGAGAGACACTGAATAAACATCTTTTTGAAGCAATCTTGCCAGGAGTATTTCCTTTCACAAACCTATGAGTGAGGCTTAAAAAAAAGCCAGCATGTTTTACCTTACGTCCTGTGAAGGCTGCACGATGGAGCGGAGTGTCTCCCATGTCATTCAGCACGTTCACATCTGCACCAGCCTGAGTGGCAAGAGCAAAAAGATGTCTAAACGCCCTTCAGACGGAAACTGCGCAGCTACTCCCTCTGACCAAATGGGGTGGGGAAAGACAGGACATTGATACAGGCCTCATGGCAAATCAGATCAGAACTCCAATACAGCCATGATGGAAACAAAGCACAGATGCAAGATTCATAGCCAGAATTTTATAAATTGCTTCCAAAAGGAAAAGCTTCCTGGGCTTTTTTTCCCCAGGTATCTCTCTCACTTTTAAGATGATAAACAGAAAATAAGTTTAACAGTTTACAGGGGGGAAGGTGGTGGGTTTTTTTGTTGTTGCTCTTTAACCAGACGACTGCTGCCTGACTCTGGTTCCAGGGCCCAGACTGTTCCTGGCTACTTTTGTATTTGAGACTGTTCAGCATGTTTATAGTCCTCCTTGCACTCTCTGAAACAGTTCCTATCACCCACAGCAAAAATCCTTCAAACAGGAATATGGTATAATACAGGTAGGGTTGGTTGAAGTTATGCTGGGAGCTGAGACAAAAAAAAACAAACTCAGCCAGAAATAACTCAAAACACAGTGGAGATGAAGACAAAAATAGGTCAGCTTTGACCACAAAGGTTAACAGTTTAGCATTTCAGAAGGCGTAAGAAAGAATGAGTCAAGCTACATTAGCATATGCCTAGGGAAAAAAAAGCGCATACGACTTACTCTGCACAGAATTCTGCGAATACATCAATGCAGAACTTACAGTTAGGTAACAGATTTTTGCACTTGGAACATTTTGGCCTTTCCTACAACTCGGGAAGTGAAATTTCCTAAATTAAATACCTTCTGTATTAAAGTAAGACAGATCGGGCCCTTGAAGCATTTGCACTACTAGTATGAGATGCCGGAAGCTTACTATATGCAGACATCCACTGAGCTTGAGAAAGGCTCAGGCTTTCACAAGCACGTGGCTATATACTGCACAACGTCTTTCATTCTGACATTCAGAGGGTTACATAGACAAGCATATACAGCTCATGACCAAAATCAGCTTAGTACTGACTCCATACTAAACTCTGTCCATTACTGCAGCATCTCTGACTTCCAGTGTCACTGTTGTGGATCCTTGTAAACCAGGATGATGACACTGCAACTACATCATTCTTAAGCTTTAACAGTCAGCTTAGTTATTGCTATGTTATATGCAGATAAACTGTACGAATAGCTCTCTCTCTCTCTGCAAGGAAGACATTCCTCTATCACAAAAATAATAAAGTTTTTCTAGAATAACAAAATTTTTTCTGCCTTATACACAGAGGTAAGTAGAAAAATACCTTCAGCAAATCCTCTACCACAACAGCATGTCCAAAGTAGCATGCAAGGTGAAGAGGCGTCCAACCCATATTAGATTTGCTTCTGCCTAAAAGACACAAAACAGAGTCAGGTCAATTAAGTTTTGGTTGCATGCAGTACAAAGAAAGATCTTGTTGTGTGCTTCGAGGTTTGAACATATGATCACTCAAGTAACAGAGGGACAAGGAAGCTGGAAGCATCAGTACTATTCATGTGACCTGAACTACTAACTCAGCATGTTGTTTGAGAAAGTAAGACTCCAATCCACAATGTCTGTCTTAAAGGGTGTTTATAGTGTGTCCTGGAAGACTGGCTGTGTGACCAAAGTTCAAAAACTGTCCTGCAATCACTTTAAAATGAAGACAGTAATAATTTCTAATGCTTTAATAAGTTGGCAATCCCCTGTCAATTTCTAATCGCAACACTCAACTGTGTTAAGAAAAGCTGGTTGTGCTTTGTTTTTGTTAACCAACAGGCCACAGCATTCTGAGTGCCACCTAAGAGCTATAACTCTTTGGCAGCCAGATGAAAATGAGGCATTACAAAATGTTTAAGTTACTCAGAACTTCACGTTTTCCTTTTTCACGTATCCTCAAATGCTGAAGTTGGCAACATGCACAACTGAAGTTTGCCATGAGGAGATGAGCCACTAGCACAAAGGAAAAAAAAAACTGCAGGCCTTTCAAGTCCATCACTCTTTCTGCAGCTGAGATATTTTTCCATATCTTATAATCATTTCCAGACAACATTTCTATCCTCCACTGGCCATTTCTTTTGTTATTTGTTTCCTCTTTCTCAGCTCCTTCTATGGTTCCAAACCCAGATTTAATACCTTCCCCTCATCTCAGTCTGGACTACAACAGTTCCTGCCCTGTGTGGCCGATGGGCTCAGGTACCACAGAAGATACAGAGCATGTGGGGCTATGTAGAATCGAATCGTTGAATCGTCCGAGTTGGAAGGGACCTTCAAAGGCCATCTAGTCCAACTCCCCTGCAGTGAACAGGGACACCTACAGCTGGATCAGGCTGCTCAGAGCCCTGCCCAACCTGACCTTGAAGGTCTCCAGGGACGGGGCAGACAGTGGATGCACCTCTCAGGGCAACCTGTGCCAGTGCTTCACTACCCTTATGGTTTAAAACAAAAAAAGAAAAACAAACAAACAAACAACAACCCCAACTTTTTCCTTATATCCAGCCTAAATCTCCCCTCACTCAATTTGAAACCATTTCCCCTAGTCCTATCACAACAGACCCTGCTAAAGAGTCTGTCCCCTTCATTCTTGTAGTCCCCCTTAAGATATTGAAAGGCCACTAAAACGCATGCTGGATAACACATTGAATGGACATCACTCATCTCTCAGTCTAGCAGAACAGAAAGTTCTTCCAAAGACCACAAGAAGGGGCCTAGTTGCACTGAACTCATACAACTAGCCAAGTGAAATAGCCAAGGAATTAAAAATTCAGGAACCTACCCAGATTTGCAGTTCCTATTCAATAAGGTGCCAGAGGCCCTTGTTCTGCACCCACCCAGTGTTTGTACTTCTCTTGTTAGCTGACAAGTTACTTCAAGTTCAAGAACCTTGTTTCCTATTTGAGTGACCACAGACGTTTGCACTTTGATGCCCTTTATTGATGCATGTAAAAACAAGACATCATTGTACTGGGGAGAACACAGGGATAGCAAAGTAGACTAGCAGAACAGAAAAACAGTAACCCCTCTACCCAATCATTTGCCTTTATGTCAGTGAGCTGCAAGTCTCAAATGTCACCATTTACTTACAGAATGATGACAAATTAGGCAGTCATGTTGTGCTCTGCCAGACTACCTACTATGTAGTCATCTAAATACATATTTAGGCATGACACACTACTGACCACTGGCTTTATTTTACAGGTTGTTTTTTTTTTGTTGTTGTTGTCACTGTGCTTTTTTTTTCCCCACTTTGCAAAGTCCTAAATATTCTATTTTCTTGTATTTAAGGGAGAATGAGATAAATGCAGATGGCCTTTGAAAGCATGACCTTTTTGGATGAAACCCTGGCTTGGTGTATTTTTGTGTGGATATCTTCCTCTGAAGCTGGTGAACTGGAAATGGAACTTCACTCCACTTAGCTGGATTATCATCAAGCAAATCTTGCCTACCTGCAAGCACTGACTGGCTAGAATCCAGTCACAGCATAAGTAGTATGAGAAGTCTGGATTTGTTTTCCCTTCCTTCACCTTGTCCAAACTGGGACGTTTGGGACCACAGTTGTTTGACTTCATGCTTGTTTATCTAGAGTACAACTTCAGAAATTAGCTCACCCTTGGGAGCACAAAACCATTTTTACAAGATGTTGAAGACAGGCCTTGACACTCAGGCACATCAGTCTGTCAGACCTGAGCCTCTCAAGGCTCAGTGAAGTTTACACTACCTCCAGTACAGCCTCCCACCTCCTCCAGAAGTGCTTTATTCTGAGCCAAGCATCACTGATCCAATTCAAGTCCTGAAGGAACTGCTGCAGCACTGAAGACAATCCCCACACCCTGACTTTCAAGAGAGATCTGTGGTTATTCAGAAGCAATGACAGAAGGACAAGGGGCTGAAGAGAAGGAAGATTGAGGGCTACAAGAAGTCAGTTGCAGTCTACAGCCTGCATTTTCACTAATCATCGTGTGGTTACGTAGTTGCTATCCGGTAGTACCCAACAGATCAGAAGTTGTAGCATTAACTTGTGATTGTGGTAACAAGGAGGCAGTAGAGGCTGGCTGGCTTGAACCTATCTCTGACTCTCTTTCAATTCATTCTCCTGCTGTAGAGTACACTGTTAGAAACAGTCTATCTCCAAAGAGCAACCATGGAAGAGTAGAGATTTAAATCTGAGGATTCACATAACCAGAACAGTTCGTCCAGAGAACACTTTAGTTACACTTTCGTGTCCTCTAACACTTACAGTAACCAGGATGTAGCAGGTTTCTCTGCACATAGATTCCATATTCAGATTTTTTTGTTGTTTGTTTGTTTAACCTGAGCTATCACCAGGACATTCCCTTTAGTTTTCTCAACCTTCCATTAGCAAACTTGCCTTAGCTGGCTGGCCTTGTAGTGCTGAACTGCAAGAGTAACAGCTAAGCTGTCTTTTTTCATCAGCTCAGTCTCTCCTACCTAGCTACCAACTTTCACAATGCTAACACTCAACTTTGAGCAGGAATGCTGACCAGAGAGCAATTCTCTTGGCATAATACAGGGCCCTGTATTATACAGCTTCATTACACTTTCTTCACTTCAGATTATGTTTAAAAACACATCTGAGAAGCTCTGCAAACTCTTCTTGGCACAAGAGAATTCAGCCACTGATTTTTCAGTGCTGCGTACAAACCTTCCTGTTTTTATTTATTCCAGCTGTTCACACACTACAAACAATACTATGAATATTTGCAAAGGAATATTTCCTCCCTGTGAGGGAGGAGGATTTTTATCTCCATCAAGCTCTGTCTAGCTTCCTTTTAAACAGTGAACTAGCTCCCTGAAGATGAAGTATCAAGAGTCTGAGTCTTATTCACACTTGTTTTTCTGAGGTGAGCACATTAACTGTTGGAAAAAAAACACAGCCATGAAAGAGCAGTCTAACAACAGGATGAGTAAACTGATTATTAAGAACCTGAGCTGAGAAAGGGATAGTGTTTGTTTAGCTAACAGCCTTCCCTGCTTCCTAGGACAAGGTGTTCCCTTTGTCATGGCTGACAGCAAGCATAGCTGTTCTCTCCCCCATCCCCCTGTAGCGCTATCATCTCAGTGTTGCTTAACAGTTAAACAAAGAAATGCCAGCCTGTGTAGAAAGAGTGCAATATACATCCACTTTTTTGAAGCAACCAGAAACACTCTCATGTAAAGAAACTTGTAAATGTAAAAAATGTAAAGAAAGTTACTGAACGAATAAAGAAATAAAGCAATCTGCTACTGCTAACAAGTTCGCTAATCCATGCCCTGTTTGAAATTTTAACACGCAGTAAGCAACCTGCTTAGCTGTAACTGCGCTAGCTATGCATACGCAGAACTTTAACACTGGCCAAAGACCCAGATACAGATGACTCGCAGTTTTACTTCCTTTTCCCAAGTGACCTAATGCACTGCTAACAGCAAAAACTGCACTGTTACCCCAACCATTCTCACACATGGCAAGAGATGTAGCTGCTGCTACTACACAACAGAATGTGTGACTAAAATTGTAGCTAGAGCACAAATACAGTACCTGATCTTCTCTGCAGCCTTGACGGAGACTCTGCCTCCCTGAACCATCCGCTGGCACCGCAATCTGTTTTGTTAACACTATAGAGCTTCAAAAGTTGCTTATAAGCTTGAAAGTAGTCAGAAAAAGGTATTGATTCTTTGTCTTGTTGACATTTTTATCTTCCATGAATTACTCAGCTTCTGTATGTTTTTCTGTACTCTGCTTTTGTGCTCTCTCCTCTATGCAAGTATGGCCTTAAGAGTGAGAGTAAAAACAGCTGTGCGTTTTATATTATCCTACTGAGCACTCCAGAGAAAGCAAGGTTATACTGTTACTGACAATCCCCCTGCCTGTGACTTCAACAATGAGTTCACAAACATTTGAGGAGGGCTACTAACCTTTACAGTTGATATCAAAGATTATTTCTCCTTTGTTCATGGTATCCAACAGCTGTTTAACTTCTTCAGCATTTCCATTTCTAGCATCATGGAGAAGCTGCTGCTCTGCTTCGGTACTCATATCTAATGAAAATATAAAAGAACCAATTTTGAAATGTCTTATGGTGCTATAAGATATGGCTTAATATTACGTCACTTTTCACCCTTAAATACCAGCATCAGCATGGGAAAGATAATTATTTCCTATGTGGAACACAGTTCATGCACAAGCTGTTCTCAGCTGTGCGGGACCCAGTCATGCCACTAAGAAGCATTAAAATTCTTCATATTATCAAAACTCTTCAGCTTTTCAGAGGCAACAAGAAGGAGAGTGGCGGGGAGTAGGGAAGAGATATATACTTTTTAGCCTAAGTATGTCTTCAGAATTAAATGATACTTATTTTGACCGCTAACCCCTCAAATACCCATTAAGGACTGGTACAATCAGCTCTTGGAACTCAGATACCTGACCCCTCAGCCACGAGTATTAACAGGAGTCGAATTTTCAAACCAGCCTCTGAAGACTGCTGCAAACCACAATTTACTGCTGCTAAAAACAGCAGAAAAGGTTGCCCAAATTTAGTGCCTCCAGCTTTGTATCTTCACCCGACACACTGTGCTTACCAAAGCCTGCAGAATCAAGATGTCAGTTACTGATCGCAAAGAACACCACTGGCGTAACATAGTTAGCTTTCCTATTCCAGCAGAGGTTCTGATGGGCCCCACAACTTGTTTACACTCTGCTGCACTGGGAAGGTAGCTCAACTGCACCACAAGCACTCAGAACTGAAACAGATGCAGGGAGCTCTTCCACTGCTGTAAGATGAGAAGCCACTCAGCAAGAAAAGACAAAGAGAACGCTGGGTAAGCGATAAAAAGCCTGTAACAGCAACAGATCTTGTTAATATCTGAGACCAGGACAGAGAAACCCACAGCAGGACAGACTGCCAAATGGCCAGCAATGCTGGGAAGAGTCTTCCCCTACCTTTTGCTCACTCAGCAAAGGGAGGGGGGGAATCAGTTTTCCAACAGAGGGATTTGCCAAAGACTAAGCAAGCCCTTTCCAGCATGTTTCAGATGAACAGACAGGATCAGTCACCTGCAAACTACCACAGACACGGGACACAACCACCTCCTCCAGCAGTGGTTAGCTGGAGATACTCTAGCTGGTGCCTGCTTTTCAGTTCTGCTCGTACAACCGATATTAGTCCCTCTAGCAATGCTTCAAGCCCTGAAGCACCCTTCTCCTTTAAACAGGAGTCTACCCGCTTGTCAGGGGCAGCGCAGCAGTTTGTTGTTAGAGGGGCAGCACAGTTTTCTTCAGTGAATTGGTTGTACCAGTGTCTAAGAGGAAGATCAAAATCAAATACGTTAACGCATTATCAGCCTGCAATGCTTTTTCTGAAGCTGAGCGATACCATGTCAGCGGGGCACAGAACACAGCACTGAAAAGCACACAGACAGGAGCTCAGAGGACAGAACTCATTTTGCTGGCTGTAGGGGAGGAGGGGGAGAAGGAGAAGGAAGGAAAGCTCATCCCTCATTCCCCTCTCCCCCACACGGTGTGTCTTTAGCAACCTCTCAAATAGAACAGATGAGAGAAGTATACTCCTGTCACCTGTCAGCACCCCACGTACACGGCAGGAACGACACACTAAGAGGCAGCGGTTTCCATTCGATGCTGATCGGAAGGAAGGAAGAAAAGAGTGCTTGGGAAGGGAACCAAGAAACTGATCCAAACGCACAACTCTTGCATGCAGCAAGGCCAGTGACACGCACGGGCAGAATGTTAAACAGCTTACAATGCGCAGAAAGCTGAGTTACTTGGTAAAACTACTTACGTTATTTCCCCCTGCAAAATAGTCATTAGATTTAAGCTGCTGTGACCTGTTGGTACTCTCAATGCAACTGTTACCAGAAAAGTGACATGCGTGGTAGGACAAGTAAGGAAGGTCTGCCTGCTTCACTGTCTCACAGCTCAGGCCAAGCCTGCAATTTCAGATGCACTTTGTAAGCTTGATGCACGCAGCCATGCAGAAGAATGGCTGTCTGGCTGTTACTCACAGTTAGAGGGACCGTTCATGTGAAATTGTTCCTACTGCTGGGGCTGGAAAGTGAATCTGTGTGGAGTTCCTCATTAGATAAGCGATACAGAACCTGAAGTTTTAGCCAACAAGCTAAATTAAGTGCCTAAATGAAGCTGGCAGCAAAGGGACTCTTTGCAGAACTTGGTACGATCTTGGAAGCACTGTTTTAAGCAATACGATCTACCGCTTAATGGAGATGAGCAACTGTCAAGAGAATTTTGAGTGGCAAGCTGAGAGTACTGAAAGAAATCAATAGAGAGCACTCAGACTGTATGGGCTTAGAGTAGTATCTCACATGCCTGCATTCCACTATAGAAGGGAGTGCATTGTTTGGTCACGCAGCCTGCCATCAAAACAGCTCCAAAATCCTCACCTACCAGCTCTGAGGAACACAGACAGATCGCCAGCACCAAGGCAACACTGAAGAGTTTAATTTGGATTTATCAGTCATACAATACTACCAACAGGTTAACCTATCTGAACGATGCTGCCTGTATGCAAAGCTACTAACCACTTCAGAGAGCAGGTGCCTGTTGTCATTAGCTTACTCCATCCATCAGCAGATAGAAGTTAAACTGCCTTTCATGGCTCATTCTTATGCCTCGCCCTGTTGGAAGGCTTGTGCACCAGGCACACCATAAGAAAAGAACACAAGAGCAGTACAGTATTTAGTGCCTCCTACATAGCCGAGATGTGACAGCAAGGCACTACCTTTGAACTCATTAGTACTAAGTGAGCAAGACCTGGTTGCTAATTCAATCTCATCCTTTAAGAAGGTACAGAGAATAGCAGTTAAGATGCTCTGTTTTTATCTTCCTCTATGAATCCCATGCCAGAGTGATCTCACTCCATTACAGCATCTTCCTTCACATAGGGATTGTTTCCCCACACACACACTAGACAGCACAGGTCATCACTTAAGCAGGTTTGCACGCCTGCTTAAGGAGTTTCTCAGGATACCTAGCCGTGGAAGACCACCTCACACCTGCTGATATACAAAGTACAGCAACCCAACTGTTAGAAGAACCCAAGCAAAAACAAACAAACAACAAAAAAAGTTACATCTGAAACAGGACCAGCACCGCCCAATTTAAGGCCCTGAGTCAGCATGGAAGCATAGGAAGCTTTCAATTCCTGACAGTGAGGCCAGTAATGAGCACAGCACTGGCTAGTATTTCAGGAGATCTGCCTCTGGCAATGAAAACTGGACTGCTGTAGGAGTGTGGCACCTGCTCAGGAAGAATCCTTACAGCTCCCAGCAGGCACAGGTTACAGAGCGATGCTCGCAAGGGACAGAGCACACCAAACCGCACCGACAGACAGAACCAGTCTCCGAACCCACGCAGCAACGCGCTGCGCCAGCACCAGAAGCGCCCGGTGCTGTTATCTAGGAGCGGCTGATCCAACCTCCAAGTTAAGGGGTTGAACACGCTTCTACGACACGGTCTCACGGCGAGCACTACCTACGTGAAGGAAAGTCGCTGCCTGCTCAGCAGGAACAACCACGGATGCACATGGCATACCTGCTCGGCGCTCCTGCTGGGGCAGCAAGAACAAAACCAACCCCGGTTCTCCTGGCAGCTGGCTGCACGCGGTTTAGCCGTTTGCCAAAGGCTTTCCTTCAGCCCGGGAGCCCTGAACAACAAGCAGCGCGGGATCTCCCGAGCGCAGTTCCAAGTAACGAGAACTTCAGCAGAACCCCCTGCAACCCTCCACCCGCACCTGAAACCGAGCTTTTTAAAGACGAACGGCTCGCTGCCGCGTCAGAGAGCGGCGCAGCAGCCTGCCGGGCCCTCGGGCCCGGGCCGCCTGAACTCGGAGCCCCCTCCCCGCGGGCACCCACGAGGAAAGCACGGCGAGAGCGGCAGTAACGGCGCAGCCGGAGGGGGCCTCTCCTCCCGCTGCCGGCTCCCCT
>VXAV01008072.1:515192-540100 GCA_013399715.1 Alectura lathami | reverse complement strand
TTTTTTTTTTTTTTTTTTTTTTTTTAGATCTTGCTGTATCTCTTTAGTAAATCACTTCTGTGCTTCTCCTTATTTAGCAATAACATGAGTGTACCAATTCAAGGAACAGCTGTTTTAGAATTTCAGAAAAATGATCTGAAACTGGCTTAGGGGTACTGAGAAGCTGCTTCCTGAGTAATCACACTGAATATCTAATTCATTTTATGTCAAAATGTAAAAATGTTTCCTTGAGAGAGGGGAGATGTAGGCTGGATAGAAGGAAAAAGTTTTTTCCGATTAAGGGTAGTGAAGCACTGGCACAGGTTGCCCAGAGAGGTGGTGGATGCCCCGTCCCTGGAGACCTTCAAGGTCAGGCTGGAGAGGGCTCTGAGCAACCTGATCCAGCTGTAGGTGTCCATGTTCACTGCAGGAGGGTTGGACTGGATGGCCTTTGAAGGTCTCTTCCAACTCGGACGATTCTATGATTGTTTAACAATGATACTGAGGTCGTGTGTATGAAATCCCTATTGTAAAAAAGAAACTTATTTCTGTGTTGTTTGTTTTTTAAAGGTGAAGAGAGTTCTTGAAAAATTATATGAGAACAAGAAAATTGCAAGTGCCACCCACAACATATATGCATACAGGTGAGAGATGAATAGCTATTTTTTTTTTTTTTTTCAGTATTCTTTGCCAAGTGAGTACAAGGCATGAGAAGTCCACCAAAGAAATTCCTTGCTACTAAATCTCTATGGGAATAGGTTTCTTACTTGTATGTTAAGGGGCTTAGGCTTTATTTTGAACTTGGGGACAAGAAAGTAGAACATGTAGTAAGAAAAAATATTAAGATCTTGAAAGCAGCACTAAGGAAAAAAAACAGTGGATTTGAATGTGTGTTGGTACACTTTGTATAAGAGGTGTGAGCAAGGAAACGCTGCTTCATCCTGAATGAAATGTGGTTTTACTTACACAAAGGAACCTGAGCCATTTAGAAATGGCTGAACATTTTTAGTAGAAGTAAGAGTTGAAGCAGAAAGCCTGATGCAAGCAGCTGCTGTATGAAATTGGCTGAAATACGTGAAACCAGGGAAAACGAGAAACAGGTAATAGCGAGTTGGGCAGTGGTCAGTCTCTGACAACTTCTGTGGACATAGCTTAAGTAAAATGGAATAGTTCAGGCCTGGAGCAATGCTAATGAAAGGAGAGCACGTGAAAGCTTATGTTACCAACATGTCTACCACAGACAAAGTTTCATATAAAGAGAAGTTCTCTGCTGTTGCTGCTGCTGATCTGGCTCCTTTCTGTCCTACCATCTAAATACACTTCAAAAAAGCAACAGAAGTGTAGTTGTTGCTTCATTTTTCATCTGGCACTAATGGCCTCGTGTCATCATGACACGTGTGTATCAACTCAGTGTGGATGTTGTGAAACCAGCTAACACCACAGCAGGCTTCTGAGCATCTCTTCTGGATGTTTAGAGCTGGGCAGCTGACCTTCACATGAAACAGCGTGCTGTGATGTCTCCTGGAGTGTCCTCTGTGTAACTCCTCGGGCATGCCATGTCCTATCACAGCTCTGTTTTGGAGGAGGGCTCAGTAAATGGCATGCTGAACTTGGAGCAGAATTCCAGGAACGGCTTTGCGCTGCTGATGAGATACAGCCATAGCTAACTGCCATTAGTATTTCTGTTGGACTTCTGATTTGGGGGTGCGTGCCATGATTTGAACCTGTATCTGATGGAGCTGGTTTAAAAGAAGGGTAACGTTAGGCTAAAAAGCCTAAGAATTCTTCTTAGTGGGGACTTTACACTAGTATGAGTGTGGAGTTAATCTGAGGTAGCTGAAGTATGTGTAAAAGCTTCTTAACACTTGTTCCACTGTACAGATAAATATTTGTGGTTTACCCAAAGCCTCATCCTGTTTTCGTCGGAGTGTCCTTAGTGGAGAAGCAGAATTCATGCACATGCTAGTGAAAGATCTCTGAGGCTTCATTAATCACTTAATGTTACTTGATTGGCATTTTGGAATCTAGTTTATGCTTATGTTTTTTTCTTTTTTTAAGAATATACTGTGAAGATAAGCATACGTTCTTACAGGACTGTGAAGATGATGGGGAGACAGCAGCAGGTGGACGTCTTCTTCATCTTATGCAGGTTGTAGAAGTTAATCTTTGACTTCTGGAAGTCGTGAACAGATTTTTAAAAATCACTACAAGTATAAGCTTGGACAAGAATATTTTAATTCTTGCTCTGCTGTTAGTCCAATAAGTGATTGCTTTCTCAGAAGTCAAAGAAAAAAGCACAGACTGTTGCATGCAAGAAATAAAAGGAGTTTTCCAAGTCTGGGGTCATAAATACAAGTAGTGTTTCATTGATGGCATCAATAGTCGGAATGGTTTAGAAGAAAAATAAGTTTAGATTCCCGTGCTTATGATATGGTGTTAGATATATAGAAAACAAAAACTGGAAGCAGCTGATTGACAGGATGGAACAGCTGACCTTTGCACAACCTTTACTTCAACTTCAGTTTCCTTGAATATTTGTAGTAAGAACGCAGTTCTGGCTGAACTTGCAGAGTAGAGCATTGCAAAAGGCCATGGGAGTGAAGCAGCCACATTGTTCTGATCATTTTGTCTGTGTCTTTGTGCTGTTTCCAGTTCTGGATCTTTAGTTGTCGTATTCACTTATGTTTTAGTTTTCAAGTGTGGAAATAATATTCCCTTAGTACAGTTACTACTAAATGTACACCAACAAATCTTGATTCACTGGTGTGATGCAAACTCTTGTAAAGCCATAAGTAAAATACCATAACTATGGGGAACAGCTGGATGCGTCTTATCCCCTAAGTCGCCTGACTCTATCAGCACACTAATGACTGTTTCTCAGTTTGATTTTAGATTCATGTCACCTTTTGGAACAAGAGTTTTCTTTTCCCATCCTTTGCTTAGTGTGCTATACCCTTATTCTTGGAGACTGTTTTAAAGCTTTTTTTTAAAAAAAAAAAAAAAAATCAAGATTTCTTTTTTCTGGAAAAAAAATATAACTGATGGAAACACTTTTTTTTTCATTTAGAACTCTTTTGAAACTTTAAGTAACTCACACCTGACTTGGGAAAGAATACTTGCATATATTACATAAATTAAGTTTGTGGCAAGCGTGAACATGTTATAGTGATAGTAGTGTGAAGGAGCAACTCTGCAGTTACTGTACCTCAGTTTATTCTGAGCCTGTCGACTCTTTCTCAGTATGCTGATACCAACTTTTGAAAGTTGCCAGACTGCAGTGTTGAAGTGCTTAACAGTCCATACAAGTCCAGTTTAGAAAATGACATGAAATTTCATCTTCTAAAAGTGAATGCTGTCCGTTTGTAGTACTAAATACTGGGAATATTTTTGTTTTGGAATTGTGTTTCTATACATGTCAGAAAAGTGCAGTTTTCACTGAAGGGAAAAGTAGTTTAAGGGCTGATTTCTAGGAGTTCTCTTACTCCTTTTGTTACAAGCATTTATGCCTTATGATACAGGCATGAAAATGGGGTAGTTTTAATACAGTTATTGTTGCTGTAGTTGTAGTTCTTCTTTCACTGTAGAAACCTTATCTTGTTTTAGATAAACCTAGCACTTCAGTCAAGATAGCACTTTCCGGTTACAAGAAACAAGTATTTTAGATTAACTCTTTAGAACTTAGAGTTTAAAAAAAAAAAAAAAATTCCCAGCTGTGTTTGGCATCCTGTTTACTGTGAACAGTCGCTATAAATTCACTTTATGGCTGATGTGTGAATGTAGGGGAGGAAATGCAGGTCCCAAAACCTGCCCTTCCTTCTTTTTGTTTTTCATATTATCCTTTAGATTTTAAAATTCCAACAATGTTTCTGTTTCCACAAAGGTAAAACCTTCTAATAGCCTTGTTCCAGTTAGTCAAATATATGTATTTTTTTCTTCTTAATGGAGATGGGGAATGGTTATTAACCTGCTTTACAGACAGCTGGTTCCAAAGGGGTTTTTCTCACGTTCCACTTCACCAAAGCACCCTTTGTCTTGCAAACCACAGTGGTTTTGCTCAGCCTTATGCAAATAAGCTGTGCGTGCTCTGCTTGACCACCTGTATGCGTTGGGGTGATACTGCGCAAGACCTGGGAGTGAAGACCTTTCGCAGAGGTTTTAGGTGCCTTAGTTTGAGGGAATGAATTCAGGATTATGGTCACTATCTGTGTAAGAGTAATTCAAGCCACAAAAAGCTAACTGGTGATCGTGTCTCCATGCCATAATGTACTTCTTGTATTTTGGCAGGAACATGTTTCTGGTATTTAGTCAACAGGCATACCTTGTGTTACTAGTGCTGCTGAAGATCTTCTTGGGTATAGAATTGCTGTAAGGCAGAATTAAGTGCTAGTTCTCAAGTCTAGTCAAGTCACATTTAGATGTTTTGATAAATAAAGCTGTTGAAGGTCTTCCATGTTTCTTGCCTTTAACTGCAGTAAAAGAAATTATCACTTCTGCTTAACTCTGTCCTTGAGTTTTGTTCCTGATGGTCTTAAAAATGCTCTATGGAAGTTAGTTCCTTTCAATCCTAATTGCTAGTAAAACTATTTCATGTTGTGTGATCTTTAAGTATGCCTTTTAGAGCTCAGAAATCAGCTAGGTCACTAGGTTAGCAAGCGGGGTTGTGAGAGATGCTGACTCAAATCTAGAAAATGAAGAGGTTTTTATATGTTAGCCAAGCGTTCTTGCGAAATCCGGTGTATGGCTGCAGTAGTAGAACATTCCATAACATTCTGAGCTGGAAGAGGTCCACGAGGGTCATTGAGTTCAGCTCCTGGCATTATGGCATTTTAGATCATAGAATCATAGAATCGTCTGAGTTGGAAGGGACCATTAAAGGCCATCTAGTCCAACTCTCTTGCAGTGAACAGGGACAGCTACAGCCGGATCAGGTTGCTCAGAGCCCTGTCCAGCCTGACCTTGAAGGTCTCTAGGGGCGGGGCATTCACCACCTCTCTGGGCAACCTGGTCCAGTGCTTCACCATCTTTAATTGTAAAAAAACTTTTTCCTTCTATCCAGGCTAAATCTCCCCTCTCTCAGTTTGAAACCATTTCCCCATGTCCTATCACAACAGACCCTGCTAAAGAGTCTGTCCCCTTCTTTCTTGTAGCCCCGCTTCAGATACTGAAAGGCTGCTATCAGGTCTCCCCGGAGCCTTCTCTTCTCCAGGCTGAACAGCCCCAACTCTCTCAGCCTGTCCTCACAGGGGAGGTGTTCCATCCCTTGGATCGTTTCTGTGGCCCTCCTCTGGACGTACTCACAACAGGTCCATGTCCCTCCTGCACTGAGGACTCCACATCTGGACGCAGTAAAATACCCATAGGAACCATGCCTTATGTGCCTGTTCCCTGGCTGTTACTAGCTTTATCCACTGCAATTTCCAAAATCGTGGGTAGACAATCTGCTGAGTGACAGAGTTTCTCTGGAAATGGTAGCATGTCATATTAAAAAGTAATAGAAGTAACTCAGTAATTGAGCCTTTAAATAAAGCCTGAGGCCTTTGATAAATTGGTGAGCAACTGTAGTGCACATGAGGTGACTTGATGCCATTTCTAGAGGGACATACTGACTCATTTTACTTTGAATTTACCATTGAGTAAGACCTTGGACAGAGAAACTTACCACAGCTACTGAATTCTCATAATTTGCTACCCCTGCTGACTTCTGTCTGATACAGGTCTGTAATTTCTTAAAAACAGGTAGACTTCTTCTATAGCTAAGAAAACAAAAGTAAGCCTAGTTCAATTAGAACAATTTGCTTTGTTTTTTGTTTATACAGATTTTGGATGTCCACAATGTGTTGGTCGTGGTGTCCCGCTGGTATGGAGGCATTCTGTTAGGACCGGATCGTTTTAAACATATCAACAATTGTGCCAGAAGCGTGCTTGTGCAGTACAACTATGTCCATCCAGGGGTAAGTTTCTGCCGCTTAAAATGAAGGCATTCATGTGTGAGCTTGTGCAAGCTGTTAGATGAAAGCAGAAGAAATGCAATACTATCTGTGTTGTCCTCTGATTGCTTTGTGCGCTGATCCTATGCTCTTATAAAAACTTCTGAAGAAGTTAGTGACCTGTGAGCATGAGATGTGCGACAGGAGGGGGACAGCAGTTGAGGACTGTGGTCCAGAACACCAGTGTGAGGCTTGGGGGTGGGAAGGGGATATGCTGCTCTCTGTGTGTTCAGAAAACTGGCTGCTGCTGCCTCTCATGCTTACACGTGCCAGCAGTGCTGGTGTGCAGGCAGACTGAGCTTGGGAATCACAGCAGCTAGTAGGCATTTTAAAATGTCTTAGCCTCAAAATTTTCAGGCTTATAGAATATAACATACTGTAGCATCATAGCAAGAGAGCATACTATTAAAATAGCAGATTATAAGCATCATAAAAAAATCAAGGTAGGCAAGAAGAATTCAAACCATCTCACATTGGCCATTACAGAAAAGATGAAGGGAAAATGGTTCAAGGGGGCTTAAATCACTTGAGACAAGAATTTCAGATGCCCTTAAATGGTATTTTACATCAGGGATGTAGGTCATTTAATCAAGTAGTGTTCCTGGTTTTCAACGTTCTTCATCCCCAAAACAGCATATTAGATATGTGTATGTCCTATTAAAGTACGTAATTGCTAATGATAGAAAGTATAAGATGGTAGGAAATAATTACCAATGGGTACTTGACAAAGTATGCAACTGGCAGGTTTTTGTTTTATATGAAGGTATATAAGATTGCTGTGGCTGGAAGATGAGCGTCCAGTAACTTTTAGCAGTTTAGAGGTGCTTATATATATACTCACTGATTCACTTTCTTGGCAGTTGATCAAAGTTCTCTTATTTGAATTCATTGTGTATAAAATAAAAGGAAATTATAACAAAATTATTAAGAATTTATCCTCAAAAGAAAGTTTAGTACCAAAAATGCCTTTTTTTTTTTTTTTCCCTAACAACATCAGTCAGACTGTATTTCTTTGTGTGTTAACAAACACGTATTGTTACCGGTGTCCTTAGAACAATGACAGATGGAACTTACGGAACTCTTTTGCTAGTACCAGAGACGTGGTTCTTGGAAAAAAGTATTCTTTTAGGTAACTCTTCAGAACAGCAAAATTCATCCTGTTAGGGTCTGTTTCCTTCCACATAGAAAGGAAAAAATCAAAATGTCCCAGGTTCTGTTAGATGTAGTGGCAGATTCCCTCACAATTTTGAGAAATACTTGAGATGAACTTAATTAAACAGATCATAATCTACTAGTATGCTGGCATCCACAACATTTTTTTAAACCTGTAGCTACTATCTCCCAAAGTTAGAAAGTAAAAGTATAAAAACTCATACAGCGATTGATTTTTCACATGTGAAGAAAAGTCTTGGTTTTCAGAATTGGCAGAGAAGACTGCCAACACTGTACGACAGTGTCGATCCGTGAAGACTGGTAAAATTTTGCTTTTCCCCATTGTAGATTTGTTTTGCCTAGGGAAGTGTTGTTTTTTTAAATTTTTTTCACTGGTGTATGGAATATCTCTTGATAGGGCCTCATCCACATTAGAAGCAGTTTTGTAATATGGGGTAAAAGTACTCCTGCACTGGTAACCTCCTCCTTGAATGGAAATGGCGTCGATTATTTCTATACATATGCTTTTGTTGTCACAGCTACATTGCTGAAGGCAGATGTTTCTAAGTGGCAAGATAAGCAGAAATAACAATGAAACCGGGTGGTTAAATGTTAGACAGTTCAGGTCTGTAGTAAGTCCCAGTGAACTGTGAATGCTTCACATGAAAACTAATTCTTGTGAGTGACTTTGAGAGAATACTAGCAGTATATAAGAATGTTGTTTTTAAATTTTGATTTGCTTGTTCTTCATTTCAGGAAGAATCATCCAAACAATCAGGGAAGAGCAAAAAGATAAAGAGGGACAACAAGAAGAGAACAGAACACTGATCGACTAATTTATTTGTAAAAGCTGTAAAATATTACTTTGCACGTCTACGTTTCTTCTGCATAAATATTAATGCCTTATCAAGCACACCAGACATTTTGTATTCAAAGGAGAATTCAGTAAATCTATAGATCTATTGTCGTTTTGTTCTTTGATTTCTTCTACTCTTCTAAAGCAAAGCTTAGACATAAGTGTTCTGTGTTCTTACACATTTCAGCGTCTTTCTCTGAGGACATTGTAACATCCAGAACCATTTCCTCTCCTCAGTGATGGCTGAGTTAAAATATGGGGTACTTACCCATTACTGAGTTGGAACTCAAACATCTGTCTTGTGCTGGAACCTGAATTCAGTCATTTCTTGTGTTGACGGTGAGACTGAAGTCATTCAAAGCCCAAGGTCACTTAGGAAGTTTTACATTTCCAGTACCCCAAACTGGTGGCCCAGGGCTATATGGCATTGAAGAGCCTGGTGCTGCTTATGCATTTCTCACTCATACTAGGCGGGGCCTACCTAGAATGAGTATGCCATCAGAAAGATGGGGTGTGGGCAGTGAAATAAGAGAGGTAAAGAAATTTCTTCATAATTTCTTTGAAGGTCTTACTGTGAGTATCAGCCACTGAGAGCCTGTTGAAAGCTGAGGATTAAGTGTTGTGTAACTGAGAGAACCAGCGATTTCAACAAAGAACATGGGGATTTGGAAATCAGACTGTTACAGCTAGTCATGAACATGAGTAAACACCCTGAAATTAGTTCTGCTGATGCAGAGTAGGAAAAAAAGGTGTTAAATGTGATCAAAAACGTTACTTATATAGTAATGTCAGGGCTGTGAGTACTTTTGATGACATTTCTCTGGTGGTGTACTTGTAAGACTAGCTTACTTCACCACCAGTTTGGTCTACACCTTTTGGCTGGTATGTTTTTTCACAAAAAGCTGTTGTGTATGAGTTCCCTAGAAAACCTTAGCAAGGTGAGCTTCATCTAATTGAAGTAACTTCTCCAGAGCCTGGTATAGCAACTGAAATATTCCTTAAAAAAATCAGTAACTCAAAAAGCGTGGCTAAAATACGTGATTTAAAAACAAACAAAACAAGACATCATAGGCTCTGTAGCTCATGGATCCTGCGCTGATCTGCTGAAGCAATTTTAGGCAGTTCTGTTACCTTGTCTGCATATTAAAACTCTTTCGGGTTCAGCCTTAGCACCTGTACTTGTGTTCCTTCCAGGGAAGGAGCTCCATTTATCATGGTATGTACTGGTCTTGGCACTTTTTGGTTCATGGAAGTACTTGTTCTGTCTGTCTTAGCGACAGCTCCTCTGAAGTCAAAATGTTGCCATTCGCTTGCAGTACTTCATTGAGCTAAGCATTCCGAAGTTTCTAGTGCTTTTGTGAAAGTCTGAAGTTGCTGCCTTACTTGATAAGGAAAGCAGGTGAATCCTGAGCTGTTCTGCTGCCGCAGGTTCAGGTCCACTCGTGGTAGTGCATGGCCTTTTCCAAAGAGCATTGAAACCGTCAGCTGGTTCGGAAGGGCTGAGCTTTTGGATGAGTCTGAGCTTTGTGAAAACTAGGTGTCTGTCTTTTTTATTTATTTTTTTTAACCTTCTGGCAATTGCTGTCCCTTGTCCTCAAGAATCTCATGTTTCAGCGTTGCGTGATGGCAAAACCTAAAAACCCCATAAATGGAAGAAACCTGTTGTTGGTAACTGCAGTGTGACAGGTGATACAGGCCATCCCATGGGTGAGCAAAGTGAATGCCCTGTAACTTAAGATGGCTGGTAACAGGCCACTGAAAGGTCACCAAAATGGAAATGCGTTCCTACTTTCACACTACGTGGTTCAGTGGGAATGTGAGGTGCTGACTAGTTTTCCTGTGGGCTCTTTTGATTAGAGAAGTTACTGTCTCTTCCTTTTTTTTTGTGTGTGTAAGTTTGAACTTCCTTTATTCTAAGAATAAGTTTTCATGTGGCTTTCCAGAAGAGCCTTGCAGTGCAGGATTTTGTCCTTTCCTTGGAGAGAAATGCCTCAGTATGCCTGACGGCTTAAAGAACTTGTGATGCTTCTCCTTCCATTGTTAGCTGTGCCTCAGGGAGGCTGTATCCTATTGCTTGGTTGAATCCAATTGTTTCTGCTTTGTAATACAGAGAATGATAGAGTAGCAGTGGTGTTACATGGCAGGATCAAAAATTCGGCGCTGGCATTGCTGCTGAAGTCCTTGAGATGTCAGGATGTTTGCGCTGGGACTGGTACCAAGGAACACAACCTGTTGTGTGTAGTGCAGAGCAGCAGACACAGAATTTATTTTGGTCCTTATGCTTTCATCGTGTGTAATGTGGTTGGCTAGTTAACAGGGAAACCAAGAAGCTAATTTCTTTAGAAACTGGTTTTTGTTGCTGACAAGTCACTTTTGGTTTTGGAGCAGGGTCTCCAAGTTATGGCCTTTGGTATGTGTTTATGCACAGAGGATAAAGGTTTGCCTTTCTGATAGATATGTGACACTACACACAGGTTTCTGCGGTGAAACTTTGAGCAGCATCGGCAAAGCTACCTCTGACAGTGAGAAAGGATTGAACTTTTGCCCTCACCTGAAGTATGCTGACGTGAGATTAGCTTTGGTATAGCACAGCTTCCTCTGCTGAGTAGCAATGGTGGGATCAGCCCAGCTGAGGATCTGACTTGAGAGAGTTTTACAGAGACACAGTCTGTGTTCCTCTGAAGTGCCTTCTTCTAAATTCTGATACTCTAAACTCCTGCTACTGAATAAGGTAATAGTCTTGCTTATCAATGCAAATGATGAGATATTTTCCTGCAAGTTAAGGATTTGTAAATAAGGACCTAGAGGAACCTATTGAAAAATCAGTTAAAGCAGAGTGGGACACAGTGCTGTTCAGTCCAGGACTTGATGGTGCAACCTGATGAGAAATCAGGTTGTGTGAAATGAATTACATGTCTGTAAACTAGCAAGTGGGATCCAGCAAGGGAAGGGGATGGTAAAAGTGGCTTGCAGCAACTTGAACTTTAAAAATAATGTCCTAGTAAAATGCATAATGTTAAACTGAAGCGGCAGTTTGAAGAGTGAGTTTGTGTTGTCAGTCTGTATGTTTGTTTAGGAAAATATAGGCTTTGTACATATCCCCTTCTTGTGGAATAGTTACAAATTTTATTATCTAGGGAAAAAAAAAGGAAGAAGAGGATTACAGAGAGCTCGTTTCACTTTGCTCTACTGGAAGTAAGCCAGGAGTACAGCTGAAACCTGATAAACCATTACAGGATCCCAGTCTTGTACGAGGTAGTATCAGAATGATTCATTTTTCCTTTGTTGCTCAAAATTAAGTGTCTGGAGCAAGAGCTGGAGTTCAGATCTGGTTTCTCAGGTTATTTTGCTGGCAAAGCACTTACTAGAGAAGTGACAGGTGGTTTCTCTGTAACACTTTGAATTAATAAATTCAGGACAGTTTAGAAATGGAGAAGTTTCATTCTTGCTCAAGGTAGTGATGATGCAGAATATTTCATCTACATTTCCTACCAAATTTATAGAATTATTTCATGCTTAGGTATGGAAGTGTCATTTGTTTTTAAAACCTGCCACCTGTAACTTTTCAAGAGGGATGCATCTGTAATTGCAGCATAGTGGTTTTGAACTGTTTGTGATTTCTTGTAAAGTCCAAACATTTCAGTGAGCAGGTGGTTCAGGGTGGTTCTGCTGTTTGCTGTGTTCTAGTTAAATGCCTGGGGAAGAAAGAAGGGAAGAGAAGATGTAACATTTGCTTGTGGATCCTTTCAGTGTATTAATCTCTGCTTAGAAATTTATTGCCTAGCATGCCTATTTGAATAGGAATTGCCTATCCTTTTTATAGGATTAGCATGGAACAGTTCATGTGGCCCCTGACCCCAGCAGACAACCAGAAGTTTATTCAGTGCCTACTTCAGGTGTCTCTGTAGCTGGACAAGTTTTTCCAACTGGTTTAATCATAGTTACAGCCACATATGCAAAAAAAATCTGCTAGAAGCTCATGTAGCAGGTCTGCTTTTGTCAGATTTCTGCAGTGCTTTGATCATCATGGGGCTTTTGGGAGATCGTAACAGGTGCTCTTCTTTCAGGACTGGTGGCTCAGAGTTGATTCACCAGAGATGCCAGCCTGCAAAAAGCCTGCCAGCTCAAACTGGCCTTTCTGGCCATCTGGGGACACGTTAGGAATTGAAAGTCTCTCCAGTACATCCACTTTCCTCTAGGAGACGTGACTGTGCACTTCATGGGCACCCAGTTACAAAGGTGTGAAGCAGCTTTGTTGTGTACCAGTGTTGTGTACCTAGTGCCCTAGGTCCAGCACTTCCTTCCATGGTGCTGTCGCTTCAAATGCACAGGGATGAGCTGTTGCTCCCATGGTAAGAAGGTGAGGCCAGTCAAAAGGGACTGGCTGCATTACGTGTAAGGAAAGACAGAGGAAGCATAGTTGGGACATGGTAACACTTTACATAGGATCTGTGATTTGGCGGTAACCATGGCAATTTCCCTGTGGTTGTCTGGCTTTGAGTGCACAGAAGGAGTTACACTTAGAGGCCTACAGAAGCCCTCTGACTTTTGTAGTCAATACCATGCAGAAGCAAAAACTCTTGGAGTAAGAAGGTGACTGTTTGGCAGGCAAAGTGAAAATGAAATAATTGAACATCGCTTCTGGTACCATGTTGGCCCCTTGAGCCACAGATCATGGGGTACAGGGAGCACACCAGCACTCCATCTTGCTGCATCCTTATCCTCTCCTTGGGCTACTGGCTGCTGGATACAGACGTAGCTGAACCCTGAACTTGACCTCAGTTTTGTTCACCACTCTGTTTTCTTTTCAGCTGCGTAGTGTCTGAAACATCAAACTTCATGCAGATCGGCCTCAGCGTCGCCAGTAGGAGATAGGTGGGTGGCATTAGGTGGCAGCTGTGGTCAAAGCGTTTTCTGTGTTTCCAGTGTTACCTGGAAAAGGAGATAAAGCTTAGAGCAGACATGGACCTACATGCTGAGCAGTGACTTGTACGGGTAATGAAGCTGCGTACTTTGTACTGCTGCCATTTGAACATTCAGCACAAGCACTTCGCGAATGCGAATGAATTCGTTCCCACAACAGAAGCACAGGCACGATGGCCACCACTTTTCATGTTTAAGTATCTGAAATTGGACACCAAAGTGTTTTGAGAACTTGTAAGAAATATGACTGAATTTTTACAACTGTGGAATGCTCAAGCTCTCTGCAAGTGGCTTCATTACTCATACAAAAACCTGAGCACTTTCGGAAGACTCACAATTCCTCCTGCTAGTGTGTAAGGAAAAGCCTGGTCCTAATAAAGGTGATTGCAAAGCTTCCATTCACACCTGGGGAGTCAGCATTTCATTCCTGAATTCTGAGATGGTAGCAGCCTGTGTCACTCAGGCTGCTAAGGGTTTTGGAACTCATTTCTGAGGACTGGCCCATTGCTGATTAGCTGCTCTGGTAAGGAAGTGTGGGTCTGCTTATTCACAGAGTGCCAGCTTTGAGCCCTAGGCTTCAGAAAAGGAGAACAACTGCAACAACAAGGTCAACCACACCCTTGGCCAGCAAAAACGTACAACAAAATGCAGACAGACCACAGACTTGCTGAAATACAATAACATTAGGTAAACGAGGATGAAATAAAAAATGTAACATAGAACAAATTCTCATAAGGATACGAACCTGAGATTAAGAAACACTTTCTGGAAAAAGTTGAGGTCCGTAACGCTAATGAGCAAAATGTTTCTGAGAGGAAGGGAGGGAGAGGAAAGAGAGAGAATCTTCAATCAACCCTCATGACCTCCCAAGATAAGTATCAAGTTGCATAAAGACAACCGTACGTCTTAAAATATGAGCTTGGACATACTGCATATTTCTTTCTGGTAACTCTTCTACAGATGCACATGGCTTCAGATGCATTGGTATTTATTAAAATCAAAAAAACTTCTGAAAAATATATTTATCTGGCATCAGAACCTTTTAATTTTTTCCTCTTGACTCAGTTTTTGGATGTTTGGTCTCAGGTGTTATGAATCTCAACGTTTTGGATAATGCAGGTTTCTTCCCAGACTGAACTGACCTGGATGCACAACAGCACTGCTGAAACCCCACGCACGATGGGACCCTGTAATGGGACTTTGTCCCCGCAAGCTTCGACCACACAGTTTTCCCTGGGCGTGTTGGTGCTCCTGGCTCTGCTCATGGTGCTGCTAGCTCTGGTCACAATCCTTGGAAATGCCCTGGTGATCCTTGCCTTCATCCTGGACAGGAATCTCAGGCATCGGAGTAACTATTTCTTTCTCAACCTTGCTATTTCTGACTTTGCAGTGGGTAAGTTGCAACCCTGGAGGCATGTCATGGTTGCTTTCCAGTAATCTTAGGAGAAGAGAGGGGTCTTATGTTGGTGGGTGTTTTCTTGCTGGAGAAGTGTTCCCCACCTGCATGGGAATGGGGAAGGGTAAGGAATGGTGAAGACTGCATTAAGTGTTTTAGCAGCCTACTATGTTTCAAAATGCATTGCAACGAGGTCCATAATCCATCATTTTTCATATAAATACTTATAATGTTGCTTGTTTTTCAGAAACAGTACTGTGTGTGAACCAACATGGAATAACAAAGAGGGGGGTGTAATTTGTGATGAGTCAACTGAAGTCTAGATAGCCAAACCGCTTACAGTGTACATCATCTGGGGCATCTTGCATATGTTGTTTATATCTTCTATTTCAATCTACTGTAGCACAATACAGATAGTCACCTGAGGTTTGCAACTGAATAGTGATAAATAATATTTTTAAATATTTTGCTGAACATTGTGCTATCTGGAGTCATATCTTAGGAATATGTGTTTGTATAGGTAAACAAAAACAGCAAATCAAACTGTTTCCAAGAAGCTTAACAATATATATCTATATTTATACACTGGAACACCATTTATTTTCAAACTTTTTCTGAGAAAAAATGCACACCACAGTAGCATTTTAATTGTAACTGGAGACTGATGTGCTGAAGTACTCTGAACTGTTGAACAGCTCTGGCCAAAATCTTGCTTCAGTTACTGTGCATACAGAGGAATGATGGCTCTTTCATGAAGTCTGTATTCTGACTTAATCGCATCACAACAGATTCTTCTGAAACTGTTTTCATTCTGTATAATATTTTGATCCTTTCCACAATAAGGATGATGACCTCTTCCAGCTTGTGACTGCCTTGTTGTGCTGCAGAGCTCTTGCTGCCTGCTGTCCGGACGCACCCCAAGTCTCTTTGAGGCATCCTCTGGTTACCCGCTGATCTTGCTCTCAAATAGCACAAGGCTCTGTGCAGAAACTGCAGCAAACACCCAGAGCCAAAATGCAGATCAGCCCCAGGGCTGAGGGAGTCCTCCAGATGTCAGCTTGAGCCCATCATGTCTCCCTGGCTGGGACATTTGATTCTTGCCTCTGTCCCTCTCAAGCCCTCTGCTGCCAGCCAGTGCCTTGTGACCTGAGCCTTTGTCGATGGCAGCAGTTCCCTCCCTGCAGTACAGGGTAACTTGTGGTACACGGGGATAAAAAACACATCTGTGAACAGAAAACCGGTCGATGATGTTTTGTCATCCTGCCTGCTCACGGTCTTGCACCATCTTGAGCAAGTACTGGCATCTAGCTGAGAAGTCGGAAGTAAATAATTGCAAAGGAGAGAAGTCCAGCTTATTCGGCATTACCTAACCTCCATAAATTTGTGTTTGATTGTCTGGCTTTTCATTCTAAACTTGTTTAAAAGCTTTGCATACTTCAGCATCGAACTGATTTGTAGTTCTGTAGCTATGCAATTTAGAGTCAGGATATGCCTAGACTATCCTTAATTTCTACTGGGTCACAGCTTCTATAAATGCATATTTTTGTTCTTGCAGAGTCCTTTGCTTTTTTTTCTTCTAACATATGTAATCTATGACCTTCAACAACTTCTGCATCATCTCTTTGCTTCTGGTCTTATACAGAAGTCTCTTGATTCATAGTAGAGAGGGAGAAGAGGATATGTGTAATTTTTAGGGAAATGGAAACTCTCAAGATACCTGTTAACAGCAGGGTAGTCTATTATGAACTAAATCTAAAATTGAAATAACCCCTTTTTTTTTTTTTCCCCCATGTGAATGTTAAAATACATGATATAATCTTTTACTCCAAGCAGCAAGTACTGGTTCCTCTGCATTTCATTGCAGCCTTGACACATACTGCTCATTCTTATGGTTTGCAGCATTTAGCTGGCATAGCGCACTGGTAGCTCTTCAGCCCTGCAAGTGTGCATTGTGGCTGTGTGTGTACTAAAATCACCTGGAAAATCATTAAAATAAGATCATATTGGCAGTTTCACAGCATTTAGATTTAACAGCCTAATTTTAGTTAGCCATGAGTGCTTGTCACACATGTATGTACCAACTGCTTGGTGTGTTCCCATAGATAATACCCAGATATTGATAATCCCATAGATATAATCCAGAATTATGATGAAAAGAAATCATAGAACCATAGAATATCCCAAGGTGGAAGGGACCCATAAGGATTATCAAGTCTGACTCCTGGCTCCACACAGGACCACCCAAAAATCAAACCATGTTTCTGAGAGCATTAGACAAGATGTACTTAATAAAGTGTGAAGTTGTTGTCAGCCTTCTGATTTTGAAGTTTGAAATATTAATCTGAAATTCATATTGTATTTCTATAAATGTTATTTCTGGCGCAATTTTGGATACCATATCGTGCTTCTAAGAGAACAGAAGCATGACAATTAGACCATTTACTGTAGAAAAAAAGTAAATTACGTTAGGCAGAAAAAAATTGATATTTCGTTTTTTTTTTCTATGTTCTAATTTCAGTAGATTAACACAGAAGTGTTCACTTTTAAGCAAGTCAGCCACGCCCTCTTTTGACACATGATAAAAACTTGAGATGTAGTAGGCATGATGTACCCTTATCATGGGATATTAATCATAGGAATGTCCCTGGTACCTAGGACGTGGCAAAGTGTCCATTGATTGCACGAGAATGCAAAGCCTTCCACCTGTCAGTTTCAGTCAGCATCACTTTGCTGCCAGATACCACAGAAATGTTTCTATGCTTGCATTGCACAGGCTGCAGTGCTGACTGACGTGTGCGTTTTGTTTATTTCCGTAGGTATCTTCTGCATGCCGTTGTACATCCCTTATGCCCTGACAGGGACCTGGCACCTGGGAAGAGGCCTGTGCAAACTCTGGCTGACTATGGACTATCTCCTGTGCACAGCTTCAGTGTTCAACATTGTCCTTATCAGCTACGACCGTTTCCTCTCAGTTACGAAAGCTGTAAGAAGAACATTTATATTTCTTTCTTTATATGTATTTTGAGATTTCTATAAAACTCAGTGTTCACAAAAGCCCTAGAAGCTGAGCAGTCTTTCGTTGTTGTACCATTACTGTATCGGAGATACTCTGCTGCTTCAGTATATTGTATAGGTGCACAAACTTTGGCAGAAAGGTGCTCCTGGATATGCTCTTTCCTAGCCTCTGAAAATTACCCCAAGTTTGCAAAGACTTCACAGGGACATGGTAGACATGGGCAGCTGAGTTCTTTGAGGAGTTTTTCTCTGTTACAGAATCACAGAATCTGTAGGTACGCTTCAGCTAGGTATACTGGAAATAAGAGTTCTCCTGGCTGTAGGTGCTGTGGTATTGGGAATTGGAGACAGCATAAAGCCTTGCTTGTGATTTCAGTATTTCCTTCCTTCTGTCTGGATTAGAAACTAATTACACTACAGAGGCAGTGTGAGTGTGAGGGCTTTGGCCATTAAAAAGCGGTAATGGAGTCTAGGCGTAGTCAAGGAGGTGCTTGGGGGTGGGATACATTTTTAAATGGAGAAGAGGGGTACGGGGAGAGACATGGGATGGACTGACTGGAGAACAGGTGAGGATCTGTGTTAACGCCAGCAGTGATTGACATGTGCTGTCAATGAAAAGAAGGGAACATAATGTGCAGAGAAGGGAAAGGTGATTCTTGAGTACTTTCATTCTTCTGCTTCAGAAGATACCTGCTATATATTACTATTCACTGTTTCTAAGCTCTGCCTGGTGGAAGAAAATCAACATCTTTTGCTTTTGATGAGTCTGTTGACTAGAGAAAGAGACATGAGCCGTGTGCGAGATGGGGAAGTTCTTGTCTGAGAAGTATGCTTTATCTCTTTCTTTTCTTCCTGGACGTTGTGGTTTTAGGGTTAGTTGGTATTTTTTTCTTTTTTCTTTTTTTTTTAGAGGTATTAATTGCAGAGCTCAGAACGCAAGAAATGTAAATTAAAAAGGCTTCTGCAACCCAGTTGGGCCCCATATTCTTAAGCAGTGTTGATGGTCTTTGCTTACAATGGTCACCTTCTATTTTTCTCCTCTAGGGAATTAGGATGGAGTGAGTCCAGGAATGTGCAAATGTAGTCCAAAAGAAAAGAGATCATTCTTCCTTATGGACTTAGGATCCACCTCCGCTGCAGACCTAGCTTGCGGTCATGGCCAGTCATTTCAGACCCAACTTTTGTGAAGCTACTGAGCTTCCTGTTTTCTGCCTACTAAACTGAGATACTTGTGGTCTTGCAGAGAGCTGCAAATTCATTACTGCAGATGAAGGGAACTGGAGCTGTGCTCTGAGCTGATGCTTTACAACGTAAAGGAGCCTGAAACTTCAGCCCCAGAGTCTTAAAACAGTGATGCTGAAATATTGGCTGTAAGAATATGTCATTGCTGTTACTCACTGATAAAATAGGGACAATGGTGCCCCTCATGCCATATATGAAAATTAATGAAGACACCATTTATTAATATTTGTGTCACATGCAGGTGTTAAGCTAATGAACAATACAGGAAGTTGATGAGGAAGATTGTTCTGGGTCTCAGTAAAGCCTGGGATGGCAAATATATGGCTTATATACAATTGTCCAGCTTCCCATTAACTGATCATCTTGAGTGCTGAAAGATGCACAGTTCCAGGAACAAGGATGATGTATTGTGCATACTGTCTGGGCTGTTGGTTTTAACTCTCATAGTTCCTAAATTCCTAAATTTTAACTCCTAGTATTTTTAAGACAGATTTCTACAGCTAGAGAGTAAAATAAATTAAAGCAGTCTTGGTAGACATAAAACCATCAACATTTACAGTATTGCAATGAGCTGTTTACAAGGTAAAGTGAGTGTTAAAACAGAATGCTTCAATAAAATAAGGTATGTTAAAGCATATGTCTGGGATAGGTTTTTCTATTATGGCAAGAGGAAATAATACTAAAAATTACATTGCCTGGTGTTTCCAGTTACTCACAGCAGCCCATTCAGTACAGAAGGCTTCTGCTTTTGCCTGTGCAGGAAGGAAATCTCACAGCTGTTTTCACTCTCATCTGAGCCTGAGCATTTCATGAATCTCAGACGGATTCCTTATTACTACCATACTGTGGTGGTGATGAAACCAAGCCTTGTCCTTCTACACCTAAAATGGTAATTGCTTCTTTCCAATCCCAAGAATTAAAATCAATTGCAGGACACTACGGTATTTGATGAGAAAGATTAATAGTATTTTTTAGGACCTCACAAAAGTGAGGATACTCCAGGTGTCTGGGAAGCTGCCAAACGAATACTATATTTGACTTGATTGCTTATTTTTTGAGAGAGTTGTTCCAGCATGTTACCTTAGTAAGTGACAGGTCCTTTTCCCACAGGTATCCTACAGAGCCCAGCAGGGAATAATGTCCAACCCTGTTGTCAAGATGGTGGCCATCTGGGTGTTTGCCTTCCTCCTCTACTGTCCAGCAGTTCTCTTTTGGGAGCTTGTGGCCGGCTGCAGCATAGTAGGACAGGGGCAGTGCTATGCCGAGTTCTTCAACAACTGGTACTTCCTCCTGTGTGCATCCACCCTGGAGTTCTTTGTGCCACTGCTCTCGGTCACCTACTTCAACGTGCACATCTTCCGCAACATCCAGAGGCGCCAGCGGCGCGGCAGCATTCAGGACAGTGAGTCTCTACGGAGCAGCAGCTTCTCCTGGAGATCTTGCTTCTCATTGAGGCAAGGACTGTCGTCTTCGTTGGAAGCAGAGGACAGTGTTTCATCATTAACAAGGTCACTGAGACCATCGCTGGTGTCTAACTGCGCGTCTCCAACACCAACCACTCCCACGGCTATCAAAAAGGACTCCTCTGCATCCTTCCGCTCAAATTCTCGGTCAAGACTACAAAGAGACAAGAAAATTGCGAAGTCACTTGCCATAATTGTGTGTGTCTTTGCCATTTGCTGGGCCCCATATACTTTACTAATGATCATTCGTGGGGCCTGCCAAGGAACCTGTGTCCATCCGTCCTTGTATGAAATTACCTTTTGGCTTTTGTGGCTCAATTCCTCTTTGAACCCATTTCTTTACCCTCTCTGTCATATGAGGTTTCGAATGGCTTTTGTGAAAATATTATGTCCCAAAAAGTTTGCAATGTTGAGGTCACATAATACACCTTCTGTTTAGAGTAAAGTAAATGACTTAGAATTAATATCTCTCTCTTACTGATTTTTTTTTTCATCTATATCCTCAACAGAAATAGAGAAAAACTTCTGTTTTCTAATGACATTAAGAGTGCAGCAAAGGCATACACTTGCCATGATTTTTTTCATTTTCAGATTTTTTTTGTTGTTGTTTATGCTGGTTTGTGCAATGTTAAACACCTTCTAGTGCAATGAAATGAGGAGCAAATTTTTGCTGCATGCCCTTTCTGGTTTATAGGTTTGAGACTTTTTTTTTTTTTAAACAGGTGTTATGAAAGAACTCTCCAATAGATATCTCCATAGATGTTCTTTGGCGGGGAAATACCTCTTTCTGTCTGTGCTGAGTTAAACTTTTATGTCCAGTTTGTGAATCCAAAGCTATCAGTGATGAAACACTTCTGGTACATTTTTGAAAGGCCATGTGAAATCCTCTTGTCATGTGTTATGAAGACAACACGGTGTTCTGTAGTCGTTATGATTACCATGGTAGGCAATATGGAAGTGAACAGACTGCCTAATCCAACATACCTGTCCTGTTCTAACTGTAGTCCATACTTGGTGTTGCCGGACACAATACATAGAAGTTAGTAACTCTGGACCATTTTTAGAAAATGAATGTTTCCATGGTAATGAAATTTTGAGATTGGATATCAAAATTGTCACAGGCATAAATAGTTTTTGTTTTCACCGGCACTTTCTGTTCTCTTGATAGTGGCTGCCTCTTTGGTCAGGCTTAAATGATCTTTAGTGCCAGATTTGTGCACTATTTGATTACCTAAAAAGATAGGCCAGGCTTGGGCACATGATCAAATTCCTGTTGAATTAACAGAGCAAGCAATACAAAGTTCCTGCTGGATTTGTGATTTTTGGCTGGCTGTGCGAGAACAGACAATACCCTCTCATGTGTAAAGCTTTGCTAGTGCAAAGATATTCCATCAAAATGGCTGGAACAAATTCAAACTGACAGAGTGATTTTTGTACTAGATCAGTTCTTTGTGCCATGTTACTGTTATATTATGTGGATTTTATCTACCACTGAACCAGTATCAAGCTGGATTTCCTCTGAGCAGGGGCTGTATTCACTGCTTGAGAGTGGGGTTGGCTGAGGTCTGTCTGAAAGATATGTAAACACATACACAAATGAATAAAATACAGAAATGGAAATCTAATGCATGCATAGAATCATGAAAATTTTAGTAGGTTTTCTTTTTTTGAATAAATATCTAATTTGAAATGGGCTATAGAAGAGTTACAGAACCAGAGGACTCCTTTGTAAGCACAATTCAAATGCACGTAAACAGCTTAATGGTAGCACAGAAGTTAATGGTTTTGAGGAACTAAAATTCCATTCCTTGTAGAGTCCTGGAGCTGAAGACTTCTCTTGCCAGTTTTCTTGCTGTATTATGTGATTGTATTTCAGAACTTATTCTTGTTATGCTTCCTTGCCTTACATAAGTAGTGTTATGCATTTTGAGCCTGACTGCAAAGCAAGAAACAACTTCAAGAGGTCACTGATTCAGCATGACTGTTTTCACTGTCATGGGCTAGGTGCTGGCATAGATTTTTGTGGGGTTTGCTTTTCCGTAAGGCTTANCCCCCCCCCCCAAAAAAAAAAAAAAAGAAAAGCACTCACACATACACATGTGAAACATTTATGGAATAGCTACTGTCTACTAAATGGACATCTGTTCAACAGAGAAGCTGTGGGCAGGCCCAGACTGAGAAAGATTTAAGCTATTTGCTTTTCACTCCTATGCTTTCAGTAAAAATGTCTTGTAAGAAAATGGTTGGTGTTTTATGACTGAAGGGGTCGATTACTTTGGAAAAATAGCCTCCACAATTTTTGAGTATGTAAAATGGATCCACACTTTCCAGTACTGGAAGAGTTTTTTTTTTTTTTTCCACGGAGCATAGCATGCAGCAAATTTGAAGCCACACAGAGTACTGAAGTTGCTAGAGATCAATGCTTTTGATATTCTGTATTGTACCTACAGTGTTCATGACTCCTGTACATTTACAGTTTGCTTTTCTTTTTCTAATTGCTCTGCTGCTCCCGGGTCAAGTCAAACACTGCTGCTATTCTCTTAGCATTTAAGCTGCCTTGGTCAGTGCCACACTAAGTCTTCCTCTCTCTAACAGACATTTTTCAGGCTTCTGCTAGCATGCTTGTTCCGTATTTGGTTTTGGACATGCCTTTCACACACTGACACAAATGTACTTTCCTTGCTGAGTTTGCTTTTCTAAGCAAAGTCTCTTTATCCACTCATCCATTTCATTGTTTTCATGCCATTGCATTTTTTTCTGTCTTTGCGGATGTCCAATAGCTATTGTTAATACATAGTGATGGTAGGCTTATGATGCTGTGAGGCTCAATTCAAACCACAGCAGCATTTTTCTAAATTTGCCCCCTCAAGACTTAAAAAACAAATAAAACATGCATGTTGAAGAAATGGTGTTATTTTATTTATGTGTTTGCTTATTTCTTAGGAAAGTCTTTAGGATTCTCCTAATGTCTTTGTCCTTTATGGCATGCTGTGGTTTTCTTTCACAGGGAGGAAGGAAGGAGAGACCACATAGGTTTTTTCCTTCCTCCTTGTGAGGAACTATGAAAAAAATTAGCAATTAATTTTATTTCTTCCCTAATTTTTAAACAAATGACTATTCTCTATTTGTCTGCAAATCCAGACATTTTATTATAGAAAACAGCCAAGTTGCTCAGGCATGACCTACCTTTGGTGACTATACTCAGTCACCTTTTCCTTCTTCAGAAGTTCAGAAATGCCTTCTGAGAGGACTCGCTATATTAGTTTCCCAGTGGCCTTGTGGCATCTTTCGAAGACGAATACAATGTCTGCCTTTCTTCAGTGACTGGGAACCTCCCTTGATCTCCATGACCTTTCAAAAAGGGTGGAAGGTGGCCTTTCAAGGATGGTAGCGGGTTCTCTCAGTGCTCTTGAGTGAAACCCATGGAGTTCCATGGACTCCAGGTCAAGTCCTCCCAAGTATAACCTGACTCAATCCTCCCCTGCTTCTGTCAGGTTTCGAACTTGTTCACTAAGCACAGAGGTGGGGAAGACCTGGTTAGTGAAGACTGAAGCAAAGAAAGCGATGGTAACCTCAGCCTTGCCTACATCTGCTGTCACTTGATTGCCAGCCCCGTTCAGCAACTGGCCCACACTTTTCTTGTTCAGCTTTTTACTACTAATGTGGAGGCTTTCAGTGGAAGGTCTTTGTGTTGTCCTTGATGACCTTTACAAGCATCAACTCTAGGTAAGCTTCAGTTTTCCCAACACCTGGCCAAGCAGCATTTTAAGATGCTTCTTTGTAGCCTGTCTCTGCTTCATACTCCTCCATGCTGCCTTTTTTTTGCATTGTAGCTTCTCTGCAAAGGTAGACTGGTTAGCCAGTCTCCTGATATACCTACTTGTTTTCCTGAGGCTTGGGGTGGGTTTTTGCTGTGTGTGGAGGAGGCTGTCCTTAAAGGCCTGCAGATTTCCTGAGAAACTTTGCACTCCAGAGCTCCTCCTGTGGCATACCACTATCACTTTCTTGAATAAATTGAAGTCTGCTGACCTGAAGTCCAGGAGCTGTACTCTGCTACTCTCCCTCCTCACTAGGATCCTCCTGCACTACTTCATAGTCACTGCAGCCAAAGCTGTCACTGCTTACACGTCCCTAACCAGCTCTTCTTTATCAGTGAACAGCTGATCTAGCTGTGCATCACCCTCATAGGCCTATTCAGTACTTGTATCAGAAAGTTATCCTTGACATCCTGGAGGGTGAGACATATGAGAAGCAGCTGAGGTCGCTGGGTTTGTTCAGCCCAGAGCAGAGGAGGATGAGGGGAGGCCACATGGCAGCATACAGCTCCCTCGCAGGGGAGCGGAGGAGCAGGTGCTGATCTCTGCTCTTTGGGGACAGCGACAGGACCCGAGGGAGTGGCATGGAGCTGTGTGAGGATCAGGCTGGGGGTTAGGAAAAGGTTCTGCACCAGAGGGCGGTGGGCATGGAACAGGCTCCCCAGGGCAGTGGGCACGGCCCCAAGCTGCCGGAGCTCAAGGAGCATTTGGACACCTCCCTCAGACACAGGGTTTGAGTTTGGGGTTGTCTTATGTGGGGCCAGGAGCTGGACTACATGATCGTTGTTGTTCCCTTCCAACTGGGGATATTATGTGGTTCTATGATCCTCTAAGAAATGTGTTGACTGTTGGCACCCGCTGTGTTGTTCTTCCAGCAGCTATCATGGACATTAAAGTCCTATACAGAATCATAGAATCATAGAATGGCTTGGGTTGGAAGGGACCTCAAAGATCATCTAGTTCCAACCCCCCTGCCATGGGCAGGGCTGCCAACCACTAGCTCACTAGATCCACCTGCCCAGGAACCCATCCAGCCTGGCCTTGAACACAGCCAGGGATGGGGCAGCCACAACTTCTCTG